>JARFJB010001893.1:562500-787500 GCA_036346205.1 Vesta saturnalis | reverse complement strand
TACGCTCCCATGATTTGAACAATTAGTATAGATTGTTACAAAATTGACCCTTCCAAAATCATTTTCAATCGAGCTTAATGAATTTTTGTAAAATATTACACACTATACTACCAGATCTGGTTTTAGCACATGCATATTTTTGTTGAGAGCAACTGTTTATTAGCTTATTACTAATGCAATCCATAGAACAAAAGGACGATTGTGGATCACGGTATAGTATGATCAAGTACATTCAATCGCAGCTGGATTTTGTTCTTCATTTCTAAATATGCCCTTACGAAAAAAAGACGGTACTGCTACTACTAGAAGCAGTAATATCTCCCTTTTTACGCTTAAGTGTCGCTATATTTGAACAATATCCGCCTTTCGATCATGTGCAAGTGCACAAATTTTAAACAATTTATACCACTATCTGGGGTTGTCTTTTTAATAAACGGATATTCACTTTCCAAATTTCTATTAAATGTACACTTTCATTTTTGCATTTTATGATTTTCTACCGTCCTAGATACACACTACACTGTAAAGATTATTATTTTAGAAAAGTTTGGGGAGAAAAAATAGTTGTGTCATTAGTAAGGTCCAAAGCGCTGAATATTTCTATGAATCTTATACAATAATAGTAACTCCCTTCAATATGGTTATTTATTGGTCAGTTATTTTCAGTTAAAAAGGAAAATTACATGTATTTTTTAAAAATCGTACATGTACCCACACTTAGCCCGATTTTTGGGGTAAATGTAGACACGCCGGATATTCGTACTTCGTTTAATATAAAATCAGTTGGGGCTATGGGGCTATTGGAAATAAAGAAAAACTATATTTAAAATAGTGGATTTTTTCACCTGGATGTTTTTGGGTGTAGGTAAACAGCGTATTATTACAACAAAAGCGTTTATTGTCATTTTAAGTTGCTACATGCTATTTAAACATAAATGTTTAAAACTGAACTTAAACATAGGTACATACAAAAATATGAGGTGTTCTAAATAAAGGGCCAGTCAGCGAAAAGTTTCATATTCGATTATCTGTCATATTATCGAAAAAAGTCGGGACAGGTCGATTTTTGTTTTAAAGGGGACACATTTTCATGTATGCGTCATTCCCGTTTGTCATAAGTTACGGGGCGAGGTGTCACTTAAAAATCTTAAATGGCAATACCCCTCTTGTGGCCCATCATTGGAAAGCGGTTGGCATGCGGAATACGCCACACGTTTGTTTTTAATAATCCGATGACATTTGCCCCTCCTACGACCATCCAAAACTAATAAATTTGTAACTAAATCTGAACCATTTAAATAAACTTAAAGTATTAAAAGTACAATTAATCACTTGATCTAATATTCAAAATGTAGGTACACCATCAACCTCTAATACCTTTAATGAAGTCAAGAACACTATGGCTGTAGAACATGGGGCGGAGGTATAAAGAGGCGGTAAAGATGTACAAGAAAACACGCGAGAGTAAAACGGAAGGACACAAAAAGAAACAGGAAGAGCACATAAAAACGGAAGAAAACGTATGGAAATATTTAAAGAAAGAAAAGAAGAGAAGATGGATACAAACGAATGGGAGAAATATTTCAGGAACCTGATGGAGGAAGACAAAGTAAGAAGCGACATGGAAGAGAAAGTAATAAGAGGCCATAAAGAAGGTGAAAAAAGGAAAAGCGGCGGGAGATGATAGGATTCAAGGTAGAAAGAAGGATGACGGAAATAAACAAAATATGGAGAGGGAGAGGATTCCCGTTACATAAAAAAAGAGATAAAAACAAGTGCGAAATTATAGAGGAATTACACTGCTAAACACGGATTATAAAATTTATGCGAACGTACTAGAAGAAAGGCTAAGGTTGAACACAGAGGAAAAGAAATTGTTACCAGATGGACAGTTAGAATTCAGGAAAGGAAGAATAATAGACAACCTATGGCAAATAAGGAACTAGAAAAGAAAAGGGGGAAAATGGTGGCGGTATTCGTTTCACCTAGTGGCAGCATTTAATAGGATGAACAGGCAGAACTGTGGGAATAGCTGACAAAAAGATTAATGAAAGGTTGATAGAAAGGATGGAAGCAATTTATGAGGAACGGGGAACTGAGTGACAAGCAAGAGACTCTGGCAAGGATGTCCATATTGAACCCAAGCCTGTTTGCCATATACATAGAAGATCTGGGGTAGACATTTAGAGAAGTGGGAGGTGTGGTGGTGAACATGAAAGTGTGGACGCTGGCATATGCAGACGACATAATATACTAATAGCCAAGGAAAAAAGTGAAGGATATGATAAAAGCGATGGACAGATACTTGAAAAGAAAAGATCTGGAAGCAAATGCAGACAAAATGGGGGAGGAAAAATAAAAAAGGAGTGGAAATGGAGGGATGAGATAAAACAGGTGAAGGAATTCACATACGTACTTGCGATACATGATGAGACAAGACAACAAAGATTGTGAACATATAAAAATATAAAAGAACGAGTGAGGAAAGAAAATAAAACAATAGAGCAAGTGTGGAGTGTGGGAGAAAGGCTGTTTGTGATGGACTTAAAGAAAAGGAAACTTATTATTAGATAAATTAATAAAAAGTGTGGTGTTGTATGGGGCGGAAGTGTGGGGGTGGAGAGAGTATAGATGTGGAGGGACTACAGGAAAAATACTGGAAGTGGGTACTGGGACTGGAAAGAGAAACACCGGATATATGGAAGTGCAAGAAGAAAAAATAAGGGTGGAAGCGGGAAGCAGACTAATAAAATACGAGGAGGAAATGAAAGAAAGAAAGGAGTGTAAAATACTACAGCAATGTTGGAAGGAAATCAAAGGAAAAATAACATATGGACAAGAAAACAGAAAAGATTATTATGAAAGAAACGGGTATGCGAAAAAAGAAGTGAAGAGATTAAAAAGAGAAAAAGAGAGAGGACATAATAAGAAGGGACAGGGATGTGCAAATGCACAAAAGGTGAAACAAGGAAAATATAATGTACACTATAGGAACATTAAGGGAATAGGGATACGGGAATATTTGAAAGGGGTAGGAAGGAGGGAAAGAAAATGATAGTGAGATTCAGATGTGGTAACAAAGAGAGAGGAAACAAATATTGGAGCGATGTAGGCTGTGCGGGGAAGAGATAAATATGATAAATCACATACTGAAAGAATGCAGGGAGTTAAAGGAAGAGGAGAGGTCGGTGGAAGATGGATAAGGGGTGTGGATAATGTAGGCTAAGTTCTAATGTAAATAGTAGAGGTAAATGTAACATGAATAATTTACAAGATATTGTAAAAGAAATGAGTAAATAAAGATAATATATATATATATTGTAATATTGAATATTCTTAGTCCTGGCTCATTTGAAAAATGAGACGCTATTACAATATCTTTTGTTTGAAACTCAAATAACTAAGCTATAAAAATAAATTGTTTCAAAATTAGTGTGTATAGCCAGTTCCACTGAATAAACCCTAAACCATATTTAAGTAGAAAAAGGTTAAACTACAACCACACTATGATTAAGTAGTTAAATCACTACTAAATGTTTGCCAGTTATAATTACATTTAGAGATTATACTATTAACAGTGAAAATTAAAAACTCACCATTTGGTGGTAAAGCAAATAAGTGCATAATGACCAATGATAATTATCATTTCCCATAAATTTCTTTTAAAAGTTTATTATAATCACAACAATAACATACAGTCTTAATAGTCATAGGAATTCAACCAAATATAAATAACAAATGAAAAAAATTATAAACAATATACTTTAAATTACATTGTTTGTCTAATCTTCATTACTATCCACAACAACACTTTCAAAAATGCTATCAATCGATTTTATAATTTGTTCAATTTGCTTATTAGCAACGGCAAATTCCTTTTCGAAATCTGATAGTGTATCTTCACTACTATGATCAGTATCTGGCCTTTCAAATAAAACCATATCTTCTTGTGAATAAACATTACGTAATTCATCATCTTCTAGTTCTGCTGATATAATTTCAACAGTCTGATCTTCATTGGTTATTTTAATGGAAGTTTCTTCACTATCATCAGTTTGAAAAACTGTATTTTTAACTTTGATTTTTACATTGTCTTTAGTTACATGATACTCTAGTGATGCTTTTCTTCTTGGTCTTTTAGTCTTTTTTTCTACTTTTACAGCAGTACTTATGTCAGAACTTGATATCAGATTATAATTAACAAATGCCTCTTTGACTTTATTTTTAATTAAATCTTTATTTATAATGTTAGGGTTTGAATCTATAATAGATACAATTTCTTCTTCAATTTTTGCTAATTCTTCTCTCTCCAAGTTTTCTTTCTCCTCTTTTATAATATTCTTTATAACTTCTCTAGCACTCCCTTTATCTTGTTCTTCTAATGAATTAATGTGTTTAGTTAAATTTTGAAATTTTGATTTCTTAAAATCGCTTATAACTTGTCTTATTCTCTCTTTAACTCCAAACACATTTTCAGATTCCTCTGATTGAACTGTATGATCAAAACCTTGTACCTTTAAATTTTTGAAGGTTTTGTTTGGAAGACAGAATCATAGGTTGAATCTTGCTCTTTAATTTTATTATTACCTTCATTCAAATTGGGAATGTCTAATTTGTTCTTTTCTTGTACTCTTATATTATTGTTAGATTTTTCTGACTCTTTTTTATTTATATTATCTATATGTAACTGTTCTGTAGATAAATGTTCTAAACTATTGCTTCCTTTTTTTCCCCAAATGTTTGCTTTCTGATTATTTTTACTCCTTTCTTCACTAAAAGTATGTCTCGGATAGTGTCTATTTATTGCATCTCTCGTCTTATCGTTCTCATCAGTTGATCTTTCTATATTATCTTCTATTACAGTAATTGTATCTTCATATGATACTGGTTTATTATCAAAGTCAGGAAGATTATCATCTAAAGCATCAAATTCTTTTGTTTTGGTTTTTGTATTTTCTGTTATTTTATTTATTTTTGAACCATGCGCTAGCTTTTCCGATTCTTGTTTTGCTTCAATTCTCATTTCTTTGGACATTTTAATGGGGTCAAGTGCAGCCAATTTTATAGTATTTAGCCTCATTTGCGAAATATGAGTGTGTTTTACACTGGAACTCCCATCATCAAATTCTTCTTTAAGCTCTTTTATTAATTTCTTCATATTATCTTTAACCCTGCCTTTCTGTGGAGATTCTTCATCGGAAAAGGTTGAGTAATGAAGTGTTTTGTCATGTTTCCTCATTTCCTCAAGCTCTTCTTCACTTACATCATTCAAATTTGTATAATTCTCTTTAATTTCAACGGCTCCACTTATAAACTCCTGATAATTGTCCTTTCTTTTTAATATATAAAGAGTAGGTTTGGTTTTAATCCTTATGGGTGGAATTGTTAAATAGTCGAAAGAAATTTGATGAAAACTTTCAATTACATCTATTACATTATGTGTTCTAGAATAAGGTATTAAGTTATTAGAAAATTTACTTTTTCCTTCCATTATAAGATGCGTATATGTAAAGCTTTCTTTACTACCTGGTATCATATTTTCAATTTTACTATACCTACAATATTTGAAATGTTATAATGTACTAAACGTTAAAAAACTTACGTCCAATTAGGATGAATTTGTGTAAACCTTGACACTCCGGTTTGTGCTGCTAAATTGTCAATATGAAGAATTACATTGGGTTCATCTTTAGCAATGCGATGAATTCTCGATATTGCAGCACCTCCAGGATAGTTTGTGTTGGAAATTGCTAATAAAAATATTGTAAAAGCTGCATTTAGACATAAATGGCTACACATTCCTACTGATAATAAGTGTTGAAAAGGGGATTTTTCTCGATTTTCCCAACTAAATATAGATCTTCTAATAAAATTTTTTATATCACTTAATACTCACTTACATCCGATGACAAGCTGTTGCGACTGCAACATTTAATAGAGGAAAGATGTAAATTATAAATCTTAATTCTTTATGTGGTAAAAAGGAATACAAAAATACAAATAATAACGCCGGAATAAGTAATTTTCGTACTCTACTATCTAATATTCCACCAATTGGAACTAAAAACACAGAAGCACCCAATCCTCTTGGAATGGCTGAGTAAAAATACCATAAAAATGGTGATGTCTAAATAATAATTGAGAAAAATTGTACGTTTGTTACTAAATTAGAATGATTTTATTTAATAAGGATACACCATATTCAGAACTACGATTTAAAATAGTGTTAAACCACAGAACTTCCCCTTCAGGCCAAAGAGGACGATTCCAAAAAATGGAATCAATAACCACTGTAAGTGATAAAAGAGTAATCCCTGATGGAATTGCAATTACAAAAAGCCTAAAAACAGTAATGATCAAGTTTATAGCTTATTCTAAATTAAGTGTGTTACATTAATAGGCTTACTCTTTTATTGTAATTCTTTTATAAATTAAATCATGCAGTAACAGTAGGCCTAAAAATAAAGCTAATTCTGCTCGAAATATAATTATAGCAGCTGCAGAAAAACCAATAAATAATTTGTTATTATTATTTAACCAGCCATTTACAGCCAATAATACTAAAAAGAAAGGAAAGGAATGGAAGTTTTACATGTATATTGTATTACGTACCTAATACTAAAGCAAAAATATTTGGTAATGGGCGACTTAAATAAAACATAAAATGGCTTTGGGTAACTGTAACTGCAATAAACCATTGCAACCAACTTCTACCAAAGATTTTTTCTAACGATTTGCTTAATAAGTAAAACGAGGTTATGACGCATCCTCCCAGTGCTGCTCTAACTGAAAAGTATCACATAGTTATAACAATAAGGCTAATTTGCTTAAGTTACCTAAGTACTGAGCCCAGAACTTATTTAATTCAAAAAATTGGATAAGAGCTGCAAATGGTGATACTAAAATCGAAATGAAAAGTGGACCTATAAACGTTCGTGGTACTACACCAGGAAATTCGTAATGGTCGTACTAAAATGTGCAGGTTATTATATAGTCAAAATATGAAAAAATTAGTTGAGTACAGCGGACAGATTAAGTTTGTGGTACAAAATATCATGCATAGCTTGTAAATTGAAGCTTTCTTCTACTTTCGTGAATGGGCAATAGATAAGGTGTGCAGCAGCTATAATCATCATTATTTGCGACATTTTGGTTTAAAAGGGTTTCTATTTTGTTTTTACATAATTAATATAATTTAGATCTAAAATAGAATGAACCTAACCTATAAATAACTTAAGCACGTGCACAAAACGTCAACTAACCATTGGTGTAGCATATGGGGAGAAAAAAAAACAGTTAATTTATACAATCTCTTTAAAATTATTTGGAAACGAAAGGATTAGTGATACGTAAACATATATAATATAATGTAAATTCATACATTTAACAATAACGTTGTAATTCGGAGGTAATCAATTTTATAGTGTCGAATAATAGCGTACAGCATATGCAACACGCACCTTCCTTTAGTGCTTAAAAATAACTTAAATATAAATTTTATGTTTTTATGTCTATATAAAAATAATTTTAGTAATGCAATTGTATAGTGTTACACGGTTACACTGTGGCAGTAGTAAGGACAGCAGTGGCGTATCAAGGTGAATAAAGGGATCGCCGTTTTCCTTAAGTTACGCGATTTGATGTTAGAGAACGGGATTATCGGACAATGAAATTGTGAAACACCTATACAAACCTGTTCATATTGATTTTAGTCGTATCTGCTTTTATTTGACAATAAACATCACTTTACAAAATTGTCGTCTAATTTTCAAACATTCAAAACTCAGTAACTTCTAAGCCTTATGATTGGAGGGAATAAGTATTTAAAGTTTATATGGGAAAGTTTTACAACTTTTACTACTGTAGTAACACTTAAACCCTAGGCTGAACAGTTTCGGCTGTACGGATCATTATAAATATGTATTAGGCATTTTCAAGTACGTCACACCGACGTCACAAGCTCCGCCTCTAACAGCTGATCTTGGACAACTGGTGTTAGCGTTACTATCGGTTTCAAAAAGCAAAATAGGTCAGTTTGAAAGCTTATAACTTTTTTATTGTAAGCCCAATTGATATGAAACTGTAGACATATAATAACACTCAGAAAATATAAATTTTTTAAACGCTTAACTTTGTAAATTAAAAAATAAATTATCATACAAAATGTTTTGCGGTCCGTGTTTTACATGCGGTCGGTTTCAGTGCTCGTAGTTTCCTTATTTTCTCTTCAAATGCGCGAAATTTTAACCATTGGCATATCAAAATAATATAAAGGTGACTGCAATCTCAAATTATGAAAAAATATTTCAATTTTGAAAAAAAATGACGTGTTCTCGATACACTCGCTCTAAATGCAAATATTTTCGTTTTAAGTGGACCGACATATAGGTTTTAATTGTTCTTTAACGTTCCGTATTAAACTACACGCATTTATCGTGTAGTTTCATCCCAATTAATAAATAATTAAATTCTCAGACGAGAGAGAGAACGGGCTACGTTTTACGAGCGCGATGCACGAAATCGAGCTTCACACTGGAAAAATAAACGTTCATTAAAGAATAATATTATTTTATCGGCCGATTTATTAAGAATATTAATCAAGGCATCTGGTATGAACACAAGGATTTTTTTTATTTATATTATACAATTTAAGATACATATTAAATGAAGACAGCAGAAACAATAAATAGTAAACTACAAAAATCAACAAATAATTGTGTGGAATGTGAAAATGGAAAATACCGTAATAATAATTGTTGTAAGTACTCACGCATTGCAACTGAATGCATGTGACCAGATATGAATAAAGCAGTTGCTAGTTTGTGGAGCTTGTAGGTAGTCGTTTATTAACAACTGTCTCCTAAAGCCGAATAATAAATTAACACAATCACAACTATAACAATAATGACTATTTAATGCATTTTCTGTTATATTTTTAATTTGTTTAAAATGTAAACTATACTATTTATTATTTATATACAAAAATTACATGCACAGGGATTACATGAGCGCAATGATTTTTTTTTATTTATATTATACAATGTAAGGTACATATTAAATGAGGACAGCAGACACAATAAATAGTAAACTACAAAAATCAACAAATAACTGTGTGGAATGTGACATTGGGAAATACCTTAACAATAATGACTATTTAATGCACTTTCTGTTATATTACAGCTAATTATAATCTTCTTAGGAGTAATATATTTTCGGAAATAACGTGAAATTGTTATGAATTACTTATTAGTTACCACAGTACTGTTATAGAAGTTCGGTTGTGTTGGTGAACTTATTTTCAAAATGCCAAAAGATTTTAGATTGGCGGAAGAGAGGCAACTATTAAATTCCAATAAATATATTCAAGAAGAGAGATCGCGTGGATTATCTGAAGATGTGAGTAAAGTTATTGAACTCACGGCAAAGTGTCTCCCAGCCCTCCATTTATCGAGTATTGGCTCAAGAAAAAAACGAAAATGGTATGTCTAATCCAAGGACCAGTACTGGACGCCCTATTATTATTACTATAGAAAAGTATCTTCCGGATGTTATTAGACCGATGGTGCCGGCCTTTTACGTTGAAGGAAAATTTCCTACTGTAAAAGAGGTGCACACCAGATTAAATAACGAAGTTGAAGGTTTCCCACGTATAAGCACAAGTAACCTATGCAGATGGTTAACAAGTATAACGTTTACTTACAAAAAATTTGATAAAAGAACCTATTTTAATGGAATTCCCTTCAGTTGAGGCACAAAGAGCCGAATTTTTGAGACGAATAAAGCATTTTAGTGATAACGATTGGGAGATTTTTTACACGGATGAAACATGGTGTGGAGCAAATCATACCAAGACCAAAGAATTGTAGGTGGATGTGTTAACGGAGAAAATGCATGATAATTTCGATCGTTATCGCGGAGTGTTGCAGGTATACTTAACAAATGTATTTCTTATCATATATACGTCTTCGTCACATAAAAGCCGTCTAAAAATACCCCATTTCTTTTAGTATGCATATAACTTATATTCCTGTTTTAAATATTTATACGAAATAAAATGATTTCGACGAGGTACAAAACACTAAGCGGCTCTGGAAAACACCTAATTATTCTTCATATTGGAAGTTGTCGAGGATTTATTGATGGAATGCTCATTGGACAAAAAGGCAGTAATGATTATCGTGGAGAAATGAATGCGGCGCACTTTGAGGAGTGGTTTAGGGCTGTTTTAGAAAAATTGCCGAAACATTCTGTACTTGTAATCGAACAGGCACCTTACCATGCTATGCTGGATCAAAATTTTAAAATCCTCCTACTGCCTGTCGAAAGGCAGACATCATTTCTTGGATGGAAAACAAAAGATACCAGAAGGAACAACTAACTTCAACCATTTGACAAGAGCGGAATTATTAATCAGGTCAAACCCTATCATCACAAGAAAGCATAATAATAACGTTATGTACTGAAGTAATGATTAATTTACCGGGCGATTTGTGGAACATGTAAAAAAACTTGAGGAAAACTATCTACAAAAGAGCATATAATGGATTTGCACGTAGAACAGCTAATAATAAATGTAGGAGAATATTACGATAATAGTTTAAACATTTCAAGCTCCTCAACAGAAATGTCAGTTTTGAATGTAATTGTAACCCTTTTCCGCCAATGTAAAAGCTTTTGGCATTTGGAAAATATGTTCACCAACACAACCGAACTTCTATAACAGTACTGTGGTAACTAATAAGTAATTCGTAACAATGTCACATTATTTCCAAAAATATATTACTCCTAAGATCATTATAATTAGCTGTAATATAACAGAAAGTGCATTAAATAGTCATTATTGTTAGGGTATTTTTCAATTTCACATTCCGCACAATTATTTGTTGATTTTTGTAGTTTACTATTTATTGTTTCTGCTGTCCTCATTTAATATGTACTTTAAATTGTATAATATAACCAAAAAAAAAATCCTTGTGCTCATACCAGATGTTTTGATTAAAATTCTTAATAAATCGGCCGATAAAATAATATTATTCTTTAATGAACGTTTATTTTAGCAGTGTGAAGCTCGATTTCGTGCATCGTGCTCGTCCAACGTAGCCCGTTCTCTCTCTCTCTCGTCTGAGAATTTAATTATTTGTTAATTGGGATTAAACTACATGATAAATGCGTGTAGTTTAATACGGAACGTTAAAGAACAATTGTCGATCCACTTAAAACGAAAATATTTGCATTTAGAGCGAAGTTTGCACGTATCGAGAATACGTCATTTTTTTCAAAATTTAAATATTTTTTCAAAATTTGAAATTGCAGTTACCTTTATATGTCACTGGTTAATTTCGCACATTTTAAGACAAAAATAAGGAAGCTGCGAGCACTGAAACCGATCGTATGTAAAACGCGGGCCGCAAAACTACATTTTGTATCATAATTTATTTTTTAATTTACAAAGTTAAGCGTTTAAAAAATTTATATTTTCTGAGTGTTATTATATGTCTACAGGGAAGATCTTTGCCAAGTTTCACACCAATTGGGCATACAATAAAAAGTTATAAGCTTTCAAACTGACCTATCTTGCTTTTTGAAACCGATAGTACGTGTTTTGCTGTAATTTTTGAGTATATTCTCCAGAAAAAATCGTGATAATTAACTTATTGTAGTGTTTGTATATAATGTTAAAATATTTCATAGTTAATTGGTGAACATTATTAGTGGATATTATAGTTGAGTTAGATTTTATGAACACATATTCGTGCCTTTACGACATTGCAATAGAAATTTGTAAGTATTTTGTTACTTGCTTTAATAAAGTAAAGCCCATATGAAGTTTGGTAAATTCCAGAACAAATGGCTTTAAGTGATTCCACGATCTGCTTGTGAATATCGAGTCTGCTGGTGTTATCCCTATGAGAACTTTAATAGTGCTATGATGTTTATAGGTAGACGAAGTTGTGCACTTTATTTCCAATTTTCTTGTTTTCTTGTATAGGTTGGCAAGAATGGTAATTACCAGTTTGAGTTCGTTCTCAATACAGATTACTAAAACTTTTATTGGCTACTAAAGCGTTACAGACAACCTTAAATAGTTAGAATAAAATAACACTTTATACAAAGGTGTCAATAATCATTGACACAGCCGCTCATGAAAAATGATGTTAGCCACCATTTGCCACCTCTCATATAGTCCAGTCAAATTAGACAAAATAAGGGCCCAACTTTAAAGCTGCGAGAAGTAGACCGGACTTTACGTAGAAACTTTTGTTTTGGTGTTGTAAATAACCCCTAAAAAGTCCTGATCGCTAAACCCTACGCAACCCTTTTTCTTAGGGGTTGAAAGTGATGAAAAATCGGTTATAGCTATTATCAAAAATAAATCTTATAAAATTTTCTACAAAAGTGGTTCTATGACTGTTCTTCCGAAAGTCAACAGTTTTGGAGTAAAACCGTTTAAAAATGTATGACTTATATTACATGCCTCTTTTTCACACCACCGCGGAGGTAGAGGTCTAGGTGCATTTTTTTTGGTGGAAGGTCTAATCTACTGTGTTTTTAATGAAATTGAGTATATTTCTTATTAAAACTATTTCATCAGGTTCTTCGAATTGTGGTTCAATGTCAATATAATCCATTCCAATGCTGATATTATGGTCGATTTCTGCTTCTTTGTTCGCTATGTGTGAAATATCCAGTGGATCTATTTCGTCAATATCAGTAGTTTCACAGGAATTCGTATCAGTAGATGGGTTTAAACACGATTGACCACGGCAATGACCACATACAATGGAACATGGAAAACCAGTTTTCCTGCAAGTGCAATTAGTATTGCAGCCCTTCGTACAGTTAAATATTTCATCCATCGCGCGCACAACACCAGAATATATTCGACCACCATTACTTGAACAGTTAGCTGATGACATACGTTTAAAACATGTTGTACCATAATCGCAATGATATTTGGCTTTAGCAGCAATCAAATCATGCTCAAAAATTATTCTACGTTTCACGGCTTCAGCCTTGTCAGTGCCAAGTTTCCCAACAACACAAAGTACAGAATCTTTAAAATGGACCGTCGACATTGAACGACGTTGCTTTTCTTCCCTTTTCTACTCTTTCTTTTCATCAGCTTCTTCACCACAGAAAATCAGAATTGTTGGAAATTGAAACTAGGATCATTTGAACGTCGTCTTACACCTGGTCTATCAGATGACGTACTAGTATCGTCGTTTACTCGTGATCGTTGTAAAGAAGAAACGATGCTATCCTTACGAGTATACCCCTTGCGACATTCAATATGAACTTTAATACATTTGACATTAGATAAATGGGTAACTTTTCCGTCATTTCGTTTAATACTCGCATCTTTCAAAGTTTGCAATCCACCCTTTACAGTTACAGTCACACCTTCCGATAAAGTCTTCATACAAATGAAGAACAATCCATTCATTTTTGCACAATCATAAAAAATGTCCACTCCAAAATTCACAAAAACTTTACAGAGATGCACTGCAATATGACTTGCCACGTCCGTCTACTACGAAAGCTGGTCAAATACTAACGGAACCGGTCAAAATTCAAGGAGTCAATGTTTTTACGACGGGTAGTACGAAGGACCACTACTATATCCGCTCAACAACTTCGCCTAAAATCCTGTATCAGACCGTAATCTGCACTAGAGCACATTTTATGCTTGTAATATAAAGGTCATAAATTTCAAAACTGTTTTACTACAAAACTATTGACTTTAGGAACAAACGTTTAGGAGAAATATGCAAAAAACTGACTCACGGTTAACATTCGGTATAGCTGCACTTATTCTTCTGGTGCTTATTTTTGGATTATTTTGTACTGTTTGCAATACAGCTTCTACATTTGCAACAGTACGACGAGGTTCTGTGAGCCCCAACGTCAACTTTTGCTTTTTTTAAAGCAGCCATCTTCTCCCAAACGCTTATGCACCTCAATAAATGTTCTAACAAATTATTTTGACGGTTAGCATGACAGTTACCAAAGATTTGTAGTTTTTGTATAAAAATAAATGTCCTTATCAGTGATAAAAAATAAAGAAAATTACAGGGTGAAGCAATGTTACTTTTTCAGTTTAAATCCTCTTTGCCACTGGATGCAAAATAAGCTTCATATTCTGGCACAAAATAGTGTAACGGTATACTGTTCACTAATTTTGGTTCAATTGTCTCTTTACAATCGCAAGGCAACAGCTTGTAACTTGAAAACAAAAAGCGATCGGACATTCGTGTATAGGAACTTCTTTTTATTATTTTTTGGTCCTCTACCGCGTAGTGCTATGCACTGTAGTTTATTCTGTCACCCTGTACATTTTATCAGACATAGATGTTTAATCGAAAAATGTTTGATTCCAAGTCCAGCTTTTTCGCCTTTAAGAAGAAAGGATGTGGCAGAGGAGTACATAAAATGTGAATGGTTGTCCCCAAAGTTTTTATGGTACCTTTAGGTTTTTTATATCGCGTTCGGCTTTCAAGTAGACGACATAACTTAACTTTTTTTCAATAAAACACCCTGTACATTTTACCATATTCGGATAGATATTTTTTTCTAATTCCAAATATATATCGTATGAGGCAGTTATCTTTAATACTTTTGCTGTAATTGGCATAAATTAAATTATTACATCGAAAACAAACAATAAATTAAAACAATAACATAAATTATTGAGAATACAAATAAAAAATTAAGTTAGAAATATTGCTCTATATGTCCACATTTCTTTAATCTTTAATAAAACTTGCCTATTATTTTTCACCTCACGTATCTCTCATGCGAATTTCTAATTCATGAATTCAGTAACAAGGGGTTGCATAAACAATATTTTTCACATGGTCCCAGAAAAAAAATCGCATGGTGTGAGGTCGGAACTACTAGGAGGCCATTTAATAGTGCCCGCATCCTCTATCCACTCCGTGTATTTTTCAATTAAATACTGTGTGACTGCAGCCTCACTGTGTGGAAGCGCTCCATCTTGATAATAATAATAATTATATTGCTTTATTGGGTTTAAATAGTACTCATTTACATAGGGAGTAATAGAAAAACAAAACATATCCCTAAAAAAAATTATGATTCTATTGTGCAAGTATAATGTAGAGTACATGACCCAAAGTCGAAGTTTGGTTTGAGAACACACCCCTCTCTTCCACTTAACCTCACATACACAAATGCTGAAAAGGAACTGGCAAAATGATAAACAAAATTATTAATTAATTTAATTAGAATCTGAAGTTGATATCTTAAGTTACTCCTACCAATTTACCAAATATGTTAGGAGAGCTTGGTGTATACTGGGACAGGGTATATAGTGGGACAAGTTGCGTATTATTTTTCCAGTTTATGTTGGTAGTTCTTCAGTGTGGAATTTGTTATGTTTATGTCAAGCCCGAAGAACGTATTAAAAAATTATTTAAGTTTCTCTTCCTAATTTTGAGTTGTAGGAGCTGCATTGTTTTTGGTAAGTATTTCTTTGTACATAGTGCAACATTCTATTGTTCATAGCACAAAAACAAGTAGAACTTTTGTCATAAAAATACATATATAACCTCAACTGAACCTGATTTGACCGTGGTTAGGTATCGGCGTTGTCACTAACGTCAAATTAACAGTGCACCCAAAAATGTTCTGCTGTTGCTAGTGGTATATACTGGGACATCCTAATGTGGTACATTGTGGGACATGTCTCAGTATGTACCACTACAATTTTACAATAATTGGATTTTAACACATTTTTTTTATTTAGCTATAATGCCGAAAATACCTAGAAAACAATTTACAAAACATGCTGAAAATAGTGCACATCATCATACAGAACGTGAGGAGGCTATGTCTACTGCTGTAAAAAGAGTAGTAGAAAATTAAATAACCATTCATGTGGCTGCTACGGAGTATAAACTATCGAAGTCAGCTCTACATCGAAAAGTAAAAATATTCAAAGCAGCTGGGTAAGAAGATCGATTAAATTTTAATTTCCGACAAAAACATAGATTTCAACAAATTTTTACGATGGAAGAAGAAAATCTGTTGGAGAAATATCTCATAGACGTATCAAATATGTGTTATGGCCTAACAGGAAAAGGTGTACGAAAGTTAACCTTTGAATATGCTAGAGCAAATGAAAAGCGAATACCAGAGTCATGGGAAGCAAACAACTGTGCTGGAAAGGAACGGTTCTTTTATTTTAGAAAGGGGCGCCCACAACTTAGCCTTCGTTCTCCAGAATCCACAAGTCTGGCGAGAGCTACTGGTTTCAATAAAAGTAATATTACATTATTTACAAAAAACTATAGACAAATATAATTTCAGTGCCAACGCAATTTATAACTGCAATGAAACAGCAGTAACAACTGTTCATAAACCTCCTAAATTGTAGCACAGGCAGTTGGAAAAATCAGTTCAGCAGAGCGAGGAACATTAGTCATCCTACGTGCAACCATTTGTGCTAACGGGACATTCATACCTCCGTTTTCTGTTTTTCCCAGGAAAAACTATAAAGCGCACATGACTGATGGGTCCCCATATGGTTCTTCTGGAACAACGTATCCCACTGGCTGGATGACTGCAGCTAATTTTGAGGAATATATTAGAAATGTAATACAAAACACACGTTGCTCGAATGAAAATAAGATTTTGCTAATTTGCGATAACCATGAGAGCCACTATGGAGTTAAAGTTTTGCAAACAGCTAAAGAAAACGGAATTGTGCTTCTCGCCATTCCACCACATTGTAGTTACCGAATGCAACCTCTCGATCTAACTTGCTTTGGTCCATTTTAGGCATTTTACAATAGAGTAGTAGATCAGTGGCTCCTAAATCACCCAGGTGTACCTCTAAACATCTATAACAATGCTAGTGTAGTTGGAAAATGTTTCCCTGAAGCTTTCACACCAGTAAATATTATTAACCCCTTCACATCCAGTACTCCACATATGGATATTTTGAATATGCTTTCTGGGTACCATAATATCCTAATGAAACATATTAACCAGCAGAAAGCTGGTATAAAGGGCGGCAATTAATTTTACCGACTGGTATGGCACACAAGCCACCCCCACCATTTTTTTTCAACATCCAAAATAAATCGGTAGGAATATTTTTACGATTAGTATTGTTTTAACCACGCTGGTATGCGGTTGTATAAACCTCTAAATTACGTTCTGGCGGGAAAGTCAGTTTTGCCATATTTTTGCGTTTTTTTCGATAGAGATATTTTAAAAAATAAGAATGAGTGATCAAGATTTTGATAGTGATGATCCAGACTACGAGTTGAGTGATAATTCGGTAATTAGTGACTCTGATGAAACATATTCAGAAACTGATGACGATGAAGTTGGTGAGAACTTGATCATGGATGATTGGCAAGATTTAAATGACCCTTTTTCTGATCAAGTTCCTAGACCACCGGTGAATTTTTCTCCTGAATACAATTTTCATCCGACCATTGATTTGGAAGATGCAAAGACCCAGTGAATTATTTCGAGTGTTTTGTTAGTCCAAATATCGTTACCAAATTATGTGAATGGACGAACAGAAGAGCAGAAATGTACTTTGATCAAAATACAGGTACCGTAAAGTTTATGGTCTTCAATGGAAGAAACTTGAAAAAAAAGAGATGTATATTTTCATTGCACTTAATTTTTTAACTGGATTAGTAAAGTGTCCTCGTATAACAGATTACTGGAGTAATAACATTTTATGTGCCGGACCAAAAGTTTTTAATAAGTCTATCATGAGTCGAAACAAACAGATACCTTTCTATACTCAAGTTTATTCGGTTTCTCCACCTGAAGCAGCAAAAAAATGCTCCATTGAGCAGACTTGGAATATATATGGCTATGCTTAGAGATAACTGCATGACGTTAGTTGACCCGGGACCGGTGTTTGCAATCGACGAACATTTGATGCTTTACAAAGGCAGATTGCACTTTCGCCAATACATAAAGTCAAAAAGAAATAGGTTTGGCATAAAACTTTTTGCTATGTGCCCAAGCTCCCCACACTTGCGAGGTTATACTTGGAACTTCTGTTTATACATTGGAAAAGACAATTTCGATGTATCTCATATTCCAGGCACCGAAAACCTTTCGGTTTCTGAAAGAATTGTCGTGCATTTAGCCCAAAATGTACTGAACAGCGGCAGAGAAGTTATTTTGGATAATTGGTATACTTCTGTGCGCCTTTCACAATTTTTACTGACTCAAGGAACCTATTTGACTGGAACTATAAGAAGTAATCGTGGAGTTCCCGCTGAGTTAACTAGAATTCCATTAGAAACCAATCAATCATGTTTTGTACGGAAAGACATGCAACTACTTGTTAGGCACAAAGACAAGAAGGACGTATACTTGTTGACAAGTAAGCATACTTCAGGGTTTTGTGAAAAATCTCGTTACATGGTGGGCGGGAAATTAGTTCATTTTAAAAAACCTGCTCACATCGAATTTTATAAGCAAAAAATGGGCCCCGTTGACGCCGTCGATCAAGATTTGGAACCTTACAATTCTCTACGCAAAAGTTACACCTGGTTTACAAAAGTGGACTTTCAACTAATGCTTCAGATGCTTCTAAATTCGAAGGTTATATACTGTAACGCTAAAGACAATTTGCATATTTCAATGTATGACTACATACAACTTTGCAGTAATAGTATTTTGCATAAATACAGTGAAGGATATCGCAACATGACGGATGCTCGTTCAGGTGAGAATCGACCTTCCACTTCAAAGCAAACACAAAAGGACATGATATGATCAACTTGCCAAACGAAGAAGGAAAAAAGCGGGCGTTACGAAAAATCTGCGTTATTTGCCAAAACGATGGCCAAAGAAAACTAACAAGAAACATTTGCATTGAGTGTCCAAATAAACCAGGGCTATGTTGTGCAGAACACTTCCAAGAATACCACAAATAAACATTATTTATGCTCTTTATCAATGTTACGTTCCATTTGTATTTTTTTATATTAAAAAGTGTTAATAACTCACCGTCAAAAAAATATATCCTTTAATTATTTTTACATGGATATCCAAATGTGGATAATATGGTATTGTACTATTATCCACATGTGGATATTATGGTATTGCACTATTATCCAAATGGTGGATATACTGGTATAACCCTAAAATATCAATCACTGCCGCCGTTTTGTTTTTGATTTTAAATTAAAAAAATCAACTTTGGTTCACGAAGTAATGCCATAATATAACTATATATAATATAATATAACATTAAAAAAAAGTTGTTTGGTATGTGAAGGTGTTTTTTTTTAATCCACCTGGATGTGAAGGGACTCTAAAAGAGTGAAATTGTACCTTTCAAGCCACAAGTATTTACGGATGTTGATTTTTTAAGTAGTTATGTGACAGATCGGCCAGTTGAGGATATTAATGGACAAATTGTACCGTCTGGATAGAGTCTTCCATCAACCAGTAGTACTACAAGTACGGATAGCACCAAGAACGAATTAAGCAAAATGGATAATGGTAGCCCTACTCGCAATGTTACTTTTCGACAAGTCACTTCCCCAGTGAAAAAATCAATATATTGCAAAATATTGTTGTTACCCCTGAACAGATCCGACCTCATCTGAAAGCAGCTCGGAGAAATGAAGGAAGAAAAGGAAAAAAAACGAGTAAAATCGACAATTTTAACAGATACTTTTAATTGAACAAGAATTTGCCAAAAGGGAAGAAGCAGCAAAACGTAAATTGGAAGGACAAAATAACTCAAGAATCAAATCTACCAAGCGAAAGATATTTGCTCGGAAGACGAAATTGTAGAAAAGGAATTATGCGATGATTCTGACAGTCCATATGAAGGCGAAGAGTCATGTTCGGAATATCATAGTACTACAATATCAGTTGGTGACTATGTATTGGTAAAATATTCCCGCAAAAGGCATGTTCAGTATTACAATTACATAGGCCGTGTCGAAAGCATGTGAAAGGATGTGACCTGACAATTTTGTTCTTAAGAGGAGGATTTAAGGGAATCTTTGTTTTTGTTGAAGAAACAGACAGTAATACGGTCGATCTTGACGATATTGTTTTAAAATTGCGACAACCAACAACATCCGGTGGAAGTAAACGTGCTCAGCAACAATTAATCTTTTCCTATGACTTATCGGACTATAATATTACCTAATTAATAACTTGTTTATACTGTTTTCTGTATAAAAATCTTCAAAAATTGCGATTGTTATATATAAATCGTAGGTGTCCCCATATATACCCGGTACATAATGGGATCAACGGGATTGTCAAATTATTTGTTCACTAATAAAAAATATAGAATTTTAAGGTATTAAAAATAAACATTAATGCAATCACATTTAAGAAATATCAGAAAATTAGTGTCCTAGCTCCCCTACTATGATACGCATATTTCTTGTAATAAGGTCATCGTACCCAACGTTTACAATCATTTGTACACTTACTTCTGCAGAAAGGGAATTATATAACCTAACTATATTATAAGAAAATGATCTGAAATACATCTTTCGAGATTTAAATTTAAATGGTAGCATAGACAATAATCCCTTACCTCGAATATTTACATTATGTACATCGGTACGATAACGATTTCTTTTAAGTATTTCGGAAAGCCTGATGTAATTACAGAATGGTGAACACAAAGCGCATGCAGCTTTCTTCTTTGAAAATTAAGCCGCTCTAGCTGTTTTAATGTAATTGAAACATGTTCATTGCGCCTAAGACCAAAAATGAAGCTTACACAATCATTCTGCACAGTTTGGATGCGATGAACTGTAACATCATCTAAACACGGTCCATAAGTTGTATCACCATAAAGTGTGAAAACACCACAGAGTCGAATAATTGATTTTTGATTACAGATAAATATGACCTATCCTGATATAAGATGCCATATTAAAGTTATTGCAACTTCCTAAGGTAAATCATCTAAACGATTTTCAATTTCATCTACAAGCATTTCCATGTATCTTTCTCCACTAAGTCTGTCATGAAATATTATATGTTCAAGAACCTGACCGCGAACTAACCCACACCAAACAGAAACTGAGTGCAGACCTTGGAATTGGATCTCTTGCGTTTCAAATTTATTACTGTCACAAAAATGTTTGTGCTTCTTATGTACGGGCCCAACAGATATTCCTAATTCTCTTGACACATCTCTTATTAAATGTTCTGGATAGGCTCTGAAAGACACTAAAATGTTAATTTCCACATCTTCGTTCAAAATTAATTTTCTTGCATGCTTCTTGTTAAAACTCCACCGGTTTCTGACAAAGTTGCTGTTACGCGATAAAATATATTTTTTGACGGTAACCTTCTGTTGGGAGGTATAAGCATATACTCTCTCAATGCGCGGGTCACACTGCCTCCTGCCTCTCTGTTGATACATTTTGAACATATTACATTTTTCTTCTATAGAATAATGCATATTTTGCTTGTTGAAACTTAAAAACACATAATGATACTTAAGAAATAAGTTCAAATTGACTTAAATGGAATGACATGAACAATAGTTACAAGTTTCAGGGCAATTTATTTGTTTTCCCCAAAACACTAAAGCGATCTACCTGAATGTAGGACCTATTTGCCAATTACAGCAAAAGTATTAAAGATAACTGGCTCATATGATCCATATTTGGAATCAGAAAAAAGATGTCTATCCGAATATCGTAAAATACACAGGGTGTCTTATTAAAAAAAAGTTAGGTAATGTCGTCTGCTTGACAACCGAACGCGATAGAAAAAATCTAAAGGTACCATATAAAACTTTGGGGACAACCTTTCAAATTCCTGTTTTCATGACATCTATCTCGACAAATAAATATTTTACAGCCGTTTAAAAGTGGGACAATATATAATGAATTAGGTGTACTACATATCAAAATTTTAATTTAAATACAGATTAAGTGCATTTTTGCGAAATGTAAAAACGTTTAAAGAAAAAAAATGTCAAAAAACTATTCTGTCATTATGTCGAAAATTTTCACTATAATTCGCTGTTGGTTACCCACCGTAGAGAGAAAAATTTCAGATAAAATACATTCGTTGCCATGGTGACCTGTCAAAAAACCCATTTTGATTTGTTAAAAAGTATTGGTGAGAAATGGTAAAATCGTGACACCGAAGGTGGATCTCGAACGGTACTGGGTAAGACAATTTAATGAACAATAATAAACTGTATTTTAAGCGTTACTGATAGAATTTAACTATCGTTACCATGGAAAAATCAACATGTAGTTTATCCACTTGCGAACTTACCTACTAAGGTAGAACTCGAACAATTTCGAACGTTTTGACTGTTCTCTAACAGCAACAAGCAGAAGGAATCTGTGCGAGCATGTAATAACATAACCATCAAAATAAAAACGTAACCTTTCCTTCCTTTTGAATACGATGGATAGTGATTCTGTAGCAGTAGCTCAGACACAGTATTGCTTTAATTATTATTTGCGTAAAAAAAAGTGGGTACGTCCAATATTTTTATAAAGACGTCATTTGGGTGAATTTTGGACTCTGGTTCCTCAGTTAAAAAATGATTTGGAAAAATTCAGAAACTATTATAGAATGCCCCCCACATGTTTACAGTATATTCTGGAAAATATTAGGTACACCGCTATCAAATATTGGTAGTACGAATTACAGGGAATCAATTAGCATTGAAGAGCGACTAACTGTAACTATTCGGTTGATTCGGATGATGTAGCAAATAATAATAATTTTCATTTAGGTATCTTGCAACTGGTAAATGTTTTAATTCAGCATCTCATAGATTTAGAATTAGCGCTAATCATCTAAGTGCAATAATAGAAGAAACCTTAGGTCTTATCTATACATCGTTAAGTAATATTTATTTAAAGTTTTCCACAAAAAACGATTGGTTGAGAATTGCTGATGAATTCAGGGAAAAAAGGCACTTTCCAAATTGCATAGGAGCTTTAGACGGTAAGCATATTCGCATTAAAAAAACACTCGGGATCACTTTATTTTAATTATAAAGGATATTATTCAGTTGTTCTAATGGCTCTAGTAGATACTAATTATAATTTCACGGTAATAAATATTGGGAATTATGGTAGAAGTAGTGATGGAGGAATTTTTTATAATTCAAGATTTGGACAATTATTAAATCCAGGAGAATTAAATTTACCCGAAAAAATACCTTTCGATCATACTACCGTGCCTTTACCATTTGTAATCATTGCTGATGAAGCATTTTGTCTTTCAGAAAACTTATTAAAACCATTTCCTCGACGAGACTTAAATTATCAAAGGAAAATCTTCAATTATTCATTGTCTCATACACGGCAAATGGTAGAATGTACCTTTGGTATTTTGGTATCAAAATTCAAGATTTTTGAACTAGTATTTCAATCTCCCCTGAAAAAGTTGATAAAATAATAAAAACTGCTTGTCTTTTGCATAACATTATTAGACAGCATGATGATCTTGATAATGATGCACCCATTTTTGATGGAAAACTGACACTTAATCTATCTCAGTTGCAGAGTTTGAGAATTAACAGTACTAACCAATCTACTCGAGAAGCTAGGCATATAAGACCAGGTTTTGCAGAATATTTTGTTGGCTCTGGGGCAGTACGTTGGCAGTATGCAGCAATAAATAATATACCTATAAATCAAACAAATTTATTAAAAAGTTAAGTTTGTATGCGTAATACCTAAGAAATACATTTATACCAACGTTTACACCTAATTACTATTTATAAATCTTAAATATAATTAAGCAGAATTATCTTTTAGTAGGAACCTATCAAGGCACGCTAACACGTCCATTTTAAATTGGCTTGATCTATTTGAGATAAGGATTCTGCATCTAATGCAATACTGGCGAAAAATAGTTGCATTGGTGACTTTTTGCTTGTTTCATTGTGCGATTTTTGTAGGTAGTCAAGCATACTTGTCCTGGTCCTTTAACATGTTCAATGCGGATGGTAGAATTGTGAGTAATGCTGTGGCCTGAACCTCATTTATCGATAAAACTAGTAATTAATAAAAAATATATATTTTAGAGCATTCAACATAATTATTTTAGTTGTACAACCGTAAATTTTGATTGGCTCGCATGTATGCCACCAGTTCAGAGAGAGAAAGAGAGAGAGAGAGAGAGAGAGAGAGAGAGAGAGAGAGAGAGAGAGAGAGAGAGAGAGAGAGAGAGAGAGAGAGAGAGAGGGAGGAGAGAGGAGAGAGAGGGAGAGAGGGAGAGAGAGAGAGAGAGGGAGAGGAGAGGAGAGGAGAGGAGAGGGAGAGGAGAGGAGAGGAGAGGAGAGGAGAGGGAGAGGAGAGGGAGGGAGAGGGAGAGGAGAGAGATAGAGATAGAGATAGAGATAGAGATAGAGATAGAGATAGAGATAGAGATAGAGATAGAGATAGAGATAGAGATAGAGAGAGAGAGAGAGAGAGAGAGAGAGAGAGAGAGAGAGAGAGAGAGAGAGACTTAGTTAAGAACTGATGGCACACATGTATGTCGCAGCGAAAAGAAATAAGTTTATTTGGTTTTAAAATATTTAATTGTACATACAACTAAAAATTAAACTACGAGTATTCTTATTAATAAAAACATTTTTTACAGTTGGTGAAAATTGACAAAACACGTTTCAACACAAAGTCCTGGTTTTCCGGGACACATAAGACAATGATACAGTGTTAACGTTCTTTTTTTATTCCTGGAGCAACATCTACAACGTTTGCGTAATGTCCGTCCTCGTTCATCTTTTTCTTCAATTCTGACCAAAGTATGGTTATTGGCAGGCTTGGAAATTCTAGGAGGCTGTTGATCTTGTGGTGGTAAAAGTTTCTCTATTATTTCCATCCGATAGTCATAAAAATTCAAATTTTGCTTTGCCGAATATTTCTTATATAAGTAATAGGAATTGTCCAATATCATTTGCCAAATCTGGATACCAATTTTTTTGTACCATCTCAAGGTTTTACGGCTGCATGGATAATACGACATGAGTTGATCAAAGCGATCGATTTCACTCATGTATCAATTATATTCCGTAATGGGACGAGGTTTCTCTTTTGTAATACCTCTTTTATTGCTAATTTCTTTCATTTCGTTTTTAAACTCAGTTGATATATAATGTACTGTTCTCTTGTCTTTCCACGCTCCTACCATAATGCCGTTATTATATTTGGCGGTGATTTCTCCTTTCTTCAAAAATGCTGAAATTACCTCCCGTAGCAAGTCTTTTCTATCTTTCCGTAATGTACCTGTTGAGTACGTATTATTTTTAAGTAAAACTTCCGTCAAATTAGTACTATTGTAGAAGTTATCTATAAAGCGAGAATGACCTACATTTAGCTTCTCATGCATTAGGTGCATTACAACTTTCTCGGTATGTCCTGATCCTCCTAGTTCATCAAGTTGACCCGTATATATATATATATATATATATATATATATATATATATATATATATATATATGCAATTTTAACGGTAACCCATCAGGTTCAGCCAATATATAAAACAAGACCGTATTTGTGGCGCTTGTTATATATATATATATATATATATATATATATATATATATATATATATATATATATATATGTCTGAACACGAGCCTGCCACGCCAAAGGACCATGGACTCGTCCAAAGACAAGTTTTTCCAGGATAATATATTGTATTCATCTTTTCGTTAAAATGGTTGACTACTGATCGAATTTTATATAGCCTATCTTCTGGAGTATTTTCTGTCGGTGGGCTAAAATGTAAATATCTTAAGATCGCCATAAAATGATCTCTACCCATATATTGACCGAAACATAAACTAAATGGTCTGTGAGCTTTCCAATAATCTGACAATTTCGCACACTTTATTGTCCCTGTGTGAAACAATAATCCCATAAAACAAAGTAGTTGATCAACAGTTTCGGTGAAGATATACGAGATTTTTCAGAACTACCTTTAGTAATAAATTCAGTCTCTGCGTAAAGATTTGTTTGATCGATGATCATTTGCAAGAAACTATTGTCAAAAAGTAGCCGAAAATAATCAAAAGCAGAGGTATTTTCTCCCATATTCACAATAAAACCCCGTGAATTAGTAAAAGGAAAAGATTTCATACAGTCGTCATTGTCATTCCATAACCTTACTTTTGGTGCTGCTTTAGGCCTACCGGTTGCTTGGTTCCGTTTCTCTTAGAGTATCATTTATATCGTTTAAAAATAATTATAGATAAGACTTTTCAAATTTTCAAATTATCACACGCTTACCTAAATCGTCATCGGAAATATCCTCTTCGGTAGCTATATAAGTCTCATCACTACCATCAAAATCATCTTTCTCACTATCACTTTCCAATAACATCGTTAATAATTCATTTTCTGTAAAGTTCATCCTTTTTTTAGATAATATTTCTGCTGTTTTTGACCTTTTATGTCGCGATGGACCTGCTTCACAATCGTCAGCCATTTTGCAACTTAACTGAGTAATAGCACGGAACGAATGTAGACAGATATGTACAACCTTCACCCACAGCCTAATATTACATTTACACGCTTAAACACAGTACGATGAAAAAACGAAACAATTCAAATACAGGTACCCAACGGCATACATGCGCGCCGTCAGCATATTGGTGAAGGCACCAAGTGGCGCACATGTATGTCATCCGCACTGAAAATGTTAAGGAAATCTTGCCCGATGATTTTCTTTTTGGAGTAGCTTTATTTTGATTTTCAAAAATGTCCAAATCATTGTCACTCTCAATCCTAATCAAGTCACCGTTGTCCTCAACCTCATAGGTTACAAATGTAGGTGACGACGGATTGCTATCATTCGAAGTAATTTTGTCGATGGTGGTGAATTTGTTATGGTCGGTCTATCGTGCATATGCTGGTCTACAAACGATAATGAATCAAAATAGACCCATTTTTTTTCTTTCCACCCGCAGAACCTGAAGGTGTGTACTCTCGTCGTATTCTACGATAACTGATTCGCAAAATGTTCCACTTTTTAATACAATCTTTGGCTAAAATGTGCACAATGATTATAAATTACGAATTATGATTAATTTTATTATTTATTTATTAATAAATTACGAATGTTTAAATATAATAATTACCAGATTTATTTGATATTGCGTTCCAAATCAGGTCAGCCGTATTACGGTTTGACCGACCTGGCAATTCGGCATTGTAAAGCAGTTCATTGCTTTGGACCAAGCATATTAACTTGCCAATTTCTTCATGAGTCCATGTATCTGTCATCTGTAATTAATTAGGGCAGCTTTATAACGTTTGTATGAATTGTATTTTACCTCGCGTAAATTTTAAAACTGCTGTGTGAAAAGTTGATTTTTACTTGTGTTAAGGTTTAATTTGCGTATGACATAATTAATGGATATGTAAGATATGTTTAAGATCTATGTAGGTATTTTTAAATCTTTGAAATATGCAGTTGTTCCAGAAATATTTGATAAAAACGAAAAACTGCGCCTAATACCCCCTCACCGCCTCAGGAATGTTCCCAAAATCTAATCAGCTTGAGGAGAATGAAATGACGGTTAAATACAAAATACGTACGCACGCACGCATGTACACACTCACACATACGCGCACGCACGCACCCACCTACCCATCCACCAAACAAGGCGATTGCATAACCTTTTATACCTATATCTATATAGGTTATGGAATGTAAAAGATATAGCTAAAACATATGTCACACTGTATACCAATCAGACAGCTTCTGTAAAAGTGATAATTAAAGATATAATAATTTTTATTAATATCATTATGCAAATTACAAATGAGGTTAGGAAACAACTGAGTGTTGATTTCAGTCAGTGTAAAATAGCTAGCCACTTCTGTTAAAATATCACGCTTTAAACTAGGTCTAAGATGAACAGTTTTGGAGATTTGGGCATTTCTATTAAATCCGCACAGAAAAAAATTATTAAATATCTAGTTGTCTTTGAATTTGAAGTAAACTGCATTGAAGCAGTGTCTATTCCAAATGGCAATTATGCTAAGTTTCAATTACTAATATGATTCTAAGTTTGAATGTTTTTTTTTAATTTATGGATTAAATTACATTAATTTGATATTATTACATAACCAAACATTGCAAGTACAATAGTTACACTGCTATATCCACCAACCCAAATAGTTCCATTCTGTAAAATTATGATCAACTTTCAACACAATGTTGTTTGGTTCTCTCATCGATAAGTGGCAACATATACCTAATGTGGGTTAATTCTTTTCTGTAGAAGAATGTTTATTTTACAGACTGTACAGGATTCAACACAAGTACAATTTTGTGGTTTGATTTCATTCTGCAGAACCCCATCCAAGTATTAAATTTTCGAAATTTTTAATTTATATAATTATAGCAAGCTTATTCTTTGCATTTTCATAGTTGGACCACAGTATAATTATTATACTGTGGTTGGACATTGATTTTTAACAGATTTATTCTTTTTCACCAAGGAAAATGGCTGTAATTGCTGATGAATAAGTAGACTCAAATGTATAAATATATGACTACCACGCAAAAAAAAAGTACTTATATCATGAATGAAAATGGTTATATTTCTATTTCCAGCAATATTTAGTTGTCTCCCCTAAGGGTCTATTAGTAGTTTGTTTCCATAGTAACTATAAGACATGTCTTTGTTTCTAAGGTATAGCCGTTTACATTTACAGGAATAAAGTACAAAACACTGAGAAAACTATCAGATATACAAAGCTAAAGGGGATTTTTATTCATTGTAAAGGTAGTATATAGGTATCAGAAACAGCCTGATATTTAATTAATGGATTTCATACTAAATTGTTTAACAACTAGTTTATGTAAAAATTACTTTTCTTCAATTTAAACACAACAGTTTTAACAATTGTTCTCAAGTAAAAGGACTTAACAGTAAAACTATTATATAGTTAGTACTACGACTATATTTTAAAATAAATTTTCATATTCTACACTTTTAAGACAGCTTTTAACGAGTAACTAAGGTGTAAAGAACTTCCACAGACATTACAAGCCCAACTGCCGTTATTGCTGTGGTTGCTCCAAACAATACCCTATCTCGGAAACCTGCTTTAAGATACACTGGTACACCATCATCTACCTATAAATCAAAGTTTAATGAACACTTTTCAATTAAACAGTATGACATACGCACTTGAAATCGTTTTTGAGTTTCTTTAAATTTCTTAAACTGTTTGCTAGGAACTTCTTTAACTTCTGCACTCTGTGCTAATTGCCTAGCACACATACGACTCAAAGGTAAAACTTTCTGCAATTATATTCATATCAAATAATGATAGAAAAAGGAGACAGAAATTTATTACATAATCACATATAAACAAAATGATAAAAAAAAAGTTACAAAACAATTATATGATTTAAACACAATTCTTCGTTAAAGTTTCTAGGTTTACTCACCCTTGCCGAATTCATTTGTTAAATATTTATTGAAAAGAAGGCTTTGGACTGCCGAAAAATAAGACAATTAACCTATTTCAACTTGACGTATGACAATTGTCGTTAATAAAAAATAAAGGCATCTGTACTATCGAATATATGTAATGGTCTGTCTACACTTGAACCATATTACTAAAGGTTTGCTTCGGAACTCAACGTTTCATGCGACATCTAAATCTGATTGTCAACGATTTCTCTGATAAATAAAAACCCATGTGGCTGGTTTGTTTAACCTTATAGGCAACTCAACAAAACACATTCCCTTATCTTAATGAAAAATTGGATTTATACTTAGTATAAGTACGTTTTCTACAGAACTACATAAAAACATTCACTTTTAATGACTGCTAAAAACTGTCTAATTTACTACCCAAGCAGTTAAGCTTGATTATATCGAATCTGGTTAAGCTGTCAATAAATTCGTCGGTAAAAATAAAATGGTTTTCGAATAGTTAAAACGGAACGATTAACGAAAATAGTATATTAAGAAACAAGTTTCATAAGACGCGTTTTTATCGCATGAGTCCAAGTTTAGAAAACGACCAGCGCAGCGGGGAGTTTTTTAATGGACGAATGCGATAAAGCGTCTTATGAAACGAATATCTTATACTATTTTTTTCTATTTTGCGTATTTGTGTTGAAAATTTTGAAAAAATGTAAATTCCATTTGTCACCTTATTTCATAATTTTGAGTGTAGGTTGGCAACAGTGGTATTTGTTTGTTTGAGTTCGATACAGATATAGGGTATTAAAACCATTATTTGTTACTAATTCATTTCAAACTACCTTATAAATATGTTCTTAATAGAAGTTGTATACTATATACATTATAATCAGAATAAAATTACACTATACTATGTAAACTTAATAATTTATACTCAAGTGAAGTTATCGAGGTTAAATGAAGGTTATATTTTACGCAAAAGATGTAATCGGCTTAATATCAAAGCATATTGACGCTTTATCTTGAAACACAATAAAAAAGAGAAATCGTCCATATTCGGTTTTGGTCATCTTAATCATTGCAATACATTAATCAGGAATAATTCAATACAAAGGATATATACACATTTCAAATAAGAATAGGTTATTTTACACTTACGTTTACATACATCAATAAAGAGGAGGCGATAAACAGAGGAACAGAGGAAGGTGCCGCCACAACTGTAACCTAACTTAATTAGATAAGATAAACAAAATTACTATAACCTAACATAATTAGATTAGATAAACAAAACTACTGTAACCTAACAAAAGTAGATTAGATAAACAAAACTACAGTAACCCAAAAAAAAATTGCATGGGACGGGATTCGAACCCGCACCAACAGCGTGGAAGACGATTCCTACCTGTATACCATCAGCGCTCTAGAAGTTTGACATTGAAAGTGATATTTAAACCATTTATAAGAATTTCTATTTATGTAGATAAGGCATGCGCAATTTGTCATTGGCACCTTCCTATGTTCCTCTGTTTAGCGCCTCATCAATAAAGAACTTCATTAGTTTACATACCAACAACAAGAAAAAAAATGTTAGGTTACTTAACTTTAAAGTCAAACATTAAAACACCCGTTTGAGTGTCATAATGTACATATTAAACACGCAAAATAGAAAAAATTATTTGTTTATACGGCAAAAAGAATATTTAAAGCCTTGGTTGGCTCACAAACTTGACTTCGTCTCGATTTATTAACAATATTAACAACATATCTATTTTCGCCGAAAGACATTATAGATTAACATTTATCGACAGCAACCAGTCCCTAAAGTATCGAATTTACTGCCTAAACAGTAAAACTTAATTCTCTAGCAACGACGCTGAATAGCCAATTTTTAGAAAATCTGATTTAACTTTAATTTAAAACGACCAAAAAATCATATCTAACACAGCATACAACCCACTTAATACTTTGGTTGTTCAATCTTTTCACTTCGCCACATTTATTTCTCTAAACGTAAAAAATGCCGCTTTATGATTGTTTCAGTATAGGGCCTTCATCTTCCAAGGCCGTTGAATAATAGCTTTGTTTGTGATGACATTAAGTTAGAAATATAGGCCGTGATTTTGTATTGCTAAAAGCAAAGTACTGTGGTTGAGCCTAGATATACTTAGAAATAGTTAAAAACTATCAAGTATGCATAAACTCAAAAAAATATTAATCTATGTGATATTCAAAGTGACCCCTTCACATTACAGACAACAAACAAGACGATGGTAAAAGGATAAACTGAATTCCTTAAAAAATTGTGATTTAAGTTACCATGGTCCATGCACGTTCTATCTTTGAGTTCTTCTGTGTCCCGATTGCAACATTTTAAAAGAACCAAAGAAAATAGTTTGTTACGGACGAAAACGGCAGTAGATCGGAAGTGGCATGTTACCAATTTATGCGTTTAGGATAGCCCGCAATGCGTGAGATACAGTAAGGGTAGGTCAAATCGTATGGCGCTAGGATGTTTATAAATGTCAATAAAGGTGTCGTACAAACTAAATGCGAATGGTTCACGGCTAGTTCAAAAACAAACAAAAAACTTGCTTACATTTTTGTCGAAAACAAGGTGAATCAGTGAATCAACAGTCAGTACGGTGGTTTGTGTAAAACTTCAAAATATTTGCACGTACTCGCAAAACACTGACATTGCTAAAAGACGACCTGATTCTATTCGCTCTATTTTAACGTTACGTTAGACCTTACGAAACTTACTTCTTAAAATGAAATTATATCAACAAAAACTAAAAATAGCAAGTATTCTATTAGAGAAATTCTCGTCAATTGTTACGTTAAAGTTTTTATTAAAATAAAACAAATAAAAAGGTAACAAAAAAAAAGCGTCGCCATCGTAAGGTTGTGTAAATCAACAACTTCCGCAAAACAAATATATCATTCGGTAACTTGAATGTAATCCATATATCTTATCTTTTAAATTTCGCACTTCTTAAAAAACTATAGCGTTATGAGAAAGGAATGTGATCACGTCTGATCTAACACTCGATGATGAAATAATATGCTCAAATTTCTTAACACTGTTCGTATCTTACGATAAACATAGGAATTAAAACAAACAATGTGTATTGTCCAAAACACATTAAATATATCTTTCTTACGTAAACCTTCTTATGTAAAATTTCTAGAAAAATTAAATTGGAATGACTCTTGCAAAGTTCTATTTCCCAATATTATCTCCCTTAAACTTTAAATGAGACCAAAAGGAATAACGATAACGTCAAAAACACAACTTTGGCAAATTTTCGCAATGTCAATTTTAGTGTACAGCATTCAGTTTTGTAATAAAATAACGATACAACACGCGGCTGAATGCACTTTCGTAAATTTTATGTTAACCGCCTGAATGGCGTCTATATAAAATTATACACAAAAGGAAGCGTATTCGACCGCCTAAAGAAACACCAATAAACACTTTATTAAAATCACCAACAAAAGTAGACGTAGGAAAGTAGTTACCTTCACCCGCATAAAACGGTCATTCGAAACTTTCCCTTCCCCCTTACAACGATAACGGAAATGCTCGTCAATTGACCTTTTCGGTATTTAATCGATGGATACCAATGATTTAGACTTTTATATACACAAAAATTTATTAAACCGATATTTATTTATAGCAATTTTTTTCATTTGTTGGGGTAGCTGTGTGCACGAATGTACCTAATGAACATGTTACTCTTACAATAAAAATCCGCAAGCGCGATATTAATCCAAAACATGAAGAACAGCACTACCATCAAACACTAATTCCTCTTCGATGGACCCGTAAAAATGTCACTCCTGGCAAACGATACATACGTTGACATTTTTAACTTTACGAGTTTTGGCAAAATGATTCAGGGTGTTGCATTTGTTACACTTTTGTCCAAATGCAGGACATTCTCGTGGGCCACGCCAATTTGAGCGCCTATAACATTTAAACTTGTGACAATTCTAGCTTCCGACTTACTTGTTTGTTTTTGTCTTCTTTCTTAACATTATCTTTAACACGAAGGGCTTCTACGGTCCTATGTGTCACTTGTAGTCCCTTCATGTGCTTTAGTGATTTCAGCAGCTTCACACAGTTCCACTGCCTTTTGCAGCGTCAAGTTTTCAGTCCGCAACAGCCTCTCTTGTAAGGTGGTGCCATTGACTACCAACACAATACGATGACGAACCATTTGTTCATTCAAGGTCTCAAATTCGCAGCTTGCAGATAATTTCTTGATTTCTGTTAAGAATTGTTCGAACGGTTCCGCTTCTTTTTGGTCCCTCTTATAAAAAAAAAACATACCTTTCATAAACTACATTTCGTTTTGGTATGCAGTATGACTCAAACGCGGCCATTACAACATCATAATTACATTTATCTTCTTCGGATAATGCAAACGTGTTATATACTTCCACCCCATCTTCTCCTATTAAAATTAATACGATTGCGATTTTAGTTTTGGGTGTTGCTTCACTTTTCCCCGTTGCTACTAAGAATATTTCTAGCGACTGTTTAAACTTTCCGCTGAAATCCTTAAACTTATTTAAAACTTCATTCGTTTTTCCAACTGCGCCATGTCATGTATTAATACTTCTTATATTTAATAATTATTTATTATTAATAGGTACGTTATGCTTACATGCTGACTAGGAGCGTTGACGTTGTCTGTGTCACTTGTCGCTTAACCTTAACTAACTAATAGCGTTTTCCACTCATTGCACTGGAGCGAACTGAGTTTGAACTTTTCTAGTTATTTGTTTTCCACTGACACATTTGAGTTCGCATTGAGACAGAGTAGCGTTTTCCACTGATACAATTGCACTGAAAGTATTCGCACTACATGCGAGTTTTGTAGAACTGTAAAAATCGACGGTGCGTGTTCCATAACCTTACGTGTTTTAATTGTGGAGGGTAAATAATGGACGATATTCATTCAAAAGCATTAATTGCGATTGTGTCAGAAATTATTACCGATTCCTCAGATACTGATAATGATGAATTCATGAAAATTACAAAAAAAAAACGGACCGTTCCAAAAATTATTTAGAAATAGTACCACAGTATTCTGATAAACAGGTATAAATTATTATTCCTTGCATACGTCTCCACACAAGATTTTAGTTTAAAGATACTTTTCGATTATCAACAACTGCAAATCATTTAATTGATTTATATCGAGAATCTTCTTTTTTTGCTTTAAATCAACAGGGCGGAAGCAAAGTAATTCTTGCAGAAAACCAAATGTTAAGCTTTCTATGGTAAAACATTAAAGTATTTATCAATTGTTTGTGTGAACGGGTGTACCCACTTTATTATAGGTTTGTATGTTGCATAAGAGATGCATCAGGACGGTTTGGTATTGGTCACACACTTCATAGACAATGTTTGAAGATTATGGAGTTTTTGGTGGAATTAGCACCCCATGTAATCAAGTTTCCAAAAACAGAGAATGAAAAAATTCAAACTGCAAATGGGTTTGAAAGAGTAAGCATTCATAATTTATTAGTTTCTGTATTATTTTTGTTAAATATGTTTGCAGCTTTTGGGATTTCCAAATGTTGTAGGCTGTATAGATGGTACAGCAATCAGTATTAGAACACTTGCACATAAAATTAAAAGCACATATGTCAATAGGCATAATTTACCATCTATAACACTACAAGCAATAAGTGATACAACGAAAAAATTTACAGGAAAAATCCATGATTCTAGAGTATACAACATGTCATTTATTTCAAAGGAAATACTTTCTATATGTGATCAAAGATTTCATTTGCTTGGAGATAGTGCATATGCAGTAGGTAAGAGAATATCTACTCTCTCCATACCGTAACTATGGAAACTTATCTATTGCTCAAGCTATATTTAATAGAAAACATTGTGGTTCAAGAGTGTCCATTGAAAATGGATTTGGTTGGTTGAAAGGAAGATTCCGCCAGTTAACTTGTTTATGATGAGGGATTCGAAATTTCCACATCTGAAGGATTATTATTTATAACTTCAGACTCATATAGAATCGTGCACCTGAAATAAGAGTACAACAAACCACTTTAACTATATATCATATATCGCACTAATACCACTTCTTACTCATTTCCATCTAGAAGATGAATTGCATGTAGGTCTTCATTTAATACCAAGCATTCGTTACTAATTAATTCCTTTATGTATCTTACAGCATAGTCGTCTTCATGTAAAAATAATGTTACATTTTCAACCAATTATGGAAAAATTATACTAACGTTTTAATCTGTACCTAATACTCGCATCTATTTCACATTCACATTATAGAAAGTCCTGTAACACTTTTAATAAAATACTTAATTTTTTGGGTTTTTTAATGGCCTATTTTAAATTATACAATCTAAACGTTTGGATAACACTTACAGTTATCTTCGTCAGTAGTAATATCTGTTAAAAATTGTTAAAGATGTTGTAATTACTACTGACAAAGATAACTGTAAGTGTTATCGAAACGTTTAGATTGTATAATTTAAAATACACCATTAAAAAACCCAAAAAGATAAGTATTTTATGTGATAATGGTGAAAGTTTAAATTTTCATGTAACACTTTTACTTTAAAACACAACAAAGTTATGTACGATTTACTACCCGTTACATTTGTTTTTCACTGCTCCGAGAGGGTACTAACATTTTTATACACCGCGAGACAGCGACGGGCGAATCCGCATATTGCAAGTGCACACCGAAACCCGCTCAGTGGAAAACGTTATTACATACATTACAGTAATATCAATCAAATGTATTGAAAGTAGATATCTTCACGAATTGTCTTGCTGGAAGAACCTAGTGCAGTATCAACTCCAATCTCATTTCTGCGGTCGAGGTCATCTCTAGTTACTAAAGGTGTCTGTATAACAAATATAAGGTAAACTTTTTTGTGCATTCTGTTTTATAACTATAAGATCTCAACCTAAGAAAGAAAGGGAATCAGGAACGAAAATAATGAAATATTACCTTTTCACACTAAGAAATAAATTTTATCACACCAATCAGGAAATGAAAATTAATGATTGCAGTTCGTTATAAAAGTAACACCAATTGTAATCATTTTTATTGTAATTTTAACATACATTCTATTCACTTTGTTTGAATATTAACTTAGTCTGAAATCAATCCCATTTCTTTGAAACATCTTGATAATCCCCATCAGGAGCAAAGTATTGTTCTATTGCTGGGGTATTAACTGGACCTTCTATTGTGTATGGTAAGAGCATTGGATTGACCTAAATGTTAAATTAAAACATATTATTTAAAATTTATTGTTAAAATTACAGACATTTTGTTTCAACACATAATACACTTACCCACGTATCGAAAATTTTACAATTTAAATTTATTTTAATAACTACTTATTTCTTGCTTTTATATGTTTGGATAATATTTAATCTATTAATGACCTAGGTTTTGATAGTTATTAAAATACAATTACTTTTGTACCAAATTTGTTAAGATTATTCTTTGCGTTTTCATATTTTAGAAATTTATTTGACATATGAATTCATTTTTTTAACTGTTATCCTTTAATGACTATGGAAATACTTAACAAATGAAATAAATAAAATTTAATTTTCCATCTACTATTAATTTCATTCTCAAAGTACATATTGAATTTTATGCATATAATATGTATATATGGACTGGAAACAAAAAAATTGCTGTATACCTGAACAGCTTCTTGATATAATTCTTCTGATTCATTACGTAATTCATCAAGTGCTTTTTGTTGAGAATATGTTATTCTGTCGATCATTTGAACATCTGCTAAATGTTCTTCATGCCTGTATTTAGCCCATTCTTTCCCCAAAAGACTTCTAGCTTCTATTACTTCTTTATCATGTAATATAACTTCACGTGTTCTCTGCCTGAAAAATAATTATTTAATGACCCATAAATATTTTTGTATTATGCCTCACTTTAGTTTATCAAGGAGAGTGAGGGATATTTCACATTCTTCAATTGGTTTTAATTGACGAGCATTTTTTTCTAGTTTACGTATTTGTTTTTCAAGCTTTCGTTTCTTTCTGTCTTCTCGTGCTTTAATGATTGCGGGATCAAGCCTTTTTTTCTTCTTTAAAGGTTCTCCACTGAAACATTATTGATCATCCAGTAATGTACATACTAATCATACATACAATAAGCAAGATGATGTGTGAAAAAGCAGAGCAGAATCATTTAATATCTTGGTTTTAATTGGTAAACTGGTGAGAAATAACCTAAAAAAAATGTTTTGCTTGAGAAATTATTTTGTACAAGATCGTGTGAATGTATACCTATTAAATGAAGTAAGTGCACTAAACATAATCAATTTTAATTTTATTTTTTTAACAATCAACGATTAAGTTAAATGTATACAATAGAATAATGTTTAATACACATGGAACAGTAGAAGAACCACTATTGGATTTTAAGCAGCGTTGCCATGTTTCATAAACTGCTCATAGCCAATTTTAACTCAAAAAGTAACCAGAAATCGCCATTTTATAACCAATTCAGAAAAAAGTACAATTAGGTCACTGATTTAGTAAAGGAATCAGAAACTTACAATATAGTATCTACCACTTCATAAATATACATAATATATGTACATAAACTAAAAAGATCTGGTGTGGAACACCACACGACATTACAACCTACAAAATGGGTATTAAAAGAAATGAAGTAAGTTTAATAACATTTTTTTAGAATAATTATATCTTTATATACTTTTATATTAAGCTCATGACGTAAATACGCAACATTTTAAAAGCAAAAATAATAATCTATGTCACACAGACGTTTAAAACTTCTGGACAGACAAAGATTAGTAGACATATAGATGCTAACTTAAAAATTGAAGAAATCAAATAATTTTAATTATAATTTATTTTAGCATAACTATGCAACCTCATTTATACGTTCATAACAAAAAACAGAGAACATTTTAAAAATAAAAACAGTAATCTATGTCAGAATGACGTTTAAAACTTCATTCCAGATAGACATAAATAATACGTATGAAAATGTAAACTTTCACCGTTATAACACATAATAAAATACTTATCTTTTTTGGGGGGTTTTTTAATGGTGTATTTTAAATTATACAATCTAAACGTTTCGATAACACTTACAGTTATCTTCGTCAGTAGTAATATTTACCAATTATATGTTAAATTACCACAGCACTATAATTTAACATAAGTAGTTGAAATTAAGATTAAAATTAAAAATTACAAAAAAACGTTCTGCATTATGCTTTTCATTGTTAATAACACTTGCACTTATTGATAAAGATATCTCTTTGTTAGATTTAACTGGATTATTTTATTTGATGTGATGTTTAAATTTGTGAATGCTTCTATCATCTTCAAATTGAAGATTTTCACAACTTTACACTTACATCATAACTTGATTAAATTTTGTTAAATGTGTTTTTTGGCTGACAAATTTCATTCTTAGCTTTCGCCGTAGACAGTGGTCTGATTTGTCATCTTTAAGGAAGTTTAACAATATTTAATTTTTAATGACCTAGTTATTCTTTACTAAAATTTAATTTTATAGTTGGCTTTATACGTTTCTCAAACTGTTATGTTAATAGCAGGCTGATGTTTATGTTCTAATTTTTCAACTTTGACAAAATTGTTTACAACATCTTTAACAATTTTTAACAAATATTACTACTGACGAAGATAACTGTAAGTGTTAAGGAAACGTTTAGATTGTATAATTTAAAATACACCATAAAAAAAAAAACAAAAAAGATAAGTATTTTATTTAATAAATAATACGTGCTAACTTAAAAAAATTCCAAAGCTATATATATATAATATATATATATATATATATATATATATATATATATATATATATAATTATATCCTTACCTAGAAATAGTAATTAAAACCATAAATATTCTTATTAGATAAAATATTAGAAATTGTTGTTTATGATTTCATCATTCATTTTTAACAAGAAGCTAATTAAATTATATCTTTACTTAGAGGTGGAGGTTAGGGCCCATAAGTATACTCTTATTAGATAGTGTTAGAAATTATTGTTCATTACTTCATCATCTGCTTTTGTAAGAAGCTAATCAAATTATATCCTTACTTAGAAGTAGAGGTTAAACCCCATAAATATATTCTAATTATTCAATTACTATAAACCGTTTATTGTTACATTTAATTAATCTATCTTAATTATTATGATAAGGAATGCTTTAAAAGAAGATGTAATGGCTAGAGCCATCAGATCTCATATTAACTGTTAAGTTAGTGATTTCTCACTACGATTGTTTCTTAATGTTTAATAAAATATTATACGATATTTTAAATAAACGTTTTTTAACAACGAAAAACATAATTGGCGCTGCGAACAGGATGTGTTAAACGGTATCTCCGGTGTATTTCAATACTTTGCTAACCATCCGAACCGTCCGGAAGTTCCTGTTAGAAAACTCACTTGGAAGAAGCCAGAAGCACTTCATCTTTAGAAGGACTTCACCTGAGCAGACAACCAGAGCAATCTACACATCTACTATCCATTGGACAACCCGTTAGGCATTAAGGCAATGCTATTAACAACTCTTATTCTGTAAGTTCCCTTTTATTTTTCCTAATTTTATAAATAATATACATGAGTTATTCGCGAGATAGATCACCAATAGAATTACCTAGTTTAATTAATTCAAAGAATACTGTTTTTAAAAGTAAAACGATGAATTTTTCTGAAATAAGTATTGCTAGAGAAATTGTTCCTCAATATGAAGGAGGTAGTAAAAATCTATCATATTTTTTACAACAGGCCGATAAATTTGTAAATCTTTATAGAAATCAAGAAGTAGGCCAAGAAGATTGTACGTTAAATAAATTATTATTTGAAATTTGCTGTTCAAAATTAGTAGGAGCGGCTAGGGATACATTAGTAATATCAAATTGTACAAATTGGACGCAAGTAAAAAGAACATTAATTAATCGTTTTGGAGACAGTAAAAACGAAAATTTGTTAGAAAACGACTTAGTTACATGCTATCAATTACAAAATGAAACATATCATGAATATTACGAACGAATTAGATTTAAGTTACAACAATTATTAGAACACATAAATATTTGCGAAAATAATGAAGAATTGAAAAGGTACAAAATTAGTACATTTAATAAAAAAGCTTTAGACACGTATATTGCGGGATTACTTGAACCATATCATTCATTCATTATGTATAAGACAGTAAATTCATTAGACGATTGCCTATTAAAATTAAGAGATTATGATAACTACAAACAACAAACCAATTTTATGAATTTTATGCGACAACGAACTCCGAATAAACAATTTTATAAAAATCAATTTCAACAAAAAAATTTAATACCAAATAATACTTATTCAAAATTCTCAAACCCTTCATTTAATTTTAATCAGAAATCTAATTTTAATTCACCACGCCCGGTTACAATAAATAATGATAATTATAAATCACAAAATGAATTCCCTCGTGGACCAATTAATATTACAAGTAGGCCAGTATTTAACACAAGATACCCCTCTAATAGTGAAGTATTTGGAAAGAAATTAGAAGTCAAACCAACCCCTATGTCAATCTCAACCTCAAACACAAATAGAAACTATAATAATAATTTTCGGAATAATAATTTTAGAAATCATTATCAAAATAATAACCCTAGAAATAATCCACAAAATAATAATAATCCCAGAAATCATTTTCAATCAACTGGACCAAGAAATTTTCACTCTGAGGAATTATTTAATGTAGAAGACCATGAAAATTTTGAATCAAATCAAAGTTTTGAGTCCGATGAAGATTTTCAGGAATCATCAGAAAATTTTCGTGTAAAAGCCTTGGAACCCCAAATCTTGACATAAATTCATTATCAAGTAAACCAAAATTACCTTTTATTACCATACCTAGTCTTAATTTAAAAGTATTAATAGATAGCGGAGCCTCAAATTCGATTATGAATGCTAAACCTGCTTATGAATTTTTCCAAAATCATAGTTTTAAGAAACCATTTACAGTCAAAAGTTTAAATAACGCAATATCCAGCGACGAAAATATTAGATATCCTCTATTAGAAGAATTCGACTATAAAATTCAATATAAGAAAGGAAAAGACAATGTAGTCGCAGACGCATTATCTAGGATAGAAATAAATATAAACGAAACAAAAACCAATGATACAGATTTAGAAATTTCATCAGTATTTCCGAACGTTGATGAAAATCCAGAAATCAGCGAAATAGAAGAGATGTTAGAAAAACAAGATGCTGACTCAGATAATACTCGACATACCGCTCAAGAAAATCCAATATTTTTATTACCAATATCAGATAAACCACTAAATAATTTTACGAATCGAATAATTTTAAAGTCAGGAGATCAATATCAAATTACTCACAAGAAACCATTTTTAAAAAATAACTATATTATAACAATTAGACAAGGATCAGAATTAGAAAACCTTACCCGAATGTTTAAAGAGATTATAAACCCTCAAACTTTGTATGGAATTTACTTTTACGATCAAAAATTAGAATCGAAATTTTTAAATATTGCACAACATTTATTTAATAATAATGTCAAATTCATTAAAAGTAATACTTTGGCAAAAGACATAGAAAATATAGAAGAACAGAATAAAGTTATAGAAAAATACCATAACAATAATCATAATGGAATTACAGAAACTTACAATCATCTCAGATTAAAATATTATTGGCCGGATATGAAAACAAGAATTAATAAGATCATTAATGAATGTGAAATATGTCTAACAAGTAAGTACGAAAGAAATCCTTACAAAATGCCATTCTCAGGACCTTTACTGGCACAAAAACCGTTTGATGTTATACACATTGATACGTTTAGTTTCGAAGGACACAAATTTTTAACTATAATAGATTTATTTTCTCGTTATACACAAGCTTATCTTATCAAGGATACAACTGGCATAACGATTCTCAATAAGTTAAGACACTATTTTCACATCATAGCTATCCCAAGAAGATAGTCTGTGACGAAGGAAAGGAATTTAAAAATAAAGTTTTTCAAGAATATTGCTCATTATTTAAAATTAATTTACATTTCACGACAAATTACAACAGTAGTTCTAATTCCCCCATTGAACGAGTTCATTCCACATTACTAGAAAAAATAAGAACACTAAAAGTTCAAGATAATAAGGATAGTCCAAAAGATTTAATGATAACCGCTGTAATGACTTACAATCAATCAATTCATTCTTCAACAGGTTACACACCATTCACTTTACTTTACGGACCATATGAAGATTTAAATGCTCATGAACTAGATTTGGATAAACCAATTTATGAATTATATAACCAAAAACGTAAAGAAGAATTACTACCATTTTATGAAAAATTGTATAACAAACAATTAGAAAAAGGAAAACAAAAATTAACTAAACTTAATGTAGTAGCAGAAAATCCCATTATTAATGAACCAGTAGCATACTTTACTAGGCAAAGAATAAGAAAAACTGATCCTTATTATGATAAGGTGAATGTTACAACAATTGACAAAGATAAAGTAATAGGACTTAGAGAAAAATCTAAAAGACTAACCAACATACATAAAAGGAAATTGAAACGCTCTAAAAAGAAATTTTTATTGCAGGATCACCCTGATCAGCCAGATCCGGGGCCTTCATGTTCAAAACATTAATACAAATGGATATTTTGAAGAAGAACTAGGATTAGTAAAAATTTTGAATCATTATCATAAATTTTATTTTTATTTTAATATTAGTGCATTAGAAGAGAGTTATCTCAAGATATTAACGAACGTAATAATTTTAGAAGCACAACCCGATTTGAGTCCCAATATAAAAACACAAATCAGTATGTTAAAAGAAAATTGCAAACTAGTAGAAGATCAATTGCATAAATTTAATGATCATAATCGATTAAAACGCTCTTTATTTAATGGCTTAGGCACAGCTATCAAGTATATCACTGGTAATCCTGACAATAACGACTTAATTGAAATTAATAAAAATTTAGATACATTATTTACAAATCAGGAAAAATTTGTTAAACAAATTAGTCAATACACATCTTTTGCAAATCACATAACTCAACGATACTACGATGATCAAAAAGTGATCCAGTACAATATCAATTCTTCAATAAATACAATTAAAAACTTAAGTAATAACCTAGATTATTTGTTAAACGTTCAATACAATAATTTTTTATGTACAAAATTACTATTCATACTCCAGAAGATTGAGAGGACAGTAACGCTAGCTTTTTCAGAAATAACCAATTTAGAAATTCTAAATACTAAAGAATTAATTGAAATTAGCAATCATTTAAAATTAATATACAGTAAACCTGAATTAGTTCAATTAGATACCTTGCACGCCTTTAAAATACTTGAATTCTCAAGATTTCGGATTATTTCGATACAAAATGTAATTGCATGTATATTATATATCCCAATCCTGAATCCATCATCATACCAATATATCAGAAATTATCCTATACCCGATATACAGAATAAAATTATGTTACCACCTTTCAAATATAATCTACAAAACGTGGATGGAGAATCATGGACAGATGAAAAGTGTCAATCAATCGAAAAACAAACGATATGCTTTGAAAAACCTCAAGTGCATAAGTGTTCTTTAAGAAATGTTAATGATTGTGTTTTCGCTATTGTTAATAATAATTACAAGTTATTTTCACAGTTAAAAAATGGCAACATTTTATTGTCAACGAAAATGATATCCAGATAATTGAAGAATGTTACGGCAAATTTGAATACTTTACAATAATTAATACTGTTTTACTATCATCAGAAAAAGATTGTAAAATCATAATCGACAAACAAACCTTTGATAATACTTACAGTAATTTTAGTTTTAAGGACAATGTTAGAATTGTAAATTATAAGATTCATAAAGTTATAAATTTAGATCAAAAACACCTAAATGATTTGAAAACTCTTAGGGAGGAAGCAAGATCATTAGAAACACATGTCAATTTAAAACCTGTAGTACATCTAGTACACCTCTCAACAACATTTATTCTAATAATCTTGTTAATCATTATTTGTATAACTATATTTATATTTAAATCTAGGATATTAAATTTTATTAGGAATAAGCCACAGAAACAATTAATTCCGCTTCAAGATTTTCCAGAAGAAACAAATGAACCTAGAATCCACAACCTACTAAAGAACGAGGGCGTTCTTTCCTAAGGGAGGAGGAATTATATCCTTACCTAGAAATAGTAATTAAAACCATAAATATTCTTATTAGATAAAATATTAGAAATTGTTGTTTATGATTTCATCATTCATTTTTTAACAAGAAGCTAATTAAATTATATCTTTACTTAGAGGTGGAGGTTAGGGCCCATAAGTATACTCTTATTAGATAGTGTTAGAAATTATTGTTCATTATTTCATCATCTGCTTTTGTAAGAAGCTAATCAAATTATATCCTTACTTAGAAGTAGAGGTTAAACCCCATAAATATATTCTAATTATTCAATTACTATAAACCGTTTATTGTTACACTTAATTAATCTATCTTAATTATTATGATAAGGAATGCTTTAAAAGAAGATGTAATGGCTAGAGCCATCAGATCTCATATTAACTGTTAAGTTAGTGATTTCTCACTACGATTGTTTCTTAATGTTTAATAAAATATTATACGATATTTTAAATAAACGTTTTTAACAACGAAAAAATTATATATATATATATATATATATATATATATATATATATATATATATATATATATATTATAATTACAATGATACATTTTAACCATTTTCACTCATATTTAATTTTTTTTTAAACTTACCTTGCATTATATTAAGAAGCTTTATAAAGAAAAGTTTTGTAAAATTAAATTAAAAATTAAAAATAAGATGAATCGTTATTCAGATAATGAAAAATCTTCTATACCTACATATGTATATGTAATTAAATATTATTATTATTAGTTTTATTTAATACATAAATAAAAGTTTACCTCGAGTAGGATTTGAACATACGACCTTTTAGAGTACCGCGCTAACCAACTGCGCAGATGGTTAGCGCGGTACTCTAACAAACAGGTCGTAGGTTCAAATCCTACTCGAGATAAACTTTTATTTATGTATTTAATAAAATTAATAACAATTTTAATTACATATTTACCTTTGAACTTATTCGTTCATAACAAAACTTATGATAATATGTATATGTAGGTTGGAAGGTAAAAACCAAACTGAGATTAGTTATTTACGGCGCGTCCAAACCTCCAAATTCAGTATTGGGTTTATTGAAAACAGTACACGATTGCCAAACTTGTAATTACATATACATATACTATATATATATATATATATATATATATATATATATATATATATAAAATTGAAATTACATGCTAATTACTGCTCTCAATAATTCCGGTAACGAATTAAAGCTCACATCATAGTACTGACAAATTGACAAAGTTTAAGAATAACCTTAGGGTTGGTGCTTTAAAGAAAATATTTGTTCTTGGTGTTGCGTACATAAATGTCAGTGGAAATCTTCACGTTCGAGTAGGAATCGAAAAGTTTAAACGTAATAAGAGGTAGGGACAATCGATATTGTTACGTAATAATCCATGTAAAAATTTTATACTATTGCGCACACGTCGTAATTCCATGGATTGAAATTTAAAGCGTGAAAGTAACAGTTCATTCGAAATCCTTTTTCAGGATAGTGACCTTCAATTTTAAATGTGGCATATTTTAGAAATTTACGCTGAATGTTCTCAAGAGTGCATTTTTGTACTTCATGAATTGGATACCATATTAAATCGCAGTGTCCAAGTTTATATCGTACAAGTGCGAAGAAAATATAGTGTGATGATTTGTAAATAATCTACAATTTATAATGATATAACCCAAAATTTTAGATGCGGAAAAGCAAATGTACTGGACGTGTTCAGTGAAGTGCAATTGGTTATCGAAAATTACTCCTAGGTCTTTTATAATTGAAGTACGACTAAGGTTTGCCGAGTTGACAGAATATTGAAAAATGATTATTTCATGCTTTTTACTAAACGGTAGAACCTTACTTATGTTTAAATCCAGATTATTTGATTTACACTATTGATGAATGGAGTCTATTTGTTTTTGCAACTCAAGACAATCAACCACATTTGTAATTTTTTTATAAATTTTAAGGTCATCTGCGAACAGAAGATGTTGCCATGATATTGAGTCAAATAACGAGACTGACGCTGTAATACGTTTTATTTTGCCACACCTCGTATTTTAGTAAATTTTTTATTTTTCAGTACAGTTTAATCGCTCGCATCAATTTCTAGGTCTTCGGATGATGGTTCTGTAACGTTGATTATAAACTCTGCAATGCCATCTTGAAGGTTACCTTCAACGATCTTTCCATAACATATAATGTTGCCAATTTTCAATTGTCACTTTTTCACAAATTTTATTAGTTCCTCCATGTCTTTAACTTTAAAAGTCTTGTTATTCATGTTTATGTGATGTTTGACTTGTGCCCACACCATTTTCGGTTTAATTCGTAGTGGCAAGGAGGCAAACGAAGAACCTCATGGCTTCTGCTTTGTGCCATAACATCAAGTTTATTCTTGTCATATAGATGCATCACTTGTGCTATAGTAGCCAATAGGTTTCACTTCAACATGTTATCTTCAATGGAAATTTCTTTCTTGCTAAGCCAATCTACAATTTGTTCTTTTCGCCACGCCATTGTTGAAATCTTCTCTACCTTCTTGCTGTGATAAGAAGCATTGTCAATAACGATAATTGAATTTGGTGGTATATTTGGAATTAGTTGATTGATAAACCACTTCTCCAGGGTGTCTGCATCCAGTTCACTGTGCACATCGGCTGTGTTCTTTTTACAGAGGAAAGTAAGTTCTACACCAGGAATAAAATCATTATCGCCAACAGCATGAACTAAGGCAAATCAGGGTCCAGGACCACTTGTTGATTTTAAACCTGTACTGAGCCCTTGAATGAATGCCTGCCAACCACTTTCAATAGTGTCACAGCATGTCTGATTAACTGTGTGTCCCACGTTAACCCACGATTCATCAGTGTATACAATATATTTACCAAAAAAGTGAAAATTGTTAACTATGCAAAATACGACATTATTTTATAAACATGTAATTAGAGATCGAATAAAAAGACTAAGTACCTTCTTCTCGGAACTTTCTGATGCATCCTTAGTATTTATGCCTATATCTTATGTCATCACGTTCAACAAGGATACTCTTGTGTCCCATCTTTTGAAACTCAAAACCCATATCGAGGTTGAATGGTGTACTGCGTTTAAAGTTTGGTAAATCACTATCACCATTAATGGAAGAAAGGATACTAAAATCATTGTTAGTGGAATGTTTTCAATGAAAAAATTGTGCACTTTACATCGAATAATTAACTGTATATTCTGGTCATATACATGAAGACGATCATTGAGTTGTGCACCTTTTCGTTTCATGCGTTTTTTCGGACTAGCTACTGCTCCGATTTGGTCTTTGTTTTTGAAGCAGAGATACTACGCTCTGTACAACATAAAGCTTTGCTGGCTTCTGTAACAGCTGTATTAACGTTCATTGTGGCAAAGAAATAATTAAGTACATTCATAACGAGAGATTTCTCCTTACGGCTGAAGTGTTTTCCACTATGTCGTTTTATATTTGCAGGACCATATTCAGCTTCCATCTCCATATGATATAAAATAACATCAATCATACAATTATAGAAATTATTCATCATTACCTTATAAGACGTGCGAATGAAATGTAGGCGTTCTGAAAAGAACGATTTTTAATTCGATGAATATCGTAGAACAAGCAAGCAATAAATTTGATAGTACACGGAGTTAGTTGATACTGATTTGTTATTAAATTACATCTTATGTTTGACAACATCGCTATGAAGAACAAGGATGCCGCTATTTAGAAATGACTAAAGATAGTAAAAGAGAGGGTTATTGCATAAGAAACCCGTACTGAATTTGGAGGTTTGGACAGACTATAGTTTAACAAAAGTTGAAAGATGGTGTCTTCGTCTTCAATATTAGACGTGTTCCCTTCTGTGTTACTAAATGTATTATACATGATTGAATTGATGGAGTTAATCATGTACTTTGTCGGCTCAAAATTAGAATAACATTTGCCGTATATAGATCCATGTTTTTGAGTTATGACAGGTGGGGTTTTTGCGGTATGAGAAATCTAAGTAAATATAATGACGGGTATAATTATATACTGACGGTTAGCGATGTATTTAGCAAGATGGCATGGACACGAGCTCTGAAGCTGAAAAACTACATGTTCTATAATCGACGTATTTTCGGTTATTTTTGAAAGATGCGAAAAGATACCTCAAAGTATACAGACGGATAGGGGCAGAGACTTTACTGCGACAAGTGTCCAGCAATTCTTTAACAAACATCAAATCTAATCATATAGGGAAAATTTAGCGATGCGATGCTTTCATATAGGTAAGAACCGCACTAACGGATTACAGTTAATCCGAAACTCAATAACCTTTACACATTATCTCTCAAGGCTGTATTTGCTGTAAAACCTACGATCCATCGTTTAGGTAACTGGCCCAGGAAGACAACATCCAATGATTTTCGCTGTATGCTCACAGGTACAGTTAGCACTCTTACTTCAGCCCTTGTAACAGAGTATTTTGCTGCAGTTGTTTCTAAGGTTTTAGCGCGCGCAATTTGAATGGTGGGATTGATTCGCATACGTCTCATCAGTAAACTAGCGTCCATAATTCGCGTCCTATAATTTGAACCGTGCGCCGCCATTAAACTCGTACAAATTTAACCTTTAACTCAACACCACTTATGTGAAACTTTTCCTGATTAAATAAATCCTAGTGCACGTGACCAATCATCTCAATCTGTTTGCTGATTACTGCAAGTACTTGACGTTTCGAGTAACCGTTATTTGCATGTCTCATATAGGTAAAATTTCGCGACGCGAGGCTTTCGGCGATCCCACTCCAACCCTCCCCGAGCATAACCGAGATTGTAAGACCGGTGTATGTTGTCGCAACTTGTTCTCGGGTCTTCGCCCCTTGTGATCGCAACTTGTTCATAGGTCTTCGTGTATTGTCGTGGTATCCTTGCCGGAAGATTTGAATTTGTATTATAATAATAAACCTAATGCTAACTTGTAAGACAGGTGTAGGGCTGCGCAACTTGCTCTCGGGGCTTTGCCTCTTGTCGAGGCCCCAATGGCGGAAAATTTGAATTTGTATTATAAGGGGTATAATGCTAACTTGTAAGATAGGCTTAGTAACTTACTTTCAGGCCCTCGACCAAAAATTTGAATTTGTGACGCCATGTATGAGGGGGAACTTGTATTATAATAATGAGGCCTAATGCTAACTTATAAGACAGACATAGGGCTTCGCAACTTGATTTCGGGTCTTAGTCCCTGGCCCCTTGGCGGGAAATTTAAATCTGGATTTGTATTTACATTCTGATTACTTATTGCGAGAAATTTGAACTTGTATTCTAATAAGGGACCTATTGCTAGCTTATAAGACAAAATGTAGGAACCTGTGTCGGCGCTTGTTGGGGGAAATTTGAATTTGTGTCGTCATCTAGTTGTGTATGGACTAATGAATATTTTCTGAAATAAAAGGTTTTGTTTGTGGCACTATCTAGTGGTATATTTTTAAACTAGCGAATGTTTTCTGTAATAGAGGCGGCACCACCTAGCAGTAATTTCAAGGACTAATTAGGGTTGTTTGTGATGCCATCTAGTGGTGTAAAGGCTAATGAATGTTTTCTGTAATACAGGTTGATCGTGTTCGTCTCTCCCTCGTCCTTTCTCAAACATACAAATCAATTAATCAAATTAATTAAGCAGATCAATCCCAAACAAATCACGTTCGATCAAATCAAACAATCAGATCAATCAAATCATAACTTACAGCCTGCGAAAACTAGCTTACAGCTCAAAAATACTGATTGGACTAACTTAGCAGTATGATTACAGAGTGCAAAAAAGCCAATCTTACATTTATTGTAGCTACCCATCTAATCGTCCTATCGCATTAACTGCAGCATTGTTAGTGCAGGTCAAACAACGTTAGGAAAAACAAGTTTATTAACAAAAATTGAAGGAAAGCTTAGCGTTTGAAAATATATTATTATTATAAACAACAATACATCATTTATTTAATCAGATCCTTTATCGGTCTTCTTCCTCCTCTTGAACCGTGGTTCGTCGCTATCATCATCATGGTTTTGAGACTCGTCCTTCTCCTCTACCTCATCACTCTTTTCCCTCTTCTGTGAATCATCACCATCACCTTGGATGTGAGATACATTAAGCTCATCCACGTCATCGTTTCCATCATCATCACCTTGAACGGTCATGTTGTAATAGTTGATCAACAAGTCAGTAAAATCTCTAATGTCCACTGATGTTGGCCCATAAACAGGAGGATACATTATAATAATGCTCACTCGATGACTGTTACACTTTAAAAAGCGAAACGCGCAAGAAACGAGAATGCTGCTGGCCCGTCAATGTTCGGGTAGAATCGGTTATCTTCAGGGGAAGTTGGGAGTAGGGGTTGCGGAAACAGTCTTCACAGCCGTCTTAGGAAAAAATACCTCAGACAAAAAAGGAGTTACATTTATAAACATGCCCCTAGAGAAGATATTAGAGAGTGGTTAGGTCAATACTCGCGCGCGAGGTGACGTCACAAAAAACAAAATGGCTGCCAAGGTGTCTCCCTTCTACTATTATACTTTTAGAGGTTTTTGCTGAATATACTGACATCACATATAACCAAAGCTGCCGCTTGTAAAAGACATCTGACGTTGGAATATGTGAACATGGGTTGTTTTGCTTGAAATCAAAGCAGATTACTTCCATTTCATTATCTGTTTTTGCCCTTGCTATCGCTTCAGCCTGTTTTATGTAAAACTGCTTGGCTCTCATTTTGTGGACTTTCAATTCAGTTTTGTGTCCAGCTTTTAGAACTATATTGCTTTCCATTTCAATTTTTGCTAACAGTAGCACAAACATCTGTTTGTGGTCGACCAAAATGATAGTTATAAGTATTTCTGAAATAAACCAGGTAAAACTTGTATTTCACTTGGCACTTCACGTTCTTTAAATCCAGCTTATTACTTTTTGCTTCTGCCAATACGTTGGGGTAATATTTTTCTAAAAAGAGTTCATACATTTTAGTATGGCCAAGATTGATGCCAGATATCGTATCCGTTCGCCAGTAGGGCCATAGTGTGATATTTTGTACGGGAAACTCTGAATATGACTGTCAATTTTGTCGATTACATTAACGGTTTTCTTATATCCCTTATTTAGATGCTTTCCACCATTATTAGTGGGCGTTAGAGCTAATTCTTTTAAACTACTGATACATCTAACCCTTTTACCAATTCCATGCAAGCTAGCAAATGCCTCTCTACACACAGGTGTTATTTTTTCGCCAACATGAACCTGTATATAAAAACATCATTAGCAAACTATATACCAAAAACAAGTAAATGTTTACCTCATAATAAAAGTTATTTTTTCACTTAGCTTTTCTTACTAGATACTCGAGTTAATTTGATTAATCCCTGTAGATAAACATTTTGAAGGTCATTACTGCCAAGTTTGTTGAAATTATCCAGCAGTCTACTTGAAGCACTTTCACTAATTCTCGTCAAGCACTTTTGTTGACAACTGTTGTTCTTTATTAATAATAGTAAGAATAAAATGCAATTCAAAATATATTATTTTTCATTCTTGTACATAACTACTGTATCCATGTCAATACAATAAAAATAAAACATAACATAAGGAAAGAAATCAAGATGCATGAGCTAAATCATAACAGCTCCTCCCGGACTTATAAATTCCGCCGTACAGGTGCACGTCGTATTCGGTTGGAACGACGCACTTCCATCCCAAGTGGCCACCCTTTCAGTAGTTACTACAGGTAACTTATCAGTAGATGACTGTATAATAGATTCATCAGATGGAGTTTCACAGGGTGAAGTATCTTCCATATCGTTTGTTTGGTTATCAAGAATGGTAGGTATGATATCAGGTTGGGTTTCATGTGGAGTGAACTCACCAATCTTTCGTAATTGATCAACATGTCTTTTGCAAGTTTTACCATTGTCAAGTTGAACGAGATAATGCAATTTCCCTAACCTCTTATAAATGTTACCAAATTTCCATTTAACATCATTTACATGAACTCTAGCAGCAACTCTTGTCATTTACGTTAAAATGTCTAGTAGAGATATTACCATCTGAATTAATATTTGTATGTGATTGAAGGTCAGGTTTAATTAAATCTAATCGAGAAGTTATTTCTCGCCCGAAAACTAACATTGAAGGCGATTGTTTAGTAATACTGTGAGACATTTTACGATATTGTAAAAGTAATTGACACACTTGCTTTTAAATATTCTTATAATTTCCGTTAATAGCTCTTATTGGCTGTTTTAATGTTTGAACGTAGCGTTCCGCCAACCCATTAGTAGCAGGATGGTGCGGTGCGCTTAAAACTTGTTTAACACCGTTCAACTTTAGGAAATATTCAAAATTTGAAGATACAAAATTTCTGCCGTCGTCGCTTACCAATATTCGCGGTATGCCGAAACGACTGAAAATTTCGCAACATAATTCTATAGTAGTAGTTATAGTCATATCTTTGGTAATAAAAATTTCAGGCCATCCTGAATAGGAATCGACTAAAATAAAGTAGTAATGACCGTAGAATGGTCCCGCGTAATCTATGTGTACGCGATAGAATGGTTTACTGACCTCTTCCCAACAGTGTATAGGTACAGTCCTAGGATTGTTTCTAATTTTATTGCAATTAAAACAATTTTTTGCTAAATTCGCGATATCATTATCGATACCAGGCCACCAACAATAGCTATGTGCTAACTCTTCCATTTTATGAATTCCGAAATGTGCTGAATGTAATTCGTTTAAAAAATTGACTGTTGCAAAATTTTAGGTACCAGGACTCGTTGTCCCCGTAATATGCATCCTTGTTGTAGTGTAAATTCTGTTTGATCAATATTAAAACGTAAAAATCCATTTCTTTTCCGGTTTGCAAAGCGTCTCGTAAAGCTTTTAAACTGATATCGTTCGCGGTCTCTTGCGCTAATTTTGTAACTGCAATTGGTAACGTTTCGATTTGATTTAATTCAAATAAATCGGGTTCATCGTAATCATACAATTGTTCTGAATTAATAGGTAATCTAGTCATACAATCCGCGTTACTGTGTAAATTGGTATTCTTGTAACGAATATCATAATTAAATGCCGAAAGAAATAGTATTGGTATTGATTTAATTGGATTAAAAATTTGCAATAATGGACGATGATCAGTATATAATGTAAATTTGTTTCCATATAAGTATTGATAGAATTTTTTTACGCCAAAGATAGTACTGTAAGCTTCACGATCAATTTGAGAATATTTTCTTTGTGTAGGGGATAACGTTTGTGACGCAAATTGAATTGGTTGTTCGGAACCGTCTGGATAAATATGTGAAAGTACCGCCCCAAGTCCGTAAGGTGATGCGTCTGTTGCGAGTACCAACGGCAGTTTTGCTTCAAAATGAACTAAAAAATTGTCTGATTGCATTTCTTTTTTAACCTGTAAAAACGCTTTTTCGCATTGTTTATTCCAAACAAATTTAGAGTTTTGTTTTAGTAGTTCGTTTAATGGCGCGACTATCGTGCTCAAATTTTTAAAAAATCGACCGTAATAATTTATTAGTCCAAGAAATGAACGTAATTGACTTTTGTCTGTAGGTCGAGGCGCGTCATGTATAGCTTGTACTTTGGAAGGAGTTTTGTGAATACCGTGTTTATCAATAATGTAGCCACAATACTCAATCTGATCTGCTAAAAATTTACTTTTGTATACATTTACTTGAAGGTTATGCTTTTGTAAACGCATAAGAACTTCTTCTAAACGCTCTAAATGTATTGGATCGTTAGGTCCTGTAATTTTAATATCGTCTAGAAAGACGGTAACCCCCTCAATACCTTCCAGAACATTTTCCATTTGCCGTTGCCAAATGGCTGGTGCAGACGCCAATCCAAACATTAAACGATTACATTGATATAAGCCCTTATGAGTATTTACAGTTAATAAGTGTCTATCTTCTGGACGGATTTCTAAATGTAAATAAGCCTGACTTTTGTAAATTTATTACCACCATCAGCCATTGATGAGTTATTTCCAAGTTTCACCATTCTCGATACAAAATTAGAACTTGTTTCTTATTACAAAAAACAGGTGTCACATTTTGCTTTAAATTTAATTGAGCCTGATTGCCTTCAATTTTACCAACACCGGGTGTAAAAACTGTATTATATTTTGTAGTTAATTGCTTTATTAAATTGGGTATATTTTTGATAGTGTAAATATTTTGTATTTCCCAAAAATTAAAATTTAGTTGTCGTATCCATTCTCTACCTAACAAAGGATTACGGCTGCCTGAGGCTATGTAAAGATTTAAATTGTATGATTGATTTCTGTAACTTACTAAGACCTCTGCATAGCCTAGTACATTTAAATTAGTTTTGCATTAAGAAACAAGTTTTAATTTTGTATCGAAAATGGTGAAACTTGGAAATAACGAATCAAATTGTTCCTTACCCATCAACGTTACGGCGGCTCCACTATCCACCTCAAAACTGACATTCTTACCATTCACATTCATACATGATAAGAATTTTTGTCTGAATTTCAACTGACTGAACTCGTCTAGTTGAATTATTTCTTCCACTTGATTCTGAAAATGTTTCTTCTTAGTGCATACTGTTTGTAAATGTCCCTTAGTTTTACAGAAACTGCATATTAAATTAACTTTGTCACACTTATTTGCATAATGTTGGTCACCACATCTGTAACACTTCACTGTATTTGGATTGTTCCGATTGTACTTTTCTTTTGTTGTATTTGTATTAAATCCTTTATTCTTGCTTGTAAGAGGTTTACTTTTAAAATGTGGTCTGTTAATATCTACAGCACTATTGTATTATTTATAAGTATACCTTTATGTAATTGTGCTGTATCCCTGGCAGATAGTTCCATTCCCACAGCGATTTCCAATGCTTTATCTAATGTTAAGTTTTGTTTCTAGTAATCTATTTTGGATTCTTTCGCTACGCATACCAAAAACTAACTGGTTTCGTAAGGCTATTTTTTGGTATTCTCCAAAGTTACAATTTATCGCTAATTTTTGTAAAGATGTAAGAAATTCCTGTATTATCTCACCTTCCAGCTGCCTTCTCTGATGAAATCTAAAATTTTCTGCGATTTCTAAAGGTGCTGGACTGTAGTAATCCTTTAGTAGTTTCACCTCTTCTTCATACGTTTTATCTGTAGGTTTATTAGGTGCTAACTTATCGCTTACCAAATCGTACGTTTCTGCACCCATGTAATGTAATAAATACGGTAATTTATTAGGTGATTCAATAGTAAATACTAGAAATGCACCTTCTAGTCTTCTTACCCATCGTTCCCACTGATATTTTGTATTATCAAACACTTCGATCTGAAACACAATACTTGTAGATGTAGAATTTGCCATTGTAGTAAGCAGTATTTTCTTGTAGGTAAATCCGTAATCCTCGTCGCCAATTTGTTGTTCTTTATTAATAATAGTAAGAATAAAATGCAATTCAAAATATATTATTTTTCATTCTTGTACATAACTACTGTATCCATGTCAATCCAATAAAAATAAAACATAACATAAGGAAAGAAATCAAGATGCATGAGCTAAATCATAACAACAACTAAAATAGTTGAAAGTAAACTAGTTATTTGCAATGATTAGGAATCATAAAAACCTTATCAACTCACCGACACTTATTTAGATAGTTGCAATCAATGCTTATCCGGTACATGTCAGATTTGACAATTAAGTTTTTGTCAATGAATTTTTATTCTGGTAACTTGTATAAAAATAGCAAACTTATTGTGACATTAGCGGCATTATCAAAAGTGTTCCCAACTTTCGATTTATTTACGAAAAAATGCAATTTTTTGTTATTTAATTCCCTATTCCGCACCTACTTCCTGAACCAACGAAAAAAATTGTATGGCTTAATTTCATTTTTTGTAAGAGGGAAATTCTTATTTAGAGAATACCTAGTAGGTATAAATTACAAAATCTCATATTATGCATCACTCAAATATGATATGGCATTTTACTTCAATATTTAGTGGTAAATTCTATCTTTATTAATAAATAACGATTATCTAATTCTGAATTCTAGTGTTACACATCTGGCTGATTTTGTCTGGTGACAAAAAGCCTTGCTACGATGTTCTGTGTTACATGTCTGCTCTCTTTCCTTATCTAAGCTTTTTACTATAAGTTTAAAATGACGTCATACGTTGTGAAAAAGTGCAACCAATATAGCAGTTCTAATTTTCTAAGCAAGTCTGTATATAGAACCCAGCGCAACAGAGAAAATTTAGTTCTTAAGTGTTGGCAACAGTTTGCAAGGTTAAGCGATTTATCATAGACAATTTACGAACGATTGATTTGTGTCATTTGTGTTTAAATAACAATTAATTTTGTATATCAAATTCAACAATATTCGTAATTTTCAGGAAACGAAAAAAAAAAGATTCATTAGCAAACTAATGAAAACTTGTACTACATGGTGAATCAGCTTCTTGTACAATGTCATTTTAAACTTATCGTAAAAAGCCTATAAACACAAATTGGCAATTTTAGTCTCCAATGCTTCACTCGAAAGCATCTCTAATATTCCTGTATTAATGATTATTGTGACTTTATATTACGAAATTGGTAATTTACGAACCTTGGTGTTCAAATTCTTTTTACTTTTTGATCAAATTCTAATAAATATTAAAAATCAAATATGTATTACTAAAATGTAATGTATATTTGCGCTATCCGCAATACTTTTTAAATGTAAAAATTTTTTGTATTTTCACATTTGCTGTAAAATCAACTGGAACATAAGTGTAAATAAAAATTTCCATTGAAATTCCTATGCTCATTTGTACAAGTAATGATCAAGAAAAACTGATTGGAAAAAATAGTCTTCTATCAAATAGATTGTCAAAAATATATTTGTTTTCACTTTGTTAACGACAAATTTTAATTAAAAACTGTAAGAAAAGTAACAATGATTATTGTAAACTATCTAGGACATTTTAGTGTTTAGTTTGGGTCTCTTTTCTGAGCTGTCTCTTTGCAATTTTAACTTTTTTTATACTATTTTTATTTTCTTTAGTAACAGATAGCTTTAATCCCTGTAGAGCTTCTTTATACTGCTCACCTAGCATTTCTAATCCATTTTCTGATATTATAATCTAAAAATAGTTAATAAGGTGAAACAATCTCTAAAATTAGAATACCTCTTGAAGATTATGTTTTCCAGCATCTTCTAACATCTTCAGAAATTTGTGTATCTCTGAGTGATTTAATATAGTTACAGCTAAACCTAATTCTCCAGCTCTAGCAGTACGGCCCGCTCGATGTATGTAAGTTTTTACAAATTTTGGTGAAGAGTATGAGACAACACACTGCACTCCGGTTAAATCAATGCCTCGAGCTAATTTATCAGTACAAATAATTCTATAAAAAATAAGTGAAACCAGCACAGAAAATTTACATTAACAAACTTACATATCCACAGTACCTTTGGAAAAGTTGGTGATTAGTCTATTTCTTTGTTTTGTTTCAAGTCGAGATGAAACTTCCATTATTTTTAATTGATCTCGAAATAATAATTGTAATAAAATTGCTAATCTATGTGCACTTTCAGTAGAATGAGTAAAAATTAATGTTTTTCTTAAATTTTCTTGCCTTAGAAATTGGTATAAAACTAAAGGTTTAAGATCCGTGGAACATCGTATATATTTTTCTGTTAGTTCTTTAGGTGTTGTATATTTGCCAATAAAAGAATCTGCGGTAATTTTTGTATTACTGGATTCTAAATTTTCAATTACAGAAGTAAATAACTTTGGTTGAAATAAGGATAGTTTTTGTATTTTTTCAGGATCTTGTGATAAAGTTGCAGAAAATAACAGTTTTTGTGGTAGTCTGGGTATGTCTAAAGAATGTAAATTTAAAATTCGAAAATCTGAAAGTATGAAGAGATCGTGAATGTTACTTCCAAGTATAAAACTTACCATTTTGACGAATGTGTTTTTCTAAATGGTAAAGCCAATCATTTTGTACATTATCCAGGACCCTGTCAGCCTCATCAATAACCAAATATTTCAATTCACTTAAATCAAATCCTTTTGTTTCTCTTAAATGATCGACTAATCTCCCTGCTGTACACACTAAAATGTCTACTTTGCTGAGATAACCAAACCCTTCATCTATAAACAGTAGAATTACAAATTACTTTTTAAAATATTTAAAATATACTTTCTGTAATAAGTTCAGCTTGTTCCATAGCAAATGTGCATTTTCCAGTAATTAAAGATACTTTTAAACATGTTCCTTTAACATATTTATCAAATGTTTTATAAACTTGAAACGCCAAGTCTTGTGTTGGTAAAATAACTAAAGCACGTATCTTTTTAGTAAAGAATCTATTTAAAGCTTGAATAATGGGTAAAACAAATGCTAACGTTTTTCCACTACCGGTTGGTGCAGATACACAAGCATCTTGTGGAATTATAAGATTTGATTGCTGATATGCCTGAATTAACCAAGGAATAATTGCTGATTGCACAGGAAAAAAATATTGAATACCATTTTCTTTTAATTTTTTTCTTAAATCTTTACTGAGACATTTCATGTTTGATACTTTATGTTCTAAATTTTGTAAATTTACCGAAATTACAGTTGGATTTGCAAGCCATCTAGGAAGTACTCGTTTTACTTTTGGTTTTTTATCATATTTGTCTGTACCTAAAACAGTAAAACCTTCTAATTCTATTTTAGTAGATTCCAGTTCAGTTTGTGATATATTTTCATGAATATCTGCATTCTCATCAGGATTAATATCTTCGTTCACTGATTCTGATTGTTGCTTTGCTTTTAATTCACGTTTTCTTTTTCTAGCTTCTATTGCGTTATTGATAGTGTTTTTCAACGAGTTCTTTACCTCTTTTCGTTTAATTCTTTGCTGCTTTCTTTTTTCAATTTTTTTTAAGACTCGGGTTATGTTAGCTTTTTCATCGACAACTTTAGTTTCTTGTTCTGGTCTAAAATATAAATATTTGTAAAAACTTGGACAATTAAGTAATGAAATACCTGTTTACAATAAATAAATCCATGTTTAAAGGTTATTAGGTAAGGGTAAGGTTATGTCTAACATGTTTGTCTGTAACTCATATACCTAAATGTGCAGTTAATAGTAATTAATGTATCAAGAGTGGTAACTTAATCTTAACATTTGAGCATATGTTTATGGCGCGAGCTAGCGCTGTAATTTATGCGGAAAATGTTAAGGCTTGTTCCCTCTCGGGATGTGTTCAATAATTTATCGTTTATTGACGTATTAATTTACAAAAACAAATAATAAATTCGTATATTTATAAATTTAATTTTTACTTCGAATATATACTTTCAACACTGTAATCAATATTAATATTATAAATAAACATGATCATTTGAAACGATAAATAGGCAAAGTTTAATTATTTGTTTATGCAACCAGTGTATGTGTGTCAAAGTGCCTTAACATCCACCCATGCATGCATGTGAAGTAGGGTTTAACATGTCACTGAATGGTAAAATAATTTTTTCTTCTCCTATGTATGTAACGCCCGAATAACAAAGCTCTCTATTATACGTGTATACTATCCATTACGTAATACGATTACGTAATGCAAATATAATATATATATATATATATATATATATATATATATATATATATATATATATATATATATAGTATATATATGTATATATATATATATATATATATATATATATATATATATATATATATATATATATATATATATATATAGTGTACTGTAGTGGTATGACAAAATCCCTAGTTGTATTAATTTTTCTTCTCCTATGTATGTAACGCCCGAATAACAAAGCTCTCTATTATACGTGTATACTATCCATTACGTAATACGATTACGTAATGCAAATTAGAATATATATATATATATATATATATATATATATATATATATATATATATTATATTATATATATGTATATATATATATATTTATATATATATATATATATATATATATATATATATATATATATAAGTGTACTGTAGTGGTATGACAAAATCCCTAGTTGTTAATATTGTTGTTTTGCAGTTGGCTGCTTTGGATTTTTAGTGTGGTTTTAGTCGTATAAAGTCAGCTATACCATAGACTACTGTCTGCTATCAACTGTCACTTTTAGAGTCGGACGTACTGGACATTGAACTACGTTTTAATAACAGTTTTACAAAACTTATGGAGGTTTTTGTTCATAAAGTGTCCACTACTGATGCAGTGCCACCATAATGTTCTTTATACGCCTCCAAATGCGGGCGTAATGTGGTCTTTATAGCACGGAAATGTCATTGATGCTAAGCAGCATAATTGACAGCAAACACATGACATGGTATATAATAGCAATATCACAGTATCTTAGTAACAACAAATTAGCCTACTGTCGACTTTATTTCACTGCATTTGCATTTAAAAACTTGCCGAAAATACTGAATCTTTTTAAAATTTTGTTCCAATTTCATGCTGCAAAATAAAAAAGCCCTTCGCGTCGGGCTTTTAACATTCCCTCGAGCCATAATCTTCTGATTATGCCCTTAATACATAAATATCTATTATAATGAACGATCCTATAAAAATAAATTATAGTATTTCAGGATTTTATGGTTCATGTCAATTCCCAAGTAGAAAATTAGATCTAAAATTCGAACCAAAATAAATAGAACTAGTGACTCTGATAGTTTAGTCACCTTAAAATTGAACACATTAACCACACTTTACTTATGGTTAATGGTAGTATGAGATTTTATTTTATTAACAGAGTTATTGTTCTAAAGTAATGTTAAACTTAAAATAAATTCCATACTAAATTGTAGTAGCAGTTGTGTTGAGCCTTTATTAATCACAAAATTGTCAATTATTGTCTGCTACGTTTTATGACCCACACGCCCTTTAAAAGCCAGATACTTCATAAGTTTCAGTTTTCTATTTTAAACCACAAATGGCAAATTGTACAAGCAGTCATTACTTCACTAACATTATTAATCCACTAGATGTACTTCATTATATTCTTCACTTTTTTAAAATGAAAATTATAATTTAATGCCATGTTCTTGCACGGTGTTTAAAAGTTTCTTTAAATAACAATATCAATATATGTTTACCTAAAATCGCATTTTAACACACTTAAAGGTTGAGTTGGAATAATAGGAACAAATCTGTTTGTACCTACTCCCAATTAAGTGCTTTTGATTACAAGTAATAAATGGATTATACATGCACTATATACTTCAAAACCACATTAAACGTATTATGCATTTACAAAACGTTAATATCTTCGCCATACAAATACAATAATTTTTTGACATTGAACTTCAGACCAAACAAAACATTGAGGTTAACTCAGTGAAACAAAACTACTTCAGTGTTGCCAGACCAAGAATTTTGAATTTTTCAGGTAAATTACAAACAAATATGACTTAAGTAGATATCTGAACTTTTATTTATTGGTTACCTTTTTATTTAGATGTCATTTGAAGTGTTTTGCTAATCTCACAGAAGCCGACAGAATAAATACTCTAACAAATTAACATGGAACCTAACGATCAACAGGATATTTACCTACAAGGATTATTGAAGTTGGTAATGCTGCAAGACACAGAAAACGCAGACAAGATGGAAAACTGACAAAATTCATGTACCCAGTATGTATTAAATGGAACCACCAGAATTAAAGTATGTCTAACGGTTTTCCTAAATTTACATGCTATTACCAATGCACGACTAATGAGATTAAAAACTTTGCTAGTAAACACTGCAACCCATTAGGTTGTGCGTGTAAAAGCTATGAAAACGACTGCTTTGCCAGAAACTGATAATACATTAATTCAAGAATATACGGGGTGTTCCAGTTTTTTGTAGCAGGACTTTAATAGTCGATAGAGCTTTCAAAATTAAGACTAAAAATTCATATAAACATAGGTAGCCAAACGCTTAGTTTTGGAGATACAGGGTTTCAAAGTTTTAATTTTTTTTTCATTTCTTTTAATTTATCTTCAAAACTACTTAAACTAATAAATCCAAATTTAGTACACATATTACACTTCTTAAACTCAATATTAAGAGTAGTTTAACGTTTATCAATATCTACAGGGTAGTACATTTTCTGGGGAGGTACACCCTTTATCCCCCCCGAACTTTTTCATGCGACGCCTCTAACTCTTAAAAACCAAAGATTTAGATTGCTCATTTGATTTAGGAGATAAATTAGCTGTAATCCCTTAAAAAATAGTGGGCCAATAAAAAAAAAGAATCAAATTATGTCAATTCTCACGTTTTTTTGGTCTCTTAATAAAAAGTAGTACTCCACTGATTTTTTCCTAACTTTTCAGTTGAATGAAATAAAGGAAAATAAAAGTAAAACAACAAAATAAATATTAAAAAAATACGTATTTATTGGAAAAAATTGGAAAGAATTTCTATTTAAGATTTTAACAAGAACGAAACGAACGAAATAAATAAATAAAACAAATAAACTTAACCTATAACAACAAAACAAAAACGCTATCGTAATAATAAATAAATTTAAAGAAACTGTTCAAAATGTGAACCATTTTGTTGAATACATAATTCACACCGACGTGGAATATTAACTAAAAATTGTCTTATTTCATTACACGCATCCCTAATCCTATTAATGAGTTCATCTCTTGTTGTCACAGGAGTTGCATACACCCCTTCTTTTAAATACCCCCACACAAAAAAATCTAAGGGATTTAGGTCTGGAGACCTTGGCAGCCAGGGAACTGGGCCTACACGACCGATCCATCTTCCTGGATAATGGTTGTCCAGCCAGTTTCTAACGATTCTGCTATAATGAGCTGGACAACTATCAAGCTGGAACCTAGCCGTTCTTCGTAAATTTAAGGGAATATGTTCCCACATATTCCCATGTTCATTCTCTAAGAATTCCAAGAAAGCCGCAGCATTCATCCTGTAACAACTCCTTTTTGTGTTGTATAAAATATACCTCAATTTAAGATCTTTCCTTCATTTAGTTTTAAATACAAGAAAATTTTAATTATTTTACAATATTGGTATGAGGTAGGCAACTTAATTTGCATATCTTCTTAGTTCGTAAAGATTTATAATCCTGCTTTCAATTTGTATTCATTTCTTATCTGATACATAACGCGTCTGCGTTAAGTTATTTTGCTGATATTTTGTGCGCATGACCGTTGAGTGATTAATATAAGCAGAGAAACAAATACATGTTAATTTTTATGTATCATTTTATCCAGCCCTGAAGTAGATGGCATTGAATTTACACTTGGCGCCATCTACCTGCGGTCCAGCTTTTATTTGGAACTAACTGCTATCAAATTACAGATTATATTGCAATGATTCGTTTGAAACGTATGTCGGAGACGTTCTCTAAGACGAAACAGCCTGTGAAGTTAATTCCTTTTTTAACTAACATAATGAAATATATTATGAATATAACAATGTAATGCACATTGTGTTCAATATTTCTTACATCTTACGGTTTCTTCTTAACGTATGGTCGTGCAACTTATTAGTGAAATAATAGAATAATAATAATAACGTTTATTACAGAATAAAAATTGCATGAGTTATTTTTATTACGAAAATGGGGCGATCGATTTGTAGATATATTAACTGTACAAATACTCAACATATAAATTCAAATTTGATGTTTTATAAATTTCCGAAAACAATGAATTAGGTGAAAATGGATTTTAAGTAGCGGAAATATGAAATTATTTGATTTAGAAGAGAAAGACATTTTGAGTAAGGTTTTGTGTAAAAAACATTTTAATAGGCACTTCTTAATCCGAAGTATTAAATCGTCTTCCTTTCGCTTGAGTAAAACAGCAATTCCCGACGCTTATGATAAAAAGGAGGTATGTAGTTCCAGTTATGAATTTACCTTTAATCAATTTAACCCTTAGCCACTAGTAAAATTTTAAGCGACTGCTATACTGCAAGAGAATTGCTGTAGATCGAATTTGATTTTTTAATCAAACATTTTAAAAATACCTACGCTAAAGCATGAGATATCGGCATTAGTACTTCGTTAAATTAAAGACAGAGAAAGGTTTGTTTTTCTAATTTAATGTATCTATGTATATTTATCTGACTTTGGGAAATACTAATAGAATAAAATTCTAGATTCATGACAAAATTAAAATTGGCAGAAGCAACCGATACAGTGCTTCATATGGAATAAATTCCTTATAAAATAAAGAAATAATTTCCATTAAAAACGCACGGGTTTTAAAATTTGTATTTTTTCTTTTATCAAACTACTTTAGATCACATTCTTCCCTGTCAATTTTTGTTAGCATTATCAGCACTATTGAAGAGAAATTATGAATCTTCTTTGCGATATATCTATGAATTCGATTTTAAATTATTTTTATTTGACTATTGTCCGTGTAAATATAAAAATAAAATAATTTGGATCTTATTAAAATAAGAGCTTATTTATACTGGGTATAACAGGATCATGGTACATCCTAATTTTTCTTTTTTTTTTAAAGTTAAAAATTTCAAACTTGGTACATCTCATATTCATATCAAAAGTTATCTTTTGGAATGTACTGCCTATATTTGTTTCATTTCGGATTTTCTGGAAATGGCATAAATCTTTGATTTTTAAATTGAATGACCTACATATTTTTACATATTCGAATTTCGCGTGATGTCAAACAATTGACATTTGAAATGTTAGCATATTTTTTAGATATTTTGTTTTTTAATCTCACACCAACATTTAGAACATTGATTAATTCCTTATTAAACGTACTTTTCAACGATACCTCGGTACCACTATAGTACCAGAGAAAAGCCACTTTTAATGTGGCGAGAATCTTTAGGTATAATAAACAATGTTGACTAAAAATTAAACAAGTAATACCGCTGACCAGTGGCGTAGCCAGAATCTTCCTATAAGTGGCGTTTTAGTAGTCAGGGGGGGAGGGGCTGCGCCTGAAAAAGTGAAACTTACACAAGCGCGCATCGCGGATATGTAGTAAATTAACGTAATACGGGGTGGGGTTAGGCCCCTCCCTTGATAGCTATGCCAATGCTTCTGACTTGCTTTTAGATTTTTTCATGTCGTTACTGATGGCTAGAACAAAATCCATGTAGTCACGGCACTCTAGATTAAAAAACAACAAACTGTCAAAAAATATTTTGGAATTTCAAATATTACTTGTTTGGTATGATTGAACTTAGAAAATTACGCGCAATCCGAATATGAAAAAGTATATAGGGTGTTTCATTTAAAAATCAAAAGTTGATGTCACTTCTAGAAAAACACTCACTTGTATTTTAAATTAGAAAACAGATGCGTAGCCTTTTATATAACAGTATTCAATTTAGCATGTAACATACAGTGTGTTCTTAAAGTATGGAACAAATTTATTTTAAGGCAAATGGAAGAGTTTTGTAAAAAATGCTCGGACAAGTCAACTTTAAAATTTAAGAAGGGGATCCACCGGATCGGCCGTCACCTAGGTCAGCGTCACGTCAGCAGCACCAACAACACGTCAGAAATCTCGGAAAGATATGGTTCTTGTGTGGAGAAGAGATCACAGAAGAATATCTAAAGCGCCAGGTAAAACTACCGTCAGCTCTTAAGAACCCAGTGCACACAGTTGAAAATTCGTTAATGAAGGCGGCAATTATTGAAGCAGCCGCACGTCGAGGTGATGAGTGGGGTCAGCAGATTGTAGATCACCTTATTTGTCAGGGGGCTGACCTAGTAGCTGCGGATGCTAGATATGACCACCGTTGCCACCAAAATTTGTACTCATTACCGAGATCTTTAGAAAAGAGACCATTAATGCACCCAGCGCCAAGTAATCTGCCACTATTTACTCGTACCTGCAATAAAACAGAGAAGAGTGACAATTCTCGCTTCAAGAACTAATGCAGCAGATTACAGGTGAGTACGTTACAGACGTAAGAACGATCAAAGCTCACCTCAAAAAACATTTCGGCGACAAAATTTTAATAACAGACGTTGACCTAATTATGACAGTGGTGTGCTTCAGAGATACCGGACAAGCTGGCACCAAAATAGTACGAGGAAAGAGCCTTTCACGTGCATTTAAGATTCCAGAATATTTTTTTTACAAGGACAATTATTTAACCTAAGTCTCTTATTAATAACGTTAGGAGTTAAAGGGCAATTTAAAATAATTGGCTTTGAAATAAAGATACTAAATACTTAATTTCAATAAAATATTTCAGTTCAAAGCACTAGAAAATACTAAGAAAGTATGCATGTGAGAAGTCTACTGCCCAGGCCCGGCCTTCCAAGAAATGTGGTGACTACCCGGTCCGCACGGTCGAGACGGATTTGCAATGACCGAAAATATTATTTATAGTGTGATAGATATTTCGAACTTAATACATTGAATTATTAACTTATATACTTTTTCAATTTTTCCTTAGCCACTTCATACACATTTTTTAAAATTAATTCACGTTACTGTCATTTTAGATTTACTGTACTCGACATAAAATTTTGAAGTGTACCTATTAAACATCGTTTTGGGTCCTACAAATTGTTGCACTCGGGCCCCAAAATTCTGAAAGGGCGGTCCTGATAATGCCTATTTTTCCAAAACCATAACAGTTAATATTAAATGATAATTAAGCTAATAGTTTAGTTTAATAACGAACATTTTAAGATGGTACGCATCAAAATTGTTTCTTCATTCTTTAAGGGATGAAAACTTGCATCGAAAGTCCAAGTCAAAGGAAGAAGTAACTGCTAAAGTAGCATCTTCTATTCAATGGTCTCCAATGTCCGTAAAAAAAAAAGCGAGAACATTCGTACATATAAAAGAGCTACCAAAAGTTCTAAAATGTACGAATAAAATGTAGAATCCAGTAGATTAGAAAATGTACCTTCCATATCTAGTGAATCTCAATTCCAAACTCCATCAAAAAATATTAGCAATGCCTTCGCCTAGCGAAAACCAAAAAAGAAAACCGAAAAATGTAAAAATTGTGAACTAAATAAAAAACTACGTGCTAAAATTAACCGCAAAAATGCAATATTGAAAAGACAATTATTTAATCTGCGTCGTACTTTGAAATCAAAATCAAGTACTATCAATTACATCAACAAAAATATTTCCACGGTGATTAAAATGTTAACAACAAAAAAACATCGCTTTACAAATCAAGAAAAAGAACTAGCACTTGGAGTTTATTACAACAATCTATCATGCTACCGATATATGCCCAACAAATTAAAATTGCCATTTCCATCAGTGTCATCTCTACGATATTGGCAACGTGGATTTAAACTGAAAACCGGTTTCAACACTCAACTTTTTACATTTCTTCAGTTAAAAGTTGATGGGATGACAAATCCAGAGAATGTGTTCTCATGATGGATGAAATATCTATCAAAAAGTTCTTGGAATATTCCCCCCATTAGATTTAATTGAGGTATTTGAAGATCTCGGCGAAATAGGGAGATCTGGCAATATTGCAACTCGGGCCTTAGTTTTTATGGTGCGGGGACTACTATTTAGTTGAAAGATGCCAGTATCATATTATTTAAGTTCTGAGACTATCAAAGCCGATAAATTGAAAGAACTTATGCTTATCGCAATCAATAAGTTTTTAAGCATAGGTTTAAAAGTAAGAGCTGTTGTTTCCGATCAGCGATCGAATAATAGAAAAGATTTTGCCGATTTAGGCGTTCATAAGAATAAAACGTCTATTACGATTTACAAGCAGACAATATATACACTATTTGATTTTCCTCGCTTAGTTAAAGGCATGAGAAATATTTTAATGAAACAAAATATTTTCATTCACGTGCACAAAAACAGCTTCATGGAATGATATAGTCAATATCTATGAAATTGACAAGAAAAGCAAAACCACTAGGGCACTAGTTAAGATCACCCCTGCTCACATACGCCCAAATAATTTTGAAAAAATGAAGGTGAAGTATGCCATGCAGATATTTAGTGCACGAGTAGCAACCGCCATACGGACTGCAGTTCGCACTAAGGAATTAAATTCCAAAACTGTCGAAGACACAGCTGAATTTGTTTCAATAATAAATAACCTAATAGACTTATTGACCACCAAACTACTTTTCTCACCAAACCCATACAAATGTGCGTTATCAGTGTATAAACGTTTTCCCTGTGATGAGTTACAAAAAATGTTGAATTTACTTTAAAAGTGTTTAACGGCAAAAATCGTGAGAAAAAAAAACATTTATTGTTTCAACGGATTAGAGCATACCATAAGAACTACGTTAAGTTTATGGGAAGACTTGGAGAATGAGAACTACAAGTTTTTACTAACTAACCGTTTGAATCAAGATCCCCTGGAAAATCTATTCTCCGTTATTAGAAGCAAGGGCGGCTACAACCCAAACCCAACATGCTCCAAGTTTCGCCAAAATTTGCAGCACAAAATATACATTAGTGTAGCCACACCAATTGGAACGCCAAATTGTGAATCAGATGATTTGCAAGATTTAATAATTGATGGCGTACTAACGGAAAATGTTGAAATTCAGGACAGAGCAGCACCATTGTAGGTAATGCATTCTTCGAACACCGAAGAGTCCAATAATGGAAGTGAAAGCTCATACCCGCATGTGCTTCATTTTAGTTTAGAGTTATGTTCTATAGTGTACAGTGCTGGATATTATAAATAGCATACAAAATTATTTCTTTTCTTTATTATGTAATTGTTAGTTTTAATAAAATTATGGGTTATTCGACACATGCGTTCCTTTTTTTTTGTCGAGTTCGTTGTATAGTAATTAAAATAAGGGCCCATAAATATGTCACTATATTAAACTTAGGGGAAATGCCGGTCTATGAACTAATAGAGACGGTCGTTAACAAAATCGATATACAAATTACTAATATTGACTTGAAGGAATGTTCAGTACGTAATTGAGTTTTCTTGTTTTTCTTATTTTTGTGCGTTGAAGGTGAGCATATCTAACTTGCATTATTATTGTACAAATAGAGTACTCAATTTTCTTTGCATTGATATTGACACCTACATGCAGTGTCATTATTGGTAATTAATTTGCATGTGGGTAAAACAATAATTGCTGTTCTTAAGGATATGATGTATGATTACATGGCATGTTAAAGGTACCTTAAGTAGTGTTATGTTAATGTTTACTAAGAAGCGTGCGAATGATAGATGTGACGGTTTGTATCTATAATTGTTTGATGCGCGCGATGAGATGATGAGTTGTAATTATGTGTGTTCGTACGGGCAGTTTAAATACTGCCGGTCCCCTAACCATTAGGGATGATTAGAACCAGATCGACGTTAGAAGGCCTCCTGTATCTCGTGGGGGTTACGTTCAGGCACAGGGTCAGTATCCATGCCACGTAGCATGTGGCCTTGGTCTGTCGTTGGAAGACCTCTGTATTGCATGGGGGGATACGTACTTGATCTGGATTCCTAATCTTGTTAAGTGCTTGCTGGGCATCTCGACCGACGTCAGAAGGCCTCCTTTATCTCATTGGGGTTACGTTCAGGCACAGGGTCAGTATCCATTCCCTGTAGCATATGGCCCTTGTCTGTCGTTGGAAGACCCTTGCATACCCTTATCTTTGAGTAGGGTGGTTTATTGCACAGGAGGATACGTAGACGGTCTTATAGGAGAGCCGTGGGCACCCATCATCTTATGCACGAGGATTACGTAATCTAGGCCTTCCCCAACGTTGGAGGTCCCCCATTAATTCATTGGAGTTACGTATTCGGACTTAAAGCTTATTGCTTCTGTCTGACGTTAGAAGACTCCTGCAGACCCTCTTCCTATGAGGGTGGTTTATTCGTTGGGGGAAACGTCTTTGGGGGGTAGAAGGACCTGGCGTCGGAAGATCCTCAGATTCATTAGACAATGTTTTCCCGATTATAACCTTAATTCAATCAAATGGATTGAAAACGGGATGCATATGTGAAATTATAATTATTATGCTAACCAACGTTCAGTGTATATAAAATAAGTTTGGTTGGACTGCTACCCGTACCTCGGCTAGATAGTAGAACATGAGTATCTCAGGGCGCCAGGGCTAAAGGTTGGTAATTGGTGCAGAAGATAATAAATAGCCCATTCGGAACTTATTTAGTGTTGGTTTACTAATACAAAAGTTAGGTTATGTAAATGTTTAATGTTAGTTGAAGTATTTTATATATACGGTAGTTACACTAGCTGATATGCAATTAATGAAATCAAACAATCTAATTATATAAACTGTGGATGTGAAATGTGATTGGTCTGTTTTGCCTGTTGTATGTATGTGTGTGAGCTTGTCCGGGAGATCTCTTACAATTTTCGGTTAAATACTGTATGCAGTAGTAATTAAATGTGTTAGATTATATAATTAAGTTAATCGGATGGATCTGACCTTAAGTATTTAGTTGCGTTAATAATGGTTTTGCTTCAACTAACACGGTGATGGTATGAATGGGTGCTCTGGTGATGGTGATGGTTGTGGTGGTGATCGGGTGTTGCTTAGCGGTGATGGTTAAAGGTGGTGGTTAGTGGTTGCTTAGCGGTGTTAAAGGTGGTGGTTCCTGATGTTCTTAATTTTCTGGACCAACCAATGGCAAATTTTATATCCCTGATTATGGAATTGGGTAGATTTATGAAGAACGGCTAATATAATAAAAAATAACAAGAAAAAAAGAAAAACCCAAGGTTAGATTTGGGTTTTCTTTAAAATGACTAATTTATTTATAGAGAATTTAGTCTTGTTTTAGACTGCCTATGCTTTGAGATGAAGGATTCCCTTCGTGGAAAATGACTATGAATTAAGTAAACCATGTGGTCCAATAGTGATATTGTTACTTAATTTGATCAATAATTAGAATTTTATTGTTTATTTCTGAGGATTGCTTGGATTATTTCTAAGCACACCTTTCTTCGGTTAATGTCTTTTTTGACAGGAAAAATAGAAATTATCTTATCACAGAAGTTTGTACCCTTATCAGCAACCTTGTAAAAGCGGGATTTTTAAATTTTAAATTGAGCACCGTTACACTCCCCTTCAACCTCTATAAAATTGAATGAAACTTCATTCGATTTTTCAAAATTTATAATATCTTCTTGGATGCAAGAATGAAATAGAACTGACTTGAAATTACCATATTGGACTAATTAGGGCCATAAATGTTATTACCCAATAATTGAAAATTGCTTACTCTACAACTGCGACCGTAGAAATAGAAATATCCTTTTGGAAACTGAGAAAAAAAACGGATTTCCCAAAACAAATTTTTCCTAGCTACTTGTGATTTTACTAAACTTATACTAACTATAAACCTACTAGCTACGCCGTGAATCCGAAATATTATTACTGAAAATTAAACTAGTTAGTTTTCCCAAAGAAAAAAATCGAATTCAACTCATGGACTTAACCACGGAAATAAATCTGACATGTTAGAATTCTTAACCTAATAATTTTTTAATTTTCCAAAAGCTGGTTAACTTAGAACATAGGAAAGCGTTCCAAAAAATTTCTTCTGGAAATTAATGTTGATTACACAATCAAAACTAACTGAAGGTAAAATTAAACTATTTATGTACAAAATATTTACATTAAGTCCTACTCTGATCATATGACCAAGAACAACAAGTCAGTGTTTTGTAGGTAATTACCATTTGCGCTTAAAATGGTTTCTAGGGTAAAATAAATAATAGCAATTTAGTTAAAATAAATAATAGCAATTTAGAAACATTAATTTCATGAAAAATATACAAGAAATGTCTAGTCGGGATTAGGCTTTAAATCCTTGATATGCCAACGACCCAAGTAACTACCGTCCTCAGACTGCAGTTCGTAAATAATTGGTGAAATTTTCTTCACAATGGTACACCGAATCCATTTGGGAGCTAATTTAGAAGAATAAAAGTTTGCAGCATTGGATAAGGTAAAATTTTTTTTCCATACGGTATCTCCTACGTTTAATTGTACTGGACGACGACGCAAATTATACGTGTGTGAATTTTTTTTGTAAGCTTTAAGTAGCCTGTCTTTAATATCCGTGTATAAATTTGTAAAGTTATGCAAGTTATCTACGTACGGTTCCCTACTCTATTAGAAAATTATTATTAAAATTGTTACCATAGTAATCTCCTGAAACTGGCACGTACCTACCAAAATTAATAAAAGAAGGTGCAAAATTAGTGACTTCGTGCACTGCCGTACGAATGGCTTGCGATACCCTGTGTATTTCTACATCCCATTTTCTTTGATTATCCTTTATATAGGATTTTAAAGCAGTTTTTATAACTCTATTAACTCTCTGTTGGATTGACCTGAGGATGATAGAGTGCGTTATACCAAATTTTTTGAACTTTGTATTTTTTAGCCAAATTTTTAAATTCATTTGATTTAAACTGTACGCCGTTATCACAGATGATTATTTGAGGAACTCCAAATACAAGAAATATATGGTTTTCTATTAGCTCAGTAATTTTTGAAGATGTTGCGTGACGCAACGGGAAACATAGAACAAATTTAGAGAACCAATCTGATACGACTAAAATGTATTGGTTGCCTTTTAAACTTCTAGGAACTGGTCCAATGATGTCGGTTGAAATAATCTGGAATGGAACCGAAACATTTTTAAAATTTCCCATGAGACCTGCCGGTCATAAATTAGGTGCTTTATGTGCTAAACACACAATGCACTTCTTAACATACTTCGCAACACCCTTTTTTATGCGCGGCCAATAATACAATTGCGAAATACGCTTATAGTTTTTGAATATGCCAAGGTGCGCTGAGAGAGGATCATGATTTTATTATAAAACCTCTTCGAGTTTAGAAAATGGTACTACTATTTTCCATGAGGGGCTCTCAATGTTTGAGCTAGTTGTTTTATTTAATTTAAGAATTTTATCATTTTCAACGCGCCATAACTCTTTGGATCCGTATTAATGCGTTTCCTCATTCGTCATAATCGGAGCTTTCAAATGTAATTATATTAATTTCATTGTTAATATCGCGTGATAACAAGTCAGGAACTACATTCAATTGGCCTTTACGATGTTCCAATTCGAAATCAAATTACGCTAATTTTATAGACCATCGTGATAATCTTCCAGTTGGATCTATTTAGCCACAACAACGAATAGTGGTCTGTGATTACTTTAAATCGACTGCCTTCAACATATGGGCGAAATTTTTCTATAGAGAAGATGACGAATAGACACTCTCGCTCAGTACAACTGTAATTCCGTTCAGGTTTGGTTAGTGAACAACTAGCATACGCGATTACTTTTTTTTCGCAGTTTACGGGTTGGTTTAGTACTCCTCCCAATCCCCGATCAGAACTATCGCATTGAATAATAAACGGTTTAGTGAAATCTGGAGATGATAAAATTGGGGAAGTAATTAACAATTTCTTAATGAGATTAAACGATTTTTCAGCTTCCTCATTCCAGGTTATGCTTTGCCCCTTTTTACGACCTTTTAATAAAGTATTTAATGGAGCTACTATATCCGCAAAGTTTTTAATAAATCGACGGTACCATGACGCAATTCCGAGAAAACGTTTTACTTGCGTCGTTGTGGTTGGGCGTATAAATCTTTCTATAGCCGCCGTTTTTTCTGGATCTGTACGCAATCCGTGTTGATCAACGACATAACCTAGATACTTGAGACTGGATTTGCAAAATTGACATCTGTCAAAACGTATGGTAAGGCCTGCGTTTTTTAGTATTTCTAATACTTCTTCCAACAAATTTAAATGCGTATCAGGGTCGGAACTAACCAAAAGCAAGTCATCGAGGTAAGGAAATACCAGTCCGCTATACCGGGGACCGAATAATTTATCCATCAGACGTTGTTGTGCTGGGGCAGCATTTTTAAGCCAAACGGCATGACTTTAAATTGATATAATCCACGTCCCGTGACAGGAAAAGCGGTATATTCACGAGATCTGCTAGCTAGGGTATTTGCCAAATGCGTTACGCAAATCAATCGAGGAAATATATTTAGCATTATTTAAGCTATCTAGAATTTGTCTCACCAAAGGTAATGGATAAGTGTCGATTTAGTAACAGAATTAAGGCGACGACCATCAAAACATGCCCTGAATTCGCCGTTTGCTTTTTTAACCAACAGCATGGGGGATGAATAATCGCTTTTAGACGGTTCTATAACATCAAGTTTGATCATGCGATCTATTTCTTCATTTAAATGACTTTGCATAGCAGGAGAAAGTTGATATTGGCGTTGTTTAAATGGTTTGGAATCAGTTAATTCTATTTAAAATTCCATTAGATGGGTTCTACCGAGAGGTCTATTACTTAATTCAAGAAAATTGTCTTTAATGGTATTAAGTTTTTCAAGTTGATTCGAATTTAAATGGCTTTCATTGCAAAGATAATTAACGGTGTTTATTTGGGGTATAACTTGTTTGGTTTTGAAACCAAGGATAAATTAAAAGCTTCGCAAAAGTTGACTCAAAAATAAATGAGTTAGGGATCGAAGGTACAATAATAAATTCAACGTCTTTCGATTTATTTTCAATCCTAATAGGTAACTTTACTTTACCCATTATATTTTGAGAAGCACCATCTGCTGTAGTCGCAACGCCGGAAGAATGTTCGATATCAATATTACATTTCTTTAGAAATGGCAAACCGGACCTACCTATAACGGAGGAATTAGCTCCAGAATCTATCATTGCTCGAATTGGTATATTATCGACATAAGCGGTAAGATAAGGTCGATTATCATAGACGTTATACTCAAACAGTTGAGAAAGAGGTTTATTAACAGAGTCTGCAAAAAACTTGCGTACTTTTCGTAACCAGACAAGCCAGGAAGTAATATTATCTTTGTCAACATTTAATGATTTGCTTCGCTCATAGCGGGCCTGTTCGTTGACGTAACGGGTCCGATTAAACTGTTTTTGACAAACATCGAGTGCAGGTGCGAGTAGTAAAGTTTGCTAATCCACATTTATAACAAAATTTTTGTAAAGGTTGTTGACATGTCATGTATTTATGACCAAAAACGCCGCAATTAAAACATTTCACTGAGGAAAATGAACGAGTATTGTTAAATAAAGCATTCATATTTCCGACACAATTCCAGGCATTCGTAGGGTACTTAATATTAGGAGTTTGGCGCTTGCTTGTTTTATATGCAAGGTCTGCTTCAAGGACGTGAAGAAGTAGGAGGATTCTTAAATCGTTCCGCTTGGTACACAGCATCTTCAATCGCTTTACACGCATTCGTTAAGGCTACCATGTCAAAATTGGAATCAACGCTAATTGCTTTTGAATTTCCGGTTTTAAATTTCGCTTAACTTGTTCAACTTTAATATTTTCTGGGGAGAAAACGGTAAACGATTGAATAAACCTTCCATTACGGAAATAAATATTATTACGCGTTCGTGTGGACCTTGAGTACGGTTACGTATTTCATCCCATAACGAATTGAAATAGTCTGAGGCAAAAGTCGTTTCTTAGCTTCGAAACGAGTTCATCCCAATTACAAATCATATTTTTATTAGCCCTAAACCAGATGAGAGCGTCATCGGTAAATAGTTCCATGGCTGAATTGAATAATTGAGTTTTGCTAATATTCCGAGCCATACTTATTTCTGAGATTCTATCTAAAAATTGTCCAAGGTTTTCGCTTTTACCATCGAACGTTATACGCCATGAGGAAATGTAATGACGTGCAAACGGGTAGTTGGAGTTCATGATCGATTCATTGGAAATATCGTTTTGAGATTTGCTGATTAACTCGTTATTTACGGGTTGTCCGAGATTATAATGATTAGAATTTTGAAGTGGATGAGATCGTGATGGATAGTTGGTATCGAGATTGTAATTTGGAAACATTGGTAATGATTGCCTAGCTACAGGCACGTTATGATCGGTAACATTAAATTTAGAAATTGAAGTTAAATTTTCACTTGCTTTTGGCAACGTATAATATCTTTCAAACGTGAAATTCGAAAATGGTGGCATAAAATTTTTACTAGGTGGAACAGAGACCTTTGGCAAATTGAAATGTTTTGTTGATGTAGGTAGGTAATCGTGTGCTCAGACTGAGTAACGGTCGCTTTTTGGTCAGTGTCTAATTGTGATAGGGCCGCATAAGATGCATTAGTACGTTCTATACCTAAAAGTAAACTATTGTTAAACTTTTGCACTGTAACAGGATTTTCCGGATTTAATTCTATAATCACATCTTCTGGATCTAAATCTATTAAACTAGTTTCGTGATTTTTATTAGCATAATTAAAACTTCATTTAAACTAAGAAAAGCGGTCTTGATAGTTTCTAAAGAGTTAGCTTTAAATTTCTTAATTTGATCATTAGTTTCAGGAATTAATTTAACTCGAGCCTCTAGATGTGTAGCCTAGATGTAATTTTATTATTTTCATTGAATGCGTTGCTCTTGTCAAAATTTAATATATTTTCACCTAAATCATTGAGTTTTGACTGACAAACACAAACTTCACATTGTGGATCTATATTTGTTAAATTGAATTGAAGTTCACTGTTGTTATTATACTTAATAAGAGCTTCTTAGTAGTTGTCTTTTATGTATTACATTGCCAACCTCATAACAATTTCTAATTGTTAACTCGTAATCCAATTCATCACTTCTAAGTCGATCGATATTCATTGTGATTAAATTACTTTAAAGAAAATTTTGAAACTTAGTTTACAAACAAGTTCAAGGCTGTTAACAGTGTTCAAAATTTTACCTTGTATAGAATTAAATAATTTCCAGAATTTAGTAATAATTATTACACTTCTAACACGAGACTTTGCACCTTAAATTGTTTCTATTCTATAAATTTAAACTGCTATTAATGCTAAAACTAATTTGGTTCAATACTTAATACGTTTCAAACTTGCATAAACCTTAAATTTGCTATTAATAAATGAAATATTTAAATTCACTCACTTTAATTGGCATCCACTCTGTATATTTCAATATTATTAAAATTTTAAAGTTGGGTTGGTGCTACTGACCACGTATGAACATAAATAACAAATAACTAACCTGTCAAAATTAAATTCGTAAACAACAACTTATTTGATGAAGTATAATAAACAAATTTTCAATTAATAAGAATGCCATCAATCCACCTGAAATTATATCTCAAATCACCACTACAATTTGGATATTTAACAAAAGTAAAAGTGAATTTATTTGTATTAGATGATGAATATAAAAAATGTTAATTTAACCCTTATTTAACATAGGAATTCCGGCTCCACGTTGACAGCGTCATTTGTATAACCTTAATTCAATCAAATGGATTGAAAACGGGATGCATATGTGAAATTATAATTATTATGCTAACCAACGTTCAGTGTATATAAAATAAGTTTGGTTGGACTGCTACCCGTACCTCGAGATAGTAGAACATGAGTATCTCAGGGCGCCAGGGCTAAAGGTTGGTAATTGGTGCAGAAGATAATAAATAGCCCATTCGGAACTTATTTAGTGTTGGTTTACTAATACAAAAGTTAGGTTATGTAAATGTTTAATGTTAGTTGAAGTATTTTATATATACGGTAGTTACACTAGCTGATATGCAATTAATGAAATCAAACAATCTAATTATATAAACTGTGGATGTGAAATGTGTGATTGGTCTGTTTTGCCTGTTGTATGTATGTGTGTGAGCTTGTCCGGAGATCTCTTACAATTTTCGGTTAAATACTGTATGCAGTAGTAATTAAATGTGTTAGATTATATAATTAAGTTAATCGGATGGATCTGACCTTAAGTATTTAGTTGCGTTAATAATGGTTTTGCTTCAACTAACACGGTGATGGTATGAATGGGTGCTCTGGTGATGGTGATGGTTGTGGTGGTGATCGGGTGTTGCTTAGCGGTGATGGTTAAAGGTGGTGGTTAGTGGTTGCTTAGCGGTGTTAAAGGTGGTGGTTCCTGATGTTCTTAATTTTCTGGACCAACCAATGGCAAATTTTATATCCCTGATTATGGAATTGGGTAGATTTATGAAGAACGGCTAATATAATAAAAAATAACAAGAAAAAAAGAAAAACCCAAGGTTAGATTTGGGTTTTCTTTAAAATGACTAATTTATTTATAGAGAATTTAGTCTTGTTTTAGACTGCCTATGCTTTGAGATGAAGGATTCCCTTCGTGGAAAATGACTATGAATTAAGTAAACCATGTGGTCCAATAGTGATATTGTTACTTAATTTGATCAATAATTAGAATTTTATTGTTTATTTCTGAGGATTGCTTGGATTATTTCTAAGCACACCTTTCTTCGTTAATGTCTTTTGACAGGAAAATAGAAATTATCTTATCACAGAAGTTTGTACCCTTATCAGCAACCTTGTAAAAGCGGGATTTTTAAATTTTAAATTGAGCACCGTTACACGATAGGGAAAATACAGCTATTGCGTTCAATAGCTGATTGGCCTTAGAATTGTACAATAACTGTAAAAGCATGAGTTGACACTGGCACAGTCAGAGATGCTCCTTGTGTTTTCTTTATAATTGCAGTAGCCAAGCCAAGGGCAGTAATGGCACCATCCTGATAGAACCGGACTGAGTTTGTTGAGAGATAATAAAGTTATGCGATTATAGACCGATTTATTGAATTGTGTATATATTAGGTAAGACCCTCCTTCCTCTTACATATAGAAACAAAAGGAGGTTCTTACAATATGCTGTTTATCAAACATTGAAAACAATAATTGTGATAATTGTAAGACCATCATGTGCAAAGAAGACCATTTTGATGCAGAAGATCTTATGAACTCCTACTGATTTTTAGAGATTACGGTAGCAATGAACAAATAGCATATTTAAAACGGCCTTTTAATAAAATGGTGAAAGTAACATCAAATTTCAAAGGTTTTATTAAAAATGGAAATATATAGACAGTTTTAAGGAAAAATTATTTCATCATATAAATCTAAAATTAGAAAAGCTAATTTATGGACAGAACATTACAAAGAACATTTAATTTTATTTGTAAATATATTGATAAAAGCAAAATTATATAGGACATTGAAGTGGGAAAGTGTGTCTTTCATTGAATCACGTAAAACAAGTAGAAAATTAAATATTTTACAAAATGTTTAATCAATTTATCGTAAATATGTAAACATATAGCAACTAATTTTTAAAATAATGTGTAGATGTATATCTACGTTACTCTTTCAATATCCTTATTATTAATATAATACCAAAGAATATGTAATATATTACGTATTCTTTGATACTAACTGTATCATTTCATTTTATAATAACGAATAAGTAATCCATAAAAAATCCGGATGCGGTCTTCATCTTTGTATATATGTATATTACAGAAAAATTTAATTAGGATTATTTACTTATAAGGTAATATGTTGTAAATAATTGTTTCTAAAATGATTTTCATCAATGAGATTTTCATCGTTTACCTTTAAATTATTATTATATACTTCATCGACTCCATTTAATTTCATCTTGTAATAACTAAATAAGTGATCCCTAGAAAATACGATTGTACCATGAACATATGCTTCAGAAAAAAAAAGTTAATTTACTTATAATAGTATATGTCATATCCAGTGTTGGGTAAGATCCATTTATTTAGGATCTAGATACAGATCCAAACACATTTTTAAAAACTGATCTAGATAAAGATCCAAGATCCGTACGTAAAAATGGATCTAGATAAAGATCAAAGATCCTTGAAATGGGATCTAGATCTTTTTAAAGATCCGACATTCCCAAAATTGTTTCGAGATTTTTCTAATTATTAATATTATCTTTAATTGCTAGTATTGCTACTGATGAGTAGTACTCCCATTCCCATGATCATTTTTCATGTAATACAAATATTAGTCTGTAAGGTTAAATTATTAAGAAAAATAATATATAAATATAATTTTTATAGGTTTTTATTGAAAACTTACATTAATTATTTAACGCACTACAAATACAAATTACAAAATTAGTATTAGGTACACATTTACACCTGCAAGTTGCAATGTTAATTGTTAATTTAACTTAACACATAGTTATACAATTAAAAGGATAAGGACATGTATCTAAATTATTATAAGTATACATTACATAATTACATTTTATTAGCTTATTTTATTTTATTTTGTTTTAAAATTAATAGCATCTCAAATATATCATCACCTAATCTATTCCTACGAGGAGTTAAAATTAGTCCACCCATACTAAATATCCTTTCAACGAGGGCAGATGAAGGAAGTATAAAATTATATTTTAAAAAGATTTCTTTTATAACAGGGTATTTAATTTAATTGCTCCTAGTTTGTGCTTGTGTCTTTAAAATAATTTGTGCATTGAGTATTTATTTTTAAAAAATCAAAGAATTCGCTTAAGATTGGCGGAACTTCCATTAATTCAGCTTCGTCACTCATTGTTGATCTAACTAACAATTAACAAATGTGCTTTACTTAAAGTCGTATTCTTAAGAACTGAAGACAAGATTGTTGTTTTTCTATACCTCCTTTTGTTCGATTAAATTAGCAACAGGGAATTCCAGTTCCACTTAACTTAAGTACCTACTTTAATGGATGGATGACCCCATTGTCATTACTCATTAAGTCATTAGATTAGCACTTAGCAGTCATTACCTGCCTTTGTAGCTTTGGGAAACAAAAACAACCGACGGAAATATTAACAAAGAAAATGAATAGTTCTATTATTGGTTATTTCGGAATTTAACATGCCTCAGGCAGTAGGTAATTGTGTAAATGTGTATGTATCTCTGTGGGGTACGGATGTAACGGTCGTAACGGAGCATAATGTATTTTTTAAATATATAGCTCTGTTGCCTCAAGCCAGTTAAAAATTTCACAAAATACCCTTAAAATACATTTTAAAATCTTCTAATGGATCTTTGTGTTCAAGTACTAAAGATCTGTTAAAATGTGATCTAGATCCAGATACTAGATCCTAGCAGAGCAAAGTATCTAGATCCAGATCATGGATCCGGATCATAGATTCGATTAGTGGATCTAGATCACTTTGAGCTAGATCCTATCCAACACTGGTCATATCAGTGTATATTGTTAGAAAATCAAAATTAAAGTCACCATTAAAGGTACAAAAGTAAACATAAAATTCAAACACTACACGGGCAATTTTATTCAACTACAAAACAATGAGAGAGCGGCAATATATCACAGCACCGGAAAATCTTACGATTGACTGTTTATCATCCCCTTTATTTCTAAATACCTATATGCCAAAATTAGGCGATGTTTTTCTTGACCGGTAGCCGCCCTCATATAAGCATTTCCTAGTTAATAACACTATTTCTGACTTGTTTATGGATTCACATACATCTGAAAAATAAGCATTTCGTAGTTAATAACAATATTTTTGACATATTTATGGGATAACACAATTTGACGTATTAAAAAAAGGTGATATTTCTAATGCATTAGGAGAATAAAACATCTCATTTCGAACAAAAGTTAATCGTTTTCTGGACACAAAATTAATTATTCTAGAAGAATAATGTTGCTGCAGATTTATTGCATTTTATAAGTCCACAACGCAAATACCATCAAAGTCACGTATTGTTATTCAATAAAACATCTGATTTCTAACAATATACGGAAAAATATGTTATTAAAAGTAAATGTAAATAATTATTTCTAAATCGTATTTCCTAGTTTATTTTATGTTGGAATATCTTTACATTATTATTATATTTCGTCAACTCTATATAATACGATTTTGTAACAATAAAATCAAAACAATTGAAAAAATTGCAGATCCATGTCTGTGTACATAATATAATCATGTATTTAGTAAAATAAATAATAAGTTTATTTAGTTTAAAGGCGTTTTATCACTCAACGTTAAAGCATTGAGTATAATATATACTCAATGGTTAAAGGTAATATGTAACGTAATGTGATACTTGTTTATAAATATAAGACGATAACGTACGATAATAAGAAACGTGTGAATGTGTGTATTGAATTTGTTTGAGTATCCACCAGAATGAAAGAGCAATACAATATGCCCTGCATGTTAAAAGAAAGCAGAACTATTTCGATATGTCGGGAACTTATTATTTTAGCTTTGACTTAAACCCTGCCTAGTAACCACTTTTAAACGATAGATAGGCGACACTTACCGACTCTCGAATACATTCGCATGCTCTCATATAGTACCGATACAAAATCATCCTATCTTTTTGTTCCTCTATTTATATTATCACTCAACGGCATGACCTATTCATCTACTTCGAAAGCCTCCATTTGCACTTCCTGTTGAATGTCGAAGCATGAAGCTGCTTCTTTTTGATTTTATTTAAATTTATGTGAAAAACGCCATCAATTTGGTGGTAAGAGATATTTTTAATACATTTACATAAAATTATAGCATTTTGTTCTTTTTAGGCGTTTTTCTTGACGTTGTTTTTCTTTGGGTTCTTTTTTACGTATTTATACCAATTTTTACTTTAATTGTACGTTTATCATTAATTCAGTTTACAACGTAATTGAATTTTAAGTACATATTTGATTTTATGATTGCAATTTTGTGAATGGATACTTCCAAATAATGCAATAAGAAGTGGATTTAAAATTTTAAGAAGAAACTATACGGATTTTTTTAAAGATATATAATTCAGTTTGGGGTGTGGCTGATAACTTTATGTCAAGATTGCACCATGATGACGCAAGAATGACTCCATCCTGTTAACCTCTCCGTAATCATATTTAGATACCAGTGGTTGTCAAAAAGAAAAGTTTGTGTACAAAATTTCTAAGGTATTTATGTAGTGTTTTATTTAGTACTTTAAGAATAATTTTAAGACCTTCATTATTTCATCATTACATTTAATTCAATAAACATAGTCTGTATATTGTTATTTTTTACATTTTTGTCAAGTCGGTTTAATTGTCCCGATAATTAAAAAAAAAGACAATTTGGCGCCCGAGATAACTTCATTTTTTTACATTCTTTATTATTAATGGTAAGTGGTAATTAAGCAAATCATTTAAGTGAACCAACCCTATTAATCTACCGATGAGCCAAAGGCACAATTATAAGTGGTGTAAGGTTAGTATTTTTTGGATAACTTACTTTATTATTATTTCAAAATTTTGTATACTACACCTACGTTATACGTTACACACACTATATTTTTTATTACAATCCGGGGTGGTAAAAAGTAGGGCCAAAAAAGGTGATTATTATAAATACCTATCCAGACGTTCACACTAAATTCTTGTTGGAAATGTCTCGGGCGAACTACATGTGGATTTTCATGTGCCCAAACGTGCTGGTTGTGAAAATTTACCATACCACGGCGAGTGAGGCAGGATTCATGGGTCCATAAAACATTATTTAAAAAACCTGGATTGTTATTATTTTCAGCAAGAATCCATCGACAGTACGCAACTCTACGTTCTGCATCCCCTGGTTGTAGTCCTTGAACAGGTTGTAGATGGTAAGGATATCGGTGATCCTGTCTGTTCGGTGAATAGTAGTATTTGAGACTCCACCTAAAACTACGGGTACTCTTCTAATGCTAGTTGTGGGATCTCTATCAAATTTACGCAAAATTCGTTGTGCAATATTTCTTTGCTGTCTATGATTATTATTTTGACGACCATGCATATTATTTAACCCCTGACTTATAATTTGTTGGTGAACTCTTACAAATACTGCAGGATGCGTAGCTCTTCTAAAAGGAAATCATCTCCTATATTCAGGGGCTGCTGCTGAACTTCCATTTACAGCCATAAATAAAATGGATATCCGCTACTTCTTGATTAGAAAACAAAAATGGCATTTTAAAAGAACACTTTTGCAACAAAGCTTAACAAAATAAAATATGTAAAGAAATTACATTCTTTCTTATGCACAAGTCGTATTTAAAATAAAACGTGAGATTTGACATAATTTGATTTTTTTTTTATTGTTCTTTTCATGGCACACTATTTTTTGCGGGAACATCAGACGTTCTTTACTTAACATTTGGAAGCTGTTCATGGATTACAGCTAATTTATCTCAAAAACTATGCATTTTTCGAAAAAAAAGCAGAAGACAAAAAAGTTCCTAAATCAAATTTTTGGTTTTTAAGAGTTAGAGGCGTCGCATGAAAAAGTTCAGGGATAAAGGGATAAAGGGTGTTCCACCCCAGAAAATGTACTACCCTGTAGATATTGATAAACGTTAAACTACTCTTAATATTGAGTTTAAGGAGTGTAATATCTGTACTAAATTTGGATTTATTATTTTAAATAGTTTTGAAGATAAATTAAAAGAAATGAAAAAAAATTAAAACTTTGAAACCCTGTATCTCCAAAACTAAGCGTTTGGAAACCTATGTTTATATGAACTTTTTGTCTTAATTTTGAAAGCTCTATCGACTGTTGAAGTCCTGCTACAACAAAACTCGAACACCCTGTATAGCATCGTTTCCTATACAGAAACTCATTACTTTAAAAGGATTATTAAATGAAAAATTATACGTCATGATAATGTACAACTTGCATCGGGAAAATTACCTAGAATTTACTATCGAATGTAGCAATTACAAAAAATTCTTCCATGAACATTATAATTTGCATGTTGGGCGCCCTCAAATCGATACTTGTCATTGTGAAGATTTGATAATAAAAATTCCTTCATTGCTATATATATATATATATATATATATATATATATATATATATATATATGTGTGTGTGTGTGTGTGCGCGTGCGCGTGCGTGCGTGCGTGCGTGCTGCGTGCGCGTGCGCGTGCGCGTGCGTGCGTGCGCGCGTGCGCGTGCGCGTGCGGGTGCGCTGCGGTGCGCGTGCGCGTGCGCGTGTGCGTGTGCGTGTGCGTGTGCGTGTGCGTGTGCGTGTGCGTGTGCGTGTGTGTGTGCATGTATTTAGTTTTAAAAGCACCTGTGGAGAACAATATGAAAATGTACTACAAAATATAACAAACTCCTCGTAATTGCGTGGTGCTCGACCTGATTTTATCCCTTCTGTGTAAACAATTTACTTTGATTGCACATACGCACCAGCGCACACTCGCACACGCACACGCGCATACACACGCGCACACATGCATACGTCCACACACGCTCACGCCCACACGCATATGCACATGCGCTCACAAGCACAATGTGCGCACACACACGCACACGCGTACACACACGCACACATGCACACACACACACACACACGCGCACATGCATACACACCATGCACACACACCACACATCCACAGACCCCCCCCCCCCACAAATTCTTTCTCAACCACCCACAATGCACGCAAGTACACACTCACGCCCAAACACGCACACGTGCATACTTGCACACGCCCACACATGCATACACAAGCACACGCATACACACACGCACACATGTATACACGTGCACACTCACTCAAGTTGTCTAAACGTCCTTGATCTCATTATATAAAAGTTTAATAAGTTCTGAGTAACCTAAAGGGCCTTGACGTCATTATTCATTAGAATTTGTTTGTTCTTGAAGAACTCTAAACCTTTATAGCAATCAAGATCATACTTATTACTAACATGTTTGATTAAAGACACCTTATCTACTACATGACTTTTGTCAATCATATGTAGGGCTACGGCAGACTTGTTACAATGTTTGTGATATGCGTTAAATGTTCTTTAAAGCGAAATTTGATGGATCATTTAGTTTGCCCAACATATACTTGTTCATTTTTACAATTAATTTTATATTTTCCCGACCTATCCACTTAATCTCTGGAATTGCCCGAAACATGGGTAAAAATTGTTTGCTTTGTATGGCCCCAAAGAAAAAAAATCATTTGAGGGCAAATTCTCAGATCTTAGTGGCCATGTTATTAATCTTCCGCTAACGTATTTACATAAACCCCGGCGTCATTCGCCCTTATTTAGTATTCTTGAGTACGAAATTCAAAATAGCCTACGGAAATATTACGTTCAAGGTGGTGTAAATGTATTTAGTTCTAAGAGCACCTGTGGAGAACAATATGAAAATGTACCACAAAATATAACAAACTCCTCGTAATTGCGTGGTGCTCGACCTGGGCTTTTATCTCTTCTGTGTAAACAATTTACTTTGATTGCTCAATATAAGTATCTGGTGTGGAACACCACGCACGCACATACGCACCAGCGCACACGCGCACACGCACGCGCATACACACGCGCACACATGCATACGTCCACACGCGCTCACACCCACACGCGTATGCACATGTGCTCACACGCACAATGCGCGCATACACACGCACATGCGTACACACACGCACACATGCACACATGCACACACACACACACACGCACATGCACACACACCCATGCACACACACCCACACATCCACAGACCCCCACACAAACTTTTCTCACCCACCCACACTGCACGTAAGTAGACACTCATGCCCACACACGCACACGTGCATACTTGCACACGCCCACACATGCATACACAAGCACACGCACACATGTATACACGTGCACACTCACTCAAGTTGTCTAAACGTCCTTGATCTCATTATGTAAAAGTTTAATAAGTTCTGAGTAACCTAAAGGGCCTAGACGTCATTATTCATTAGAATTTGTTTGTTCTTGAAGAACTCTAAGCCTTTATAGCAATCAAGATCATACTTATTACTAACATGTTTGATTAAAGACACCTTATCTACTACATGACTTTTATCAATCATATATAGGGCTACGGCAGACTTGTTACAATGTTTGTGCTTGATATGCGTTAAATGTTCTTTAAAGCGAGATCTGATGGATGGTTTAGTTTGCCCTACATATACTTGTTCATTTTTACAATTAATTTTATATTTTCCCGACCTATCCACTTAATCTCTGGGACTAAAACATAGGTACAAATTGTTTGCTTTGTATGGCCCCAAAGAAAAAAATCATTTGAGGACAAATTCTGAGATCTTAGTGGCCATGGTATTAATCTTCCGCTAACATATTTATATAAACCCCGGCGTTATTCGCCCTTATTTGGAAATTCAAAATAGCCTACGGAAATATTGCGTTCAAGGTGGTGTAAACCCGAAAATTATGGATCGTGTTCGTCTTCCTTGTACTTCAAGAAAAATCATTAATTCAATGTCAAGAAATTGTATTTACAAGTTTTTACTAAATTATTTCAATTTAGACCGTACAAGAAAATTACATGGCGCCTTTTCATAATTTCCAATATATTCGTTGAGCATTAAAGGCTTAACTTAACTTATAATCTTATAAACTTATAACATAAGTAAGTATTTAAAAGTAATATTAGTACAGTCTAACATAAAATATAGTAAATTATTAAAAAAAAAGTGAATTTTAGCATTTCTCCCATGAAAATTGGAGCCTACTTCTTGTTTAACATGCGCTTTGAGTAACAATAATATTTGCGATTTTGGTCTTCAAGCTACACAACGTAGTGTGCCTAATCACAGTTTTTTCAGTAGCATTATATTTTTCTCAACAATCGGGTCATACATTGTCTGATTTGCTACAGATTTGCAGCTTCTTTCGCTTAGTTTGCTCCCTTTTAGATAATTTGGATTTTTGCTCATTTCACAAACCAGACGGACCAGAAATATACTTCACCTCAATAGCTTTTTTTTTCCTTTTAATTAACGTATTCGTCTCAATATTTTCAGGTGAGGTCATAATTTGAGAACAATTTTCCACCTAGAGTTACAGCAACTGGAAGAAATGATTCGCTTCTTTGGGATTATCTCTCTCCTAGGCTACCGACAAGGATTCCTTAATTCTGCACCTGGAAGATGCTACTGTGGTTCAAGTTATGCAAACGTATAATCATGGTGAAAAGGATACATGTCTAACGATCACCGTAGTGCGATCATTATGTAAACCATTTTTTAGACGTGTATGTTACTATAAAACTAAACGTTGCATTTCGCACTGTGACTGCTTTTCTCCAGGGTTCTTTGGGGAACTTTCCAAATGGCAATCAATTATTCTTCTTCCGGACTTACATTTGATTCAAGAGTTGCATAGTAATTACATTTTAGTGATTTAAATACTACTCGGTTCAGTGATTGTACTTAATGGGTCGTTCTGCATTTACGTTCGCAGATTTTCGTGATAGGTATAAAACAAGGAGGCATGTCGCCTTCAAACACGTATTATTGATATATTATTCGTATAAAGGACCAGGCAGCCGGCTTATGGAGAAATGGATTCCGGTTAATTTGCCTTAATTTTTGGGATGTTGAAGATATCGACTTCATGAACAATAGTGCCCATGGGCACAACTCAATCCTATGGCCAGTTTTCAATTTACAGGGTGATGAAGTTGAAAAATAGCCATTTTTTAAAACGTATTAAAATGTAATTTTCTTAACGTATTAAGGATTTTTTGCTGTAATAGTATTCTAATAACATCAAATAATATTACTTTGTGGAGAAAAAGTATTATTTGATACAGGGTGATTCAAAAATTATCTGTGTATTCTACTTTACAGTAGGAATATGAAAATATTAATATTTGATCTGAATTTGCTTTAGTTGGACTTATTATAACAAGATATAAAAACAATTTATACAGGGTGAGTCAAAAAGTTGATCGACTCTGCAGGTTATTTTTACTACAATTTTATATATTTTGTAATACAAGTCAGTAGTCGACATTGAACCATTTTCAAAAATATATAATTTATAAATTAAATACAGGGCGATTCACAAGATATTTAAGGTAGAAAATTACGAAAATTGATTTCCTTGGCGAATCACCCTGTAATTTAATATTTCCTCCGTTAATTTCTCTACTTTTTTCTTATTGTCTGTATTTGAGTTTGTTAGTTCCCTATAGAAGTTTTGCGAAGTTACTGTGATCAGTTTTTTTATATCGACTTTGTGGTGACAAGCCTGTCACAATGTATACGCTTATACCTGAGCTCATAAATGTTTTTATTTTATTTAATCATTCATGATTTATGAACCAGTTTTCTTACCACCATAGAGGTAGAGTTCCCGGCGCGCTTTTTTTTAAGTGGTATCCCCAATAAGCCTAATCCACTTTAACCTGGGAAATGCAGGTCTATTGTAATGAAACATACAAATATATAAAATACTTTAAGAAACGAATATACTAACAAAAATAAGTACATGTGTAGAATTTAATCCAAGTCAAGAAAGAAGAAACAAACGAAATTAACTAAAGTTAGGTAGGCACTGAAAATATTTCATTTTTTCCAATTTCTGGACCATGATCAATATTTTCTGGCAGCATCCTTTCAGCTGCATCAGTAATTTCATTTAAGAGTTGAATAGATGGATATCTCATATTTTGTTCATATCTAGCATAACCCAAAAACCATAATACACTGGCGACATGAGCACATGTTCCTAAAGTTCTAGCTCCCGACTTGCAAGTACAATAATAGTGAAATTCTAAAGGTTGATGATCGACATTTTCGTCAATCGTAAAAGATATCCACAACATATATTTACATATGTTACGAAATCTGGAGTACACTCGGATTCGTATAATGTTCGGATACTCCAATTCGTCAAATTGAAGAATATTAGTTTCTTCTCTTTGAAGTTTGTCTTGAATATAACTTTTTGCCAAGTTTACATGATAAATTCCAGTCAGATGCTTTAAATAGTGTAAATCGAAACGGGGGAACTCATGAGCGTGCAAGTGATTTAATAAAACCCACTGACCGTCCCTTAAATGTAGATTTTCAGCTTCAACTCGTGCTTGCATAATATTTACTTCGTCCAAATTACCTAATATTTGTTCCGCCATTTGTATTGTACCGGGCATGGTTATTGGGGGATGGAATTTATTAATAAGAGCTCCAGCTATCTGATAATATTCGTTTAAATTAGCAGCATGGTGTATCGAAATAGTGTTCTTCAAAAACTTGAATATAGATTTCAAATGTCCATTACGAGATTCGACTATCCAACGTGTGGTTGTAATATATCGAGCAAAATTAGCTTCACGTGTTTCTAATTGAGCCTGTCCTCTAACAAGAAGAGGGGGCATAAGACAGTTGATCCCATACTCTTGCAATAACGGAACAGAATCTCGGTATCCTCTGTCTACAATTACAATGTCCCCTTCTTGAAACCAAGCTCTCATTCCATTAATGTAATTGTTTAGTTCATACTGTAAAATAGTGGCATCATTGTTTCGGAAGTCCGAAAAATATGGTCCATTAATAGCCAGAATGTAACCATCGGGGGCGACTATCAATTCAGGTTTTACCAAATGCTGCTTTTTCGAGTTTGTTATATGTGTCAGGATTAGGATTATACAGTGTGTTTGTAAATCCAGAGACATGTCTGTATATATAGTTGTCTGTGGTGATTGCGTTAAATCCTATATTATATGGTACAAATCGTTGCATTAGACATAACCGCACCTTATTAATAACTAAACTAGTTACTTGTCGAGAAGGATATTGAAATATAACCTTTAAAAAATTATCTGATAAACCGTGTCTCATTTTTAGGAGAAAAGTTGTTAAGTATTTTCTTGTTATATTTACACGATTTCCATCTTGTTCAAAAACATTGCAGGTCTATTATAATTTCTGTTACACACATAACAGTTTGCTCTATTTGCAAAAGCCATAATTAACACTTAAACATAAAGTTTAACCAACGTAAAAATTATTAATAAGAAACTGAACGAAATATTATATTAAATTATATTATATTTATTATATTACTTTTTACAACAATTTATTAGACAGTAGAAACATTTAAACAAAACACTTGTTATAAGAAACACAAATGTTTTGGGCTAAGAAATTATTTTTGACAGATACGTTAATATAAGTAACAATTTGTTTTCACAGCCTACATGATCGTTCATTGCAGTTAGGTCTTTCAGTATAAATTTATGGTATTTCGAATGACTATAAGGTCATAGTTTTTAAAAATTAAAGAAAATGGAGATACAAAAGTTAAGCTCTTTTTACCCTTAGTCTACGATACAGGGTTATACAGGGAAATACAGAGTTATACAATAAAATTCAGAATGATAAAAATCGGTAATCCAAATTGTCTCAGGATTAACGTATTTTTTCCAGCTAAATCCAATACTTGCATGATATGTTAGGAATATATTCGGAGGCTTTCTATTGAGTGTAGATATTTATTATTTCATAGTTGTCCTTGACTATGTACGAATGTGACAGCATCATCTTAACGAAGACGGAACTCTTTTGAACATGTTGCATGGTGGGTTACATTCTTTTAACCGTCCATATGTAATAAATGATCTACTCTAATTTCTCTTGTTTTTGTTAGTATTCGTTCCTTAAAGTATTTATTTTATATACAGGGTGGTCCAACGAAAACTTAACACCTCGATTTTCCGGCTTTAAAATGAAAATGTGGAAAATCGCTCGGACCCGTCGATTTTAGTTTGGAGGGGGGCACTTTTTTTTCCTGATTGCAGCACTTCAACCCTCTAGCAGTAGGGTGAACCAACCCTAAAAAGATAGGGAATGTACCAAGTGTGACACATTTTTGAAAAGGTAATTTTATGGGGAATTCAGCAATACTAACATTGTTGTAACAAATTCTGATTTTAGCGCCCTCTTGAGTGAAAAATAATCGTTACGTAATTCAAAGAGTGACACCTTATTTGAAAGCTATTTTATTAGTAATTCAATGCATAAATAGTACGAAATCACATTTATTATTAAAATCAGCTGAAAATCAAAAGTGTGATACTACACCTACACGTTTAGCTCTTTAGTTGATTTTACTTATTAAATGTGATTTCTGGATACTTTTATTTATAGCACTGAATTACTAATAAAAACAGCTTTCAAATGAGGTGTCACAATTTGAATTATGTAACGATTATTTTTTCCTCAAGAGGGCGCTAAAATCTGAATTTCGTTCAACATTATTAGTATTGCTGAATTCCCCACAAAATTACCATTTCAAAAATGTGCCACACTTGGTACATTCCCTATCTTTTTACGGTTGGTTCACCCCACTGCTTGAAGTGCCAATGCTGCAATCAGGAAAAAAAGTGTCCCCCTGCAAACTAAAATCGACGGGTCCGAGCGATTTTCCACATTTTCATTATAAAGCCGGAAAATCGAGTTTTCGTTCGACCACCCTGTATTTGTTTGTTCCATTACAAATAGAACTGCATTTCCCAAGTAAAAAGGGATTAGGCTGTTGGGGATACCACTTAAAAAAGAGCGCGCCGGGAAACTCTACCTCTATAGTGGTGAGATTACTTATAATCTAGATACATTACACTTATAAGTAACTTATTCAAACTGATTGCAGATAGCTATGTAGATAAATAACATAATAATATTTGCGTCTTCGGATATTTGGCTCTCTAATAATATTTACGTCTTCGGAGGTGACATTGTGACAGGCTTGTTATCACAAAGTCGATATAAAAAAACTGATCATAGTAACTTCGCAAAACTTCTATAGGGGACTAACAAACTCAAATTACAGGCAATAAGAAAAAAGTAGAGAAATTAACGGAGGAAATATTAAATTACAGGGTGATTCGCAGAAAGAATCAATTTTCGTAATTTTCTACCTTAAATATCTTGTGAATCACCCTGTATTTAATTTATAAATTATATATTTTTGAAAATGGTTCAATGTCGACTACTGACTTGTATTACAAAATATATAAAATTGTAGTAAAAATAACCTGCAGAGTCGATCAACTTTTTGACTCACCCTGTATAAAATGTTTTTATATCTTGTTATAATAAGTCCAACTAAAGTAAATTCAGACCAAATATTAATATTTTCATATTCCTACTGTAAAGTAGAATACACAGGTAATTTTTGAATCACCCTATATCAAATAATACTTTTTCTAGAATTATTAGAATACTATTACAGCAAAAAATCCTTTATATATTAAGAAAATTACATTTTAATACGTTTTAAAAAATGGCTATTTTTCAACTTCATCACCCTGTAAATTGAAAACTGGCCATAGGATTGAGTTGTGCCCATGGGCACTATTGTTCATGAAGTCGATATCTTCAACATCCCAAAAATTAAGGCAAATTAACCGGAATCCATTTCTCCATAAGCCGGCTTTGCTGGAATAAAAGTAATTAAGCGTATTAAACTGAAGTTAACTGAAGCTACATTGTAAGAAGTGTTTACTGTTAAAAACCCTCAGCTCCATCACTTTTCAATTCCGATGCGCTACATAAAACGATTTGTTTATGAATATTAAAATTTTTTCATAAACTAAAAAAAAGCAAAAGAAAGAAAACAATGCGGTCCCGTTTGATAGTGTTTCCAATTTCATGACATTAGGGTTACAGGTTTGGGCTGGCCGTTTGATAAATGAATTAAGTCATTGTGTTTTATCGTTGACTGAATGATTTTTTACTCAATGGTTTTATATAATAGGGAACTATGTGAGACACAGTTATATATTTTGCGTGTTGCATATGTCAGCCGTTTTATTTTGGTATAGTTGAGGTGTAACTTTTGTTACGTTAATACCTGCATCAGCCTTAACTAATATTTCCTAAAATTAGTTATTTATTTTATTATTTATGTGTTTTGCTAATACTTAAAGTATAAATTGAGTATCGAGCCAGCTGTTATTGTTTTACTTTTAACACAGGTGATTTAACTCACATAGCAGTCATGGTGTTAACATATGTAAAAATATTTATAATACTTTTGTTATTACACAAACGAAAGTTCACTAAGCAGTCCCATTACGTTTATTTAGATTGGTGTTGGAACACTGCATGTAAATTACTAGACAAACAAACACACTTATGTTCATATTTCAGTTGGTAGACTTCCAAAATAAGTAGGTACAAGACATTTTAAGGATAATGAAGAAGGCAGTGCTACGTAAAGGTTTTAAATAGCTAAAATATTGGTTTTAAAAGACAAATGTGTGTCTATTCTCTAAAAAGAATGGTATAGTAGCGCCGGGGAGAGGTGTCTCATGGCGGACTCGAGAATGGGGATATAATTATTACTGTGAAATGCATCTGTTTCCCTTTATCTTAGTGCGAAGTTCCCACTTAAAGAAAGACGGGTTATATAATATACGTCTGCTATATATTTTAAATGCAGGACTTACAAACGTATATCGATTCTAAAGTCAAAGCGCATGACGCTGTCAGATGTCTTCTTGGCTATTTAACCTCAAATTATTCTTCGTATTTCGTTTCGTATAATCGCATCGTGTTTTAACAGCGCGGCTTAAATTTGAAAATAACCTAGAAACATCGATGATGTTTTGTTGGTATTCAAAATTACTAACTATATGAACCAATAACTTTATACGTTTTAAAATCTTAAACCATGCTTTACTAAAAGATGAGTCATAAGACACCTCTCGCCGGTCCGACTATACATAGGTCATTCTTTGAAAATTACTGTATTTATGGATTATCATCATGACTGTATACAGCGTATTTAAAATATTATAAAAAATGAAATGCAATGATTGATTTCATTCCCAGAATTATTTTCATTTATTGCACAGTTTAAATAAATTTTATACATTGTAGTTAAGCATGTATTGTAAGTTAAGTAGTACATTACTTTGTCAAAAAGGCCAAGTTACCCCATAGGACACTTATATTCTTGTCAGTTCAGTTCATTATTTTGTGTTATTATCAATACGTGAATCATAATTACATAAATAGCACAATTTTTCTAATCACTGTTGACATTTTTTTTATTTGGCAACTTTTCATTGTAGCGTCACGGAAAAAATTAGTTCAATTAAAATAGAACATATATGTCTATGATTTCATTTTATATAGGTCATGGTCCATCAATGAATTATGCACGTTTGTTATTTGGCACATGTATAAAAATACTAAATATTATACCAAACAATTCTTAGAAGTAAAAATAGGTAAGTCAATAACAATAAAAACCTCACTATCAAAAATGCAACAAACTCGGATTTTTAGTATAATGAGATAAAAGAATAAGTCAAATACAGTTTATCATCAATTTCTCACAGTTTAATAACGGGTCTTGATGAAGGTACCCAAGTTTGTACGTTTCGTTTACATTTGAGCTTCTCGTATCTAATGAGCGAATGGCATCTTCGTATCATCACAAAATAAAAACTTTAGTTTAATATTGTCCAAATGTTTGTTTCCCGATTTGCAACTCATATTTTATTTAATTGTATGCCGAGGAAAAATATATTCGTACATTAAAGCGTAATTGGTGTTCCAGTTACAATTTAATTCAATTCTGTACTGAAATAAAAATGTACCTAAATGTTGAGTTTAAATAGACGGAGTTAAAAATAAGCTTTTGCACTCCTTAATAAAGTACGGAGATGATATATTTTCTTAAAGTATTTGGTAAATATAACCCCGTTCTTTAACCCATATTCTGATAAATGTTAAAATAAAGTTATTTTGCTGTCTAAATTTTAGCTCACGCAAGACTTGAACAACTTTTAAAATTTACTTCCAATTCCAACTTACAACTTGTACAAACTTTTATAGATAACTAAGTCTTGAGTATATTTTAAGTACTTCATGGAATCTAACTTATATTAGGTAGGTTTAAGCTTAAAAGATTACAATACTAGAGTAAACTTTTTTACACTTGATGGTTAACATAATTAAATGATATAACCTAAAATAAATACCATAATCGTATTATTTTAGAAGTCTTTGTAATATCTACACTGCAATAACTAAGTAGAACTTTTTAGCGTTGACAAGGAACAGTATTCATGTTACTTACACCTTGTGAATACATTTTGGATAAGTATAAGACGTTTCTTTCGAGTCGTGCAAGGGAGTATTTGTCCGAGAAATAACCTTTGTAAGTGTATTTATCAAATGTCACGCCAGTGATATACGTACCATACAATGTCATTAGTGCTGATACATGAACATATAATCAAATATTTGAGGGTTCACAAAATTGTGCGCGTCCGTGTGCGTCCGTGTGCGTCCGTGTGCGTCCGTGTGCGTCCGTGGGCGTGTGCGCACCTATGTGTGCGTGTGCGCACGTGTGCTCGCGTGTGCGTGAGTGCGTGAGTGTGCGTGAGTGTGCGTGAGTGTGCGTGCGTGTGCGTGAGTGTGCGTGAGTGTGCGTGAGTGTGCGTGAGTGTACGTGAGTGTGTGTGTGTGTGCGCGCGAGAGTGTGTCTATTTTGTGTGTGTGTGTGTATTTTGTGTGTGTGTGTGTGTGTGTGTGTGTGTGTGAGTGCGTGTGTTCGTGCGTGCGCGCGTGTGTGAGTGTATGTGCGTGTGGCTTTGCGTGTGGATATGTATGCGTGTGTGGTGTGTTGTGTGCGCGCGTATGTGCCAAGTGTGCGCGTGCGTGCGCGTGTGTACGCGTGTACGCGCGTGTGTGCACCTGTGTGCCCGTCATTGCACGTGTGTATGTGCGTACGCGTATGAGTGAGTGCGGGCGGTTTCGCGCACTTGTGTGTGTGTGCGCGCCTGCAAGCGAGCGTGCGCGTGTGTGCGCGTATGCGCTCGCGCGTGTGTACGCGTGTGTGCGCGTGCGTGAGTGTGTGTGCGTGTACGGGAGCGCGCGCGCCTACCATACAATGTCATTAGTGCTGATACATGAACATATAATCAAAATATTTGAGGGTTCACAAAATTGTGCGCGTCCGTGTGCGTCCGTGTGCGTCCGTGTGCGTCCGTGTGCGTCCGTGTGCGTCCGTGGGCGTGTGCGCACCTATGTGCGCCTGTGTGCGCGTGTGTTCGCGTGTGTGCGTGAGTGTGCGTGAGTGTGCTTGAGTGTGCGTGAGTGTGCGTGAGTGTGCGTGAGTGTGCGTGAGTGTGCGTGAGTGTGCGTAAGTGTGCGTGAGTGTGCGTGAGTGTGCGTGAGTGTGCGTGAGTGTACGTGAGTGTGTGTGCGTGCGCGCGTGAGTGTGTGTATGTGTGGTGTATTTTGTGTGTGTGTATGTGTGTGTGTGTGTGTGTGTGTGTAGTGTGTGTTCGTGCGTGTGTGTTCGTGCGTGTGTGTTCGTGCGTGTGTGTGAGTGTATGTGCGTGTGGATATGTGTGCGTGTGTGATGTGTGTGTGTGTGTGTGTGTGTGTGTGGTGTGCGTGTGTGTGTGTGTGTGTATGTGCGTGCATGTACGTGTGTGCGAGCGCGTGAGTGTGGTGTGTGTTGTGTGCGCGCGTATGTGCGCAAGCGTGCGCGTGCGTGCGCGTGTTTACGCGTGTACGCGCGTGTGTGCGCCTGTGTGCCCGTCTATGCACGTGTGTGTGCGTACGCGTATGTGAGCGAGTGCGGGCGGTTGCGCGCACTTGTGTGTGTGCGCGCCTGCGAAAGAGTGTGCGCGTGTGTGCGCGTGCGTGAGTGTGTGTGCGTGTACGGGAGCACGCGCGCGTTTTATTGTTATTATTGATTAAAAACTGTTGGTTTTACAAAATGTACCTAATACAAAATTATATCACATTGTGTTTTTTTATTCTATATCACTTCCAGGTCTTCGTTTAACCTGAAAGGTCCACTGGACATTAGGCACAGCACCCCATTCGTACACAATATTTCTTCAAAAGCATTGATACTGTTGTTGATCCATTGGTAATCGGTTATAATTCGGTTTTTTAATCGTATCTTATAGTTGTGTGCGTGCATGTACGTGTGTGCGAGCGCGTGAGTGTGGTGTGTGTTGTGTGCGCGCGTATGTTCACGTGTGTGCGCATACGTGTTTGTGAGCGAGTGCAGGTGGGTACGCGTGCTTGTGTGTGCGTGCACGCGTCTGAAAGCGCGTGTGCGCGTGAGCGCGCGTGTGCACGCGGGCGTGCGCGTATGTGCGTGTGTACGCGTTCGCACGCGTGTTTTATTGTTATTATTATTGATTAAAAACTGTTGGTTTTACAAAATGTACCTAACACAAAATTATATCGCGTTGTGTTTTTTTAAATTTTATATCACTTCCAGGTCTTCGTTTAACCTTAAAAGTCCACTGGATATTAGGCACAGCACCCCATTCGTACACCATTTTTCTTCAAAAGCAGTGATACTGTTGTTGCTCCATTGGTAATCGGTTATAATTCCGTTTTCTAATCGTATTTTATAGTTAAGTAGACGCCAGGAAGTTGTATTTACATTTTTTGCCGAGTTTATAAACTGTTTGTATGCTGTACTTCTTCCTAACATACATAAAAAATTAGCTAGCCTTGTTTTGTTATTGTTTTTATGACTGTACACTACATATGTTGTCTGTATTAACCGTGGAAACTTTTAGTATTTTTCACGATGTTTTTAATGTATTTCCACATGTCTTTGGTTGTGCTACGCGTTACCTTCTTCATTGAATCGTAGGTAGTATGTTCTTTGTTTTCGTCTAATGTTATTCAAACACATAGTATCCGCTAGATGATTTTTTTCCAAATCTCCGTGCGATGCACACATCTAAACCTAAGGACGGTTGTTTAAACATTTCTTTCCAGAAAATTTCTGTGTTGTACCAATGTCCTTTTAGTTTACTTTGGTTGTTAAAAATCACTTGTAAGATTGTCTTGTAAATGTTTGCCTTCGTTTGTTTGTTTATTGGATCCCATGAGTTATCGGATACACTCAGTTGCACTTTAGGTGGCCAGTGCGATGCTCCCTGTTCGTTAATTACTTCTGCAAAAAACTAGTTACGTAATTATTTCAAGTTTTGCAAATGCTGAAATAAGGAGTTTTTAATTACAGGAGTCACATACATGGATAGTAGTTCTTGGTTGTTCTTCCGTTTATCTCCACTCATGCAGTCTCCTTAATACAGTATATCGCACTTTGACCAAATTTCATTACCTAAAAGTAATGTAAAGTCTTTTGGCTACAAAGAGCAGTTTACAAGTGGCATTATCCTTAGGTGGTTACGACATGATGGCACATTCTCGAAACGTACTGTAACTGTATTCCATGCTTTTAATACACTTTGTACAAAAGTCGTGTGGTTAATTTTTACGCGGATCTAAATTGTATTTACGCATTTTGGCGAAATTGCTATCCTCGTTGTTTATGCATTTCCCTGCTATTAGACTGCGAAAGGACATTATTTTTGACTTTAAATGTATAAGACCTAAACCACCTTGGTGTAAGGGTATGAAAAAGCTCCATATAATGTCTATTAACAAGTTTTGCATTTTTTGAAATGCACTCTCTGGAATAGATACAATCTGTAAGATGGGCCACGGTTTAGGTGCTATAAAAGTGTTAAATATATTAACACTCCCTTTTATTGACAAACTGTTACACTTTTCGAAGGCCTCGCTTATTTCTTTGTGTAATCTATCAACTGCTATATGTATTACATCACTTTCTGAAGAACTGAAACTTATCCCCAAAATTTGTTATGAATTAGTCCATTCACAGCCTACCGGTGAGTAGATTCTGTTGAGCCACGATCCACACCATAATCCTTTTGACTTAATCAAGTTGATTGCTGCTTCTGTTGAAAACGTTTCGAAACAATTACCAATTGATACAAAATCTTTGTTCTCCGACAAAAAAAGTGACACATTGTCTGCGTACACTGCAACACTTATCTTCTCGTTCATTTCGTTTGATACCGACAGTCCGTACAACCGTTTCCAACACAAGTTTAAAAAGGCTCTAATGCTTTAGAAAAGAGAAGCCCGGAAAGCAGACACCCTTGTCGAAACCCTTACGTACTTTTATTGATTTGGTAAGTATTTGTCCGACGCGCACGTTAAACTGCGAGTTTGATACAGCAACCTGGTAGCAGAAATAAAAAATGGAGGGAAATTTATCATTGTTAACGTATGAAATAGATAATGGTGGTGAATATTATCAAAAGCACTTTCTAAGTCTAAAGACAAAATCCCTAGTGGTTTATCCTTGATGTTTGCATACGTTATTAGGTCCTTGTGTAGATGAAGGCTATCGTATATCGATCTGTGGGGAACGCTATAAGCTTAATCCGAATGTACAAACACTTTCCCTATTACAGATTTTAAACGATCTGCTAAGGTTTTAGCCAGTATTTTATAGTCCGTAGTTAATAAAGAAGTAGGTCTCTAGTTTCTTAAAAATAGCGGATCTCGCTCATTTTTCTCTAATAAGACCACTACTGATGTATTTATTATTTCGCTGATAGACGCCCTTATTTTTAGCCATTCAGACATCATTTTTGAATAATGTGGCCCAGTTTTCCCCAAAACGTTATGTAAAATTCCACAGTGAGGCCATGGAGACTTTTTATTTAGAATTATTAAGGCTTATGTATATTCTTAAAGTGTCAAGTTAACCTCAAGCTTATCTTTTTCCTCTTTTGAAATTTGTAGTATTTTCATATAATGATGAGTTTGTGCATTCTGGTGATGGCGTTTTTTGTATATTTTCAAAGTAGTTGCAAACTTCTTTAGTCAATTCGTGTGGATTTGTAACAGAGTTGGGATTTATAATTAATTTTGTTGGAACTTTATGGTTATCACATTTTACATAGCTTTTGTCTGGGGTGTCATCGTTTACTATTCCTAGATATTTACTATTTATGTCTGAGGTGTGGGCCATACGGTATTATTTTTGTGTAATAACTTTTTCAATTCCTGATTGTGTGCTGAAAGTGTGTTTTGTGTTTGTTTATTGTATGTGCCTTGCAACTAGTTTAATTATTCTTAGTGTTTTCGATTTTTATGGTTCTTATGTATTATAGTTGTTGTGTTTATTTCAGTTTTAACCAGTGCCACCAAAAACCACCATCTTGCGGCTTTCTCTGTAATGCGGTTTCAATTACATTATTCAGAAAATTTATGTATCTTTCGCCATTTAGTAATACATTACCAAACCGCCAGTATGCGCTGAACGTACATTATTTCTACTTATGGATAGTTGTAACGATAAATGATCGGAAAGGAGAGTAAGTTAATGACCCTTTTTATTTGTTTGATTACACATACATTGAAAAATATCTTGCCTAACCTTGTGGCTGAGTTATCCGCGAAGAAAGTATATCCGGGTGCTGTGGGACGTAACGAGCTAAAGGCGTCGTACAGCTCGTTGTCCCTAATTGTGCGGTGTATAGAATCTGTTGCACTTTTATGTCTTTCACTCGAATTGAGTCTATCTAGCTCTGGATTGAGTGTGGAATTGATATCACCATCTTATGATATTGCTGTTTTCAAATCTTATATTTTCGTATTACCTGAAGTGCTATGTTCTCATCATGTTGTATATATATATATATATATATATATATATATATATATATATATATATATATATATATATATATATATGCGCGAACATACGCGCACACGGCCTTAACCTCATTAGTCAAGAAATTATATAACAAGGCTATAGCGATAATCACAATAAATACGATAAAGTATCACGTTTTTCTATATATATATATATATATATATATATATATATATATATATATATATATATGCCGTGTGCGCGTACGTGCGCGCGTGTGGATGTGCGTGTGTGTGTGACCGTGCGCGGGCGCACCTGTGCGCGTGTGTGTCTGTCTGCGTCTGTGTGCGCCTGTCAGCACGTGTGCGCGCCTGTCAGCACGTGTGCGCGCCTGTGCACACGTGTATGCGCGCGTGTGCGCGTACGGGCGCGTGCGCGCACGTACGAGTGCGCATGTGCATGTTCGTACGCGTGTACGTGTGCGTGTGCGTTTTCGTGTGCGTGCGCGTGTGCGTATGTGTGTGCGTGTGCGTCTCCGTGTGCGTGTGCGTGTGCATGTTTGTGAGTGCGTGTACGCGTGCTTGTGAGTGTGCGTGTGTCCACATATGTGTACGCGCGTGTGAGTGTGTGTGCGCGAGTGTGCGCGCGTGTATGTAGATGCCTGGGTGTGTGAGTATGTGTGTGCGTGTGTTCATGTGTGTTGTGTGCGTTGTGTGTGTTGTGTATGTTGTGTGTGTGTGTTGTGTGTTGTGTGTGTTGTGTGTGTTGTGTGTGTTGTTGTGTGTTGTGTGTGTTGTGTGTGTTGTGTTGTTGTGTGTGTGTTGTGTTGTGTGTGTGTGTGTTGTGTGTTTGTGTGTGTTGTGTGTTTGTGTTGTCGTTGTGTGTGTTGTGTTGTTGTGTGTGTGTTGTGTGTTTGTGTGTTGTGTGTGTGTGTGTGTGGTGTGTGTGTGTGTTGTGGTTGTGTGGTGTGTGTGTGTGTGTTGTGTGTGTGTGTCGTTGTTGTGTGTGTGTGTGTGTATTGTGTTATGTGTGTGTGTGTGGTGTGCGTGTGTATTGTTGTGCCTGTGTGTGTGTGTAGTGTGTGTGTGATGTGTCGTGTTGTTGTGTGTGTTTGTGTGGTGTGTGTTGTGTGTGTGTGTGTGTTGTGTGTGTGTGTGTTGTGTGTGTTGTGTGTGTGTGTGTTGTTGTGTGGTGTGTGTGTTGTGTGTGTTGTGTGTGTTGTGTTGTGTGTGTGTGTGTTGTGTGTGTTGTTGTGTGTGTGTGTGTGTTGTGTGTGTTGTGTGTTGTGTGTGTGTTGTGTTGTGTTGTGTTGTGTGTGTTGTGTTGTGTGTGTGTGTTGTGTTGTGTTGTGTGTGTTGTGTGTGTTGTGTGTGTTGTTGTGTTGTGTGTTGTGTGTGTTGTGTGTGTGTGTGTGTGTGTGTTGTGTGTGTTGTGTGTGTTGTGTGTTGTTGTGTTGTGTGTGTTGTGTGTTGTTGTGTTGTGTGTGTGTGTGTGTTGTGTGTGTTGTTGTGTGTTATTGTGTGTGTTGTGTGTGTTGTGTGTTGTGTGTTGTGTTTGTGTTTTGTGTGTGTTTTATTTGTTGTGTGTGTTGTGTGTGTGTTGTGTGTTGTGTTGTGTTATATTGTTGTGTGTTGTATGTTTATGTTGTGTGTGTTGTGTGTGTTATATGTGTTGTTGTGTGTTTGTTTATTGTGTTGTGTGTGTGTGTGTTGTGTTTGTGTTGTTGTGTTGTGTGTTGTGTTTGTGTTGTGTGTGTTGTGTGTGTTTGTGTGTTGTGTGTGTGTGTGTGTTGTGTGTGTTGTGTGTGTTGTGTGTTGTGTGTTGTTGTTGTTGTGTTGTGTGTGTGTTGTGTTGTGTGTGTGTTGTGTTTGTGTGTGTGTTGTGTGTGTTGTGTTGTTGTGTGTTGTATGTGCTGTGTGTGTGTGGTGGTGTGTGTGTGTGTGTGTTGTTGTGTGTGTGTGTGTGAGTGTGTGTGTGTGTGTGTGTGTTGTGTGTGTGTGTGTTGTGTGTGTGTGTGTGTGTGTGTTGTGTTGTGTGTGTGTGTGTGTGTTGTGTGTGTTGTGTTGTGTTGTATGCGTGTGCGCGCATGTGTGTGTGAGTGAGTGTGTGTGTGTTTGTGTGTGTGTGTGAGTGTGAGTGTGTAGTGTGTGTGTGTGTGTGTTTGTGTGTGTGTGTGTTTGTATGTGTGTGTGTTTGTGTGTGGGTGTGTGTGCGTACGCGGGCTTGCGTGCGTGCGTGGGTGTGTGTATCTGTGTGTGTGCGTGTGTGTATGACATATAGCTACTGTAAAATTTATGTATTATGCGTATTTCTGTTTGGAATATTTGTATAACGAACTGAATCTAACTGCCTATCTATTTGTGTAAATACGCGTACAGTTAGATTGATATTTTAGTTGTATACCTGAGATTTTAAATACATGAATTCGAAATAATATAAATAAATTTATAAATTATGTTCAATTCCTTTTTTGACTGACATTTTCATATTTAGCTTTCGTTCGTTCTGGAACATCATTTTCACAACGGTTAAGCAATATTTAGCCTGATAGAGATTTAAATAATAATTGCTAATCAATTACTTCCAATCAATTAGTACAGTTTTATAACATATTATTTTGGCAGGCTTAATCTGTGCATTTTCATATTTTATAAATTTTGTTGTCATTAATATTTCAAATAAATTTGGTCACCTATCTATTTTTATTGAGGAGGATAGCTACAATTTCTCCAAACACTTTTGAAGCTTGTAATATGTGAATTTAAACATTGAGAAAATAAGTATTTTTAATTATATAAGTAAGCCGTGAAAGCTTTCATTTCCATGAAATTGTCAAATTTGATAATTTCCAAAAATTGTGGCAAAATATCAAATCTGCCGCAATTTAATATAGTTTTAATATAGTATGCGTAACGTATAAGTGAAGGTTTCATAAAGTTTCACTAAAATAAATTTATTTTTTGATCCTTTGCCAAATTAATTGCTACCTGTGTGAATAAAAAATCTAATTATACCAGCATATTTATATATTCCTACTTAAACAAACAGTTTAGCTACATCCAAATTTGTCATTGCATTACACAAAATGTTTATTATGATAGTCACGTTAGTTTTAATAGTTGTGAATAAAGTGCGAAGGTATGAAGAAAAATGAAACCGCGCGAAATCATATATTAAAAATAGAAATTGGGCGTTGCAAACTTATATTACGTTTAAAATCTAGGGATCTTGAAAAGGCAAGCAGTCTTGTTCATAACATCTCGAGACTTCGAACATACAAAATATTCCCATCGCCGCTGAGCCAAAAATCGAAAAACGAAAATGGTGTACGAATCCGATTTTTATACCACTCGAAGGTACAGAACATCTCCATCTTTATCTACATATACAGTCTCGGTATGTAGCAAGTTTTTTGATTGTGACTTTTTTATTTTCTTTTGCTATTGAATTTTTGCAACCCTTTATGAATTATAAAAAAACATAATTTTACAAAATTAAACTTTTACTGCTTTACAATCTAGCTATTCGCTTATAGCAATACTAATATGGTAAAAATATCGGCAGTTTGAAATAGTGCGGAATGTAGCATCAAATTTCTTCACAAAACAAATTAAAATAAAGTTGCCATGCAGAAAACCACAATTGAGTTATTTTAAGCGTATGTGATACTAAATTGTTAGGATTGTAGGCGCTGAATGCTTTGAGTGAAAAATGTGAAATGCGTGCAAAATTTTGTTCGAAAACTTAACGCTCCAAATTTAGACACACCATATTTTCAACATGGGTATATTACTAAACTGGCACTTTGTGGGTTATTTTATTTCACAATTAAAAATGTTCGCTAAGTTTAAGTGTGCTATTTTAGAAATGTATCTTAAAAAATAATTACGTAAATAATCCATCAGCTTAAAATACAAAGTATAAAGTACAATAATAGAAAATTAAAGATGCAAGTCTAGACAGGTTGTCTTGGCGCAAAGAATAATTTAATGTTACTATTAATTAGCTATTTTTAATTTCCGATTAAAGCATTCGTGATTCGTACTCTTGAGAGACTTGATTTTTTGAAAGATAAAAGTAATTTTTCAATTTTTCTTCTAAACAATTTTAATAATTTATATTTTTATTTAGTTTTTTCAGTTTAAAATGACTCATACAACTTACATACATTAATGGTGTAATAAAATATTTCTGTGGTATCTATCAATATTTTACCTTATTAAAACACTAAACATAATTATCCTGGTAGAATAAATGCGTAATGCGTAACGAAATGTAGACGCTTCAATTCCCTGCTTTTATTTCCAGTTAACTCATTAATAGTGATCAGGTAGACTGGGACGAGGCGTCTTAATCATTAGATTCTTCCAGAAACGTGAAATACCATGGGAAAAAGTACCATTCGTTCCTCGTCCCAGTCTGGTTCCAGATCCAGTAACAGCTTTTGGTAGGCGTTCAACGGTTGTCGAAGAGAAAGAAAAGAAACACAAAGAAGTTATTGTTATAAAACCTTTGGATAAAGCGCGAATTAGGCCAAAATTAATTTTACCCGAACGAAAACATTACATTGACCCTCGAGAAGAAACACGAGCACGAGTTTTTTCCGCAATTAGGAAAGAAGATTTATTACCGAAAGAATTACCTAGTGGAGATGCTATGGATGTGGTTTTACCTAAATTACACAAAATTGCTGAATGCCCGGATTTGCCGTATAAAAGAAAAATTGCTTTAGCCTCGTCTTATTATTAAGCATTTTTGAAAAACTTTTTAAATTAAAATCACATAGCAACAAAAAGTGATTAAAGAATATTTTATCACTTAAAGCTTTAAATTAACTAGGTGCTAGATGGTATATAGTACGCGTTAACTAATTATCCTAGTTTAGGGAACTTATAGACTGCATTTAATTCAAGCTGCTTTTAGTTTTGCTACATATTTTATTAAAATGCATGTGTATTTTTACGGCTTCTGTATTTTTTTAAACAATAAAACATGAATTTACATTTATAATATTTAAATATTTTTTTAATATGGTATTCTTTCTTCAGCGTTAAGGAAACAGATTACTTTTTGTGTTTGTTTATGTCGATGTGCATGAAAATTCTATCCTAAAACATATAAAATAACACACCTAAATCCTATTATCCTATTAGGTATTAGCTGTAAGCTTTAAACATTTACACTTTCAAGGTAAGGTACTATAACATTTGGTCAATGATAATTATATGTATTTAATATATTAGTCTTTCGTAATGTTCAAGCTTATTTAACATGCGTGGTAGAGATAGAAATTTAAAGTAAAAACAATAATAATGCTGAATTTTGGTCATTCGGTGTGAATGCACGAAAGACTACACAAATTACAGATAAATAAAGTAACAAGTACTGTTCTTAGGTCCCTCGTGACAATTTTTTTCATATTTTACTATCGAGACCAAAATTTTATGCCGCTGAACATATGTATGGTTACTCCTACTCATCTTTTACGAAATATCCAAGTATTGGAGGCAATCCATATGACTGGCTTTCTGATTACAATCGATGGATCAACAATTTATTAAAACTAAATTTTCTTAGGAAGCGTAGACATTACCTGTGGTAAACATGTCATAAATTAGTAGCAAATGGTTTTATAAGGATTGTTATAGTAATTTAACAATAACCCAGGGACGAAATAATTAGTTTTTCATAACGCGAAGTGGTAAAATGATGTAAAAATTAGTCTTGTACAATGCACTTTCGTTACACATTATTAGACGTTAAAACACCAACATTCAGCTAAGCATTGCATGTAGTAGTATTACTAGAATACCCTTTCATAAGTTTTCATGCAGTAATTTGTTTCCTGTCGATGAAGATATTTTCTTTCGAAAATTATCCAAGTTAATTTTTTCACAGACTCCACGTTACTACGTGGTAAATGATACTCCTGATAGCCGTCGGACTGCTGAACAACAGTACTCTTATTCATACGCCTCAAACGTTGATCGCAGTAGCGGTGACAATTATTCTCGTCCTTCTACTCGCTCTTACAGTACCAATGAAAGAGTAACTCGTACATCCAACAGTGGTCCTGGTGCATATTCATATTCAACGGAGAGTACATCTCGTAGTCGTGGTGATGGTCCAGGAGGTTATCACTCTAGTTATAGCTCTACAACATCTGGTAGACTCCCAGGTGGTACTTCATATCGCCATTATTCGTACCGCGTTTAAATTAATTTGTCCAGAGACGAAATTGATTGTACTCTAAAAAAATATTAATAACACGGTACAGTTATTTCGTCCTTGAGTTGCAAAATTTTGGTAAACGCTTATATTTATGTTAGGTTACTCAGTACTCAGTAAAGTATTATAAAAGTTTTTAATAAAAAAATGTTATTTTATATATGTATACAAATTTAACCATTTGAATAGAGTTTTTAACCCAAGCTATAATTTAATTTATTAACGAACTATCCATTTTCCATTACAAGTAAAACCTTTCTACTAACATCTCCTAAAAATTTGTGTTTTGTATGGTACGTAGGCATTTATGCAAACATCGATTAAAAACAAACACAAACATATAAGAAAGAGCATTTTAAATTATATTAATAATGCAAAATATAATTATAAACTTAAACAGAAGATACTAACTTATCCGCTATTTATTTATTTTCCTTTATTGTTTATTTCCTGTTTTGGGATCGGTTGGAATGCAGTATCTACCTTCAAAACAAGTAAGGATTCTACCAGGACTTGGAAAGGTAAGTTGAAAATCATACATTTTTAAATACATTTATTAATGAAATTATAATTGAATATTTTTAATGCAAGAAATGATTTTTGGCTGCAACTTATAACTTCAGAAGTAGAACAAAACCTATAATTAAACGTACACCTGTACTTTTCTCTTACAATTAATTAAAACATAAGTGAAACAATGTTTTACAAGTAGAAAACTTTATCTTTCAAGGATAATTATACAAGAAATGATGAAATTAGTTTAGTTCGAGTTCAACAAAATTTTATACCAGATTTTCATGAAAAGAAAAAAAAATGTTTGCAGTCCAGTCACTTAATGATGGACAAGTAATGCAGCGTGTCACAAAAAACGCTTTTGCTCCAGATATCATATATACTTCATTTAAACCTCTGCTGTCGATGAGCTAATAATTTAGTTTCTTTAATATAAAAGTCAATAAAGTGTCATTTCAATGATGTTTGAACAAAGAGTATTTCAGTTTATTCTGATACAAAAGCAAAGAATCTGAAAAGGTTATTACGAGATAACTATTGTAGGTGTCAATACATATTACATATATGCCAACTTTTGAAATTTAAATTTTCGTAATATTACTTTTTTATAGAAAATAATCAGGTTTTCTACATGTATTTAGAGAAACAAAATTAAACATATTCTGATAGCCATATTTGTAAACAGGCTCTAATGCATTAACTATGCTCTGCTGTAAGTTAAAGAATTTATGAAATATATTGAAATGTTCAGTAAAATTAATATTGACTCAATAAGTAAAAAAAAAAGCTCTTATTAAAAAGACTTACTGAATATGCTTTATATGTATATACATACCAGAAACACTGTCATTTCTCAAACGATTTCAATTCGTTATTTGTATGCATAAATTCAAATGAACAACCAAATAGTATACTTTATTATAAGTTTTTGTTATGTTCAAAGGTAAATATGTAATTAAAAGTTATTATTAATTTTATTAAACACATAAATAAAAAGTTTACCTCGACTAGGATTTGAACCTACGACCTGTACTTTGCTAGAGTGCCGCGCTAACCAACTGCGCCATCAAGGTTCAAGCCCCGATCAATGTAAATTTTGTCTTTTTTGTCTTTATGTATGTAGAACTGATGTAAATTCTAAATATAATGAGATTACAATCAAATTACTTATATTAATGGAATGTGATCCTGCTGATGGCGCAGTTCGTTAGCGCGGTACTCTAGCAGAGTACAGGTCGTAGGTTCAAATCCCACTCGAGGTAAACTTTTTATTTATGTATTTAATAAAATTAATAATAATTTTTAATTACATATAGTATACTGTTTCATGATAATACAAAAATCCATTCTTCTTGTAGTTAAGTAGATCACTTAGATGAAAGCATTGTTAACTACCACTTTTCCTCATCCAATGAGATCTCTTCAAAGTTAATTAACCATTGGATGGCGTACTTTTATGTAATTAACCTAGAAACAAGTTGAGTTACATCAGAAATTTGATTTATAACGAGTATTACTGTTGCTGCCAGATATTATTACATACTGAACAAAAAAGGAAACATTGCCAAAAATAAACCAATGTCTCTGTTACAGACACCATAATAAAAAATAATGCTCTCCTATATTGTAAATTAATATATAAGTACGCACTAGGTTACCGTAAAGTTTTTGTGACGGTATGCAGGTATACACCAAATGTGATTTCAATTCAGCTTTGTGTTAGGAATGAGTAGTATAATCTTGTGTATCTAAGTCTCATAGTTTCTCGTAAAGAGAAATGAAAGCAGACGGTTGGTTTACGATGATCCCTAATCAGGGCGACCTGTTAAGTCGTGAAATGCCCATACCATATAAAAATTGCTAATGTATCTGGAAACTCTTTTGTAAAAATGCTGCTTATTGACTTAGGTATGAAAAACGTGCCAGTTCTCAGGCTGCTTTTATATATGAGCTGAAGTCTACAGAAAACGTAAATTATTCAAGATACATGAATGGATCTCTATTATAGTATTAAAGCACGAAATGCAATGTAACGATCAGGAGTTAGTAAATACTCAAATCCTTCCCCATAATGTCGATTAAGAAGATGCTTAAATGCTGGACAGTTTCTACTGGTCATTTTCGGCCAAATGTATATTACAACTTGAAATTTAAAACGCGACCAATGAAACGTGCTTGTTCACTAAAAGCCGAATCTAAACCCTTTTTGCGCCCATAAGCGTTTAAACATGTTTTAAAATCATAATAGATAATGATTCGAACATGCTCGCCGGTTAATTACATCTTTTGACTTGTATTTCCACTTTAAAAAATTAATAACTTGAGTTATAATGAATGGAACTGCAATAGCATTTCAAATGACAGATAAAGAATTGCTCTAAATTACAATGTATGTTTTGTTTTTCACGGCATATTCGATCATCTTATTCAATAAATTCAGCTCGACCCACGTACACATAGCAGAACACTGTCATTTCTCAAACGATTTCAATTCGTTATTTGTATGCATAAATTCAAATGAACAAGCAGATAGAATACTGTTTCATGATTATAAAAATGTCCATTCTTCTTGTAGTTAAGTAGATGAAAGCATTGTTAACTACCACTTTTGCCCCAAAGTTTTATCATTTTTGGATGGCGTAGTTTTATGTAATTAACCTAGCGATAGAAACACGTCGAATATTATTCATTCACATAGATTTTGCAATCTAGTAGGCCATGTTAGGAGGGCACAGCTCAGTCGAATTACCAAAAATGGCCGTGATACTTTATAAATATGATTTAAACAAGTATTATTGTTACTGCCAGATACAAATATTACATACTGATCAAAAAATAAACTAATGTCTCTGTTACAGACAGTTAAAATAATAAAAGACTTAGGCCCGGTTTCATAATAAATTTAAAGGAGACTAAATTTTAAACCTCCTTTAAGTCACGCCGTGTGTTTTATAAACACCGTTTAAGCTAAATATCTCTTTAAATATTCCTTTAAGTTAAAGTTCCGATGACAGCATTTTAAAGCACTAAAGTTGGATTTAACCTAAAATATAAAATGTCAAGAAAGCCTGATAGACACTTTAAGGGGTGATATTTTGTTAAAACGTATTCTTTATCCCTTTAATTTGGCATTCCTTTATTATGGCGAGAAGTTATATTACATCTAGTAGCTCAAGTATAACTTCATCGGAATCGGAAGACGAAGAAACTTTTGTGAGGAGGCGAAAAGGATTAATTTTTATGAAGAGAACGATGATGTTGAGTTTTTTGATAGATACCGTCTTACAAAACCTACATTTTCGTTTTTTCTCAATGAAATTAAAAACCAAATACGGTTGCCCACAAATCGGTAGGTAATTTTAATTATAAGCTGGATTTAACTGGATTTCAGAGAAGGTTGCATTCAGCCCGTGATAGAACTATTATTAACCCTCAGATTTGTTGCCACTGGGAGTATGCTCATCACAATTGGGGATTTTGTTGGGATGTCAAAGCCATTTGCCAGTCGCATAGTAAAAAAGGTTTGCGAGTCAATTGCTAGCTTGAGCAGAAGATTTATTAAGATGTGCAATGGAGATGAAATGGAAGACACGGCTTTGGATTTCTACAGAATCGATAGTTTTCCTCGTATTATTGGTGCTATTGCACTCTTGTAAAAATCCAATCCCCATGTGGCGAGAATGCGGAAGTATTCAGGCCAATGAAGATTTTTTTGCGTTAAACGTACAAACAGTATCAGATGCCAAACTCAGAATTAAGAATATTGTTGCACGTTGGCCTGGATCTGCTCATGATTAAACTGTTTTTAACAATAGTTTGTTAAATCGGCAATTTGAGGAAGGGCGTTATGGGAAATAAATGTTGGTAGGAAACAGCAGTTATCGCATTGAAAAATATTTAATGGTGAAATTAGAATATGCAAACAGGGAGGCAGAAAATTTGTATAATGCATCGATCAATCGTACAAGGAACGTTGTAGAGAGGCAGTATGGGGTGTGGAAACGTTTTCCAATTTTATCTCAAGGAATTCGCCTGGACGTTAACACTGCCATGACCGATATTGTAGCTACAGCTGTGCTGCATAACATAGCTGTAAATATGAATGAGGATATTCCACTCAATAGGATATGCTATGATATTGAAGATGTACCTGCAGCAAATGAAGCAGTACAAGATATTGAAAATGAAATAAATCCAACAGGTCGCCAATTTAGACCTAATTATTAAACATTTTTGTCAAGGCGGTAAATATTGGTTCAGAGTTAAAATATAGAAAGTTTTTAATGTAGAAATGTATCTATTAATGCCTATTCTTCGTTTTTTAATATTTCCATGTTTAATAATTCCATTTTCTCTTATGCTCCTCAGCTTCTCGCATATCTCTTTTCACCAAAAGTTCCATTTCCTTCTTCACTAGCAATTTCTTGCCAATATAATATTGTGTCTTCGTCTCTGCGACAAGGTTGGGAACTTTGGGTCGCAAGCTTGCCCTTACTGGCGTTTTCAACTTGCGTGCTGTATAGTCACTCCACTAAAATTCAAAACGTTTTTATCATAATATTAAAAACTATAGAGATACATACATCATTTGATTCTAAAATTTCATCAACCAGGTGTCTTGACTTGGTGTTTGATTTTTTCGATGATTTCTGTAGAGCCTCCAAACTGACTTTCCTTAAATGGTATATTTCATAATTGATTAAATACTATACAGTGTTTACACAACCTTGGCATCATTTTGTGTGGGTGGCGAACAATCAACCTACAACAAATTTATGAAATAATCAAACACATAAGTTCATGTTGACAAAGCTTACAGGTTCCGATAACAGCTCATATGTTATATCTTCATTTGGTGCCTGAAAATTAAAGAATAATGTGACCATTTTTGTACACAAATTTGACATAGATAGCTAGCAATTCAGCAGTATGTACATTCAAGACATGCTCACTGTTATTGCTCTCTACCTGAAAACATGAAAACTGATGTTTGAAAATGTACACAATCTGTGAGCAGGAATATAATTTGCGATGTATACAAAAAATGTCAGTACCACCTTGAATATAAAAAAACTCTAAATCCTTACATGGTTCTTCACTGCTTGTAGGCTATCACTATCATAATTTGAAGCTAGTCCCACAACCGTTTTATAAGACTAGCTCAAATAAAGATAAAAGTACAGGATCATCCACAACGCCCGTAAAAGGTCCACCACCAGTTCTTATGAAACTCTCTCTGGAAAGCTGTTACTTTTCGCAATTCTGTTTTTAAATTTTAGTATTTTGTCTGCGACCGTTGCAACATCCCTTCGCAGTGACTTTGGCAATGAAACCCATTTCTATATTTCTTCAAGTTTCAAGCAGGAATGCCATGAATTAAAGTATCTATTTTATAGAATATATAAAAATACCTTTTCATTACATCTAATCTTGTTTTCTATAATTCCCTTGAATTTCTTCAGCTCTTCGATTAAGATGAAATTGGTCCGTGCTCGTGCGAAACTCATTTCTACGATTGTACTGAAACGTGTAGGTTCACTGATGTACAACTCGTACACAATATAAAATAATTATTTAATTACTTTACAATAATATTAATTCTTTAATAACAATAATAATTTACACACAATCGTCGGAATTAATTCAACTTTTACACGCGGCAAATACGTCTGAATGATGTCAAATGGCAGTTCAGTTAGCCAACATATCATTATTGTGCTTAAATGAGCAGGCCTCGAGCAATGATTATAAGGTTGATTCATTTTAAAACCCGATTTAAAGAAACTTTAACTTAAGGTAAACTTTAGTTAAATGAGCATTTAGAAGCCGATTATGAAACCAGCTCTTACTTGACAATCTACAAATAAAGCTTAAGTAAATTCATGTCAGAAAGTAAAAGGGGTAAAGTAAAACGATATAGGTGTAAACGGAGACGTTCCTTTAATCTACCAGAGGTTCTATTGATCTAGGAGAATGTGGTAGAGAAATAAAATATGAAAAAACCTTGAAGGCGAGACCAGTAATAATCGACAAGTTTACAACTAAAGTACGTCCCTGAATATTAGAGAGTAATTAATCATGTTATTTGTGAAATAGTGTCGTTTTTTTGCATGGAAGCGGCAAACATAAATCAGTAGCAAACCGGGCTAGTTTAAACGAAGATCTGTAAATGTGCCGTCTGCAAGGTATTCTGTTAAATAATGACGGTTCAGGTAAACGGCAAACAAAAGACAACCCTTTAAAATTCGACTTAAGCCTAAAGATTAGACAACTCATACACGCGTTGGGATTTCAGTGTATTAAAAATTATAGATGTTTATATTTTACAGACCTTATGTATAGGCCTTTAATAAGTACGCCACTGACTTGTCGCTGTCAAGATGATTTATTACATTCTGACATTCTGGGACGTACTTTAGCATATAACTGAACCAGTTATAAAAACTACGCATATTGGGAAGCGATGAAATTATTATCTTATAACACTAATCACTTAGATTTTGTTTGTAAATTGTCAAGTAACTATTCGATTTTTTAACTGCGTTTCAAATTTAGTTTGTAGGTTACAGTTACTGTCGAAACTAGTCACCATTTGATCAAGCTTTTAATGTTATGATTCCGATTCTTAGAGACATTTCACCCGACTTGTATTGCCAATTACTGTTATTTAGGATAACTGCAGTCAACTGAAATCAAATAAATTCGCGATTGTTTTTGAAACTAAATGGAACTTGTCATAAAAGCGTTTCTCCCTATCACCCAGCCACAAATGGTGAGACACAGAGCAATTGACAGTCCTTAGTTTAGTTTATTTAAAATTGTAATCTAACCTAATGACATTTTAGAAATAACCTTGACATATATCCCATGGCCTACGATTTTTGACTGTAAAATGTGACAAGCTGCTTTTTTTTAAATGATAAATGTTTTCCACTTAATTCAAAAAAACGCTTTCGGCTTATGCTCTCGGGCACTAATGATGAATTATTCGGTCTCAAACATTTATCAAGCAAAATTGTACAAACAGCAGCTTGACAAAAATCATAGATATCGGGATATAACTATTTATTAATACGTTTTCACTGTTATTGTTTGTATTCATTCATTACAATAAAATAAAATCCCACCCAGGATTTTTTTCATTATTTGTTTGGGGATCTCGGAAACGATAAGAGTTACACATTTGCTTAAATGGGGAAGGATTTACTCCTTTAGAAGACTAATCCAGATAGGCTTTGTTAATTTAAGAAAATGCATGGCTTACTAGATATTTGTAAAAAAGTAAAATTCTCCAAAATCGTTTCAGCGGTTTAATTCGTTTATTTCTAAAGATAGATAAAAATTGTTTAAATACAATTTTTAGATAATTTTGTGCCGAATAGCATCACCGTACTAGTTTTTTTAATTTTGCTTAGCATTTTGAAGTTATGAAGCAAAGTCGAATTTTTTAAATGGAAACCATAGTTATAACATATTTTAATAGTGAATTTTTTCTGATTGTAATTATGTATGGGTTGTATCACTTATTTTAATAAATAAAAGCACGATAAACGTTTTTCTATTATTAGGGTTTGGGAGTTTTGTGAAGTCCAGAAGTACGGGTAATATTGATGAAAACGTGCAGATAAATGTTCTAGCTGTTGTTAATCAAAATCCATCTACATCAACACGGCAAATTGCACAATGTTTTGCAATCTCACAACGCACGGTAGTGAGAACTTTAGTAAAACATAAATACCATCCTTATAAATATTCAGTTGGACAAACTTTGCATCCTGGTGATGATGAAAGAACATTAAATTTTTGTAATTGGTTCATAAATATATGCCATGAAAATAACTTTCCGATGCAGATCTTATGGATCGACGAAACACATTTTACAAACTGTGATATGTTCAATCGCCATAATGAACACCTGTGGACCCAAGCAAGTCCTCACCGTATATGTGCGAGCATATGCGACCCATCAGGAGCTACAGGAAGCTGTTATTAATGCATTTAACAGATTAGATGGGCGTAAAATTATGAAAGCAGTTAACTCCGTGTTGAAAAGGTGTCGCATGTGTGTCAATAATAATGGTAGACGTTTCGAACACTTACTGTAAATTACTGTGATTCTAGACCCAAAAATAAGAAAAAAATTCCATATAAATCCAGCTCCGGAAACGCTTCGTTTAGGACCTACAGAGTGTGAAAAAATTTTATTTTCCTCGGTTTTATGGCGATATTTTGCGAACAAATTTGAATATGGTCCTGAAATTTGGAGCACGGGGGTTTTTGCCGTCGAGAAACTTAAATATTTTATTGCTTTTGATGCTGCCTGCAGAGGGCGCCATCTACAGTGGTATGCTAAAAGTTAATTGGCCTTAACTTTTTTACCACCCGGTATATTGACGTTCCGTTTGAATTGGTTTGTTCCCTTTTCAGTTCTATGCAAAAAAGGATACTTGGTTGATGTATCTCGATCAACCGGTTTCGAGATATTGGTTGATGAACAGTTCAATTTAATTCCCTATAATCCTTAGCTAATTGGAACTAAAAATCAAAGTAACGTATGTTTGTTTTTTTATTTTAACTTTGAATTTAAGAACGAAAATGAAGAAATAAATAATAAAACTAAAAAAATAAATGTTACGAAAGGTGTTCCACATGATGACCATTTGTTTCGATATATAATCTCACTCGTTTTGATAATGAGCGGCGAATCCATGAACATATTCCCACATTACTTCTGAAGGTATCGCAGACATCTACAGTGGTATGCTAAAAGTTAATTGGCCTTAACTTTTTTACCACCCGGTATATTGACGTTCCGTTTGAATAAGTATGTTCCCTTTTCAGTTCTAAGCAAAAAAGGTATACTTGGTCGATGCCTCTCAGATCAACCGTTTTCAAGATATTGGTTGATGAACAGTTTCATTTATTTAACCAGCTATTGAATCTCTTGCCATTTTAGCAGGCTTTGACTAAAACAAAATGACAAGTTGTTGCTTAGATACACAAATGTATTTATGACATTTGTTGTTACTCTTGTTGATACAGCGTCCCAAATTTCAAATTAACATAAAACCGAGGAAAATAAAATTTTTTCACACCCTGTAGGTCCTAAACGAAGCGTTTTCGGACCTGGGTTTACATGAACTTTTTTTCTTATTTTTGGGTCTATAATCATTACGCAAAGTTAGTCCGTAGAGTTTCTGGACACCCTATATATATATATATATATATATATATATATATATATATATATATATACAGTGTGTCCGAGACTCAGCATGCATGTATTGCTATATTCGTTAATATTGAAGATAGAATGTCGGTTAAATGGGGAAAGTTTTAGAGAATTTTATGTCTATCATCATGGTAAAGTCAGATTTGAAGTAACTTTTTTTGTTTTTGAAATAATTGAAGAAAACAAAAATTGTGCATTTTCTACTACCCCCTGTAGCTCTCAAAAATTTAAAAAATATAAAATTGAAATAGTAGGCCTTGAGAAGGCATGGATTAATAAATGAAAAATTTATTGTAATTTCTAATAACTAAAATAAAAACAAAATAGTAACTATCATAAAACATGCTCGATATGTCCCCCTCTACACTCCACACATTTTCTACATTTTCATATCATGTAATACATTATAGAAGAGGTGTTAAAGTCCACTATTCGATAATATAAAAATCCAAATAGCGTCCAAAAACAAAAGTTAAATGTATTAAATTTTGTTAGTAAAAACAGATAAATTAGCAGGGGTTTAAATTTTTGATAGTTGGAAGTAAATTCTCGTATCATGTGATACAACGCTGAAAAGGTAATAAAAAATACTATTCGATAATGTAAAAATCCAAGATGGCGTCCATATGAAAAACAATAGTTAGTGTATGTATTTCAAAAACAAATGACTGTAGATAAATTTTGGTACTTTTTTAAAATTGTCTTTTAAAAGTGTCATAATAATGTACAAATCAAAATGTTTTCAGACTTCAAATAAAAGAGCTACAGGGGGTAGTAGAAAATGCACAATTTTTGTTTTCTTCAATTATTTCAAAAACAAAAAAAGTTACTACAAATCTGACTTTACCATGATGATAGCCATAAAATTCTCTAAAACTTTCCCCATTTAACCGACAATCTATCTTCAATATTAACGAATATAGCAATACATGCATGCTGAATCTCGGACACACTGTATGTAAGGTTGATCCCTATACTCCATAGCCAACGAAAAACGTATTTTTTTTAGTTTTTTTGATCCAACTTAATTTTAAATAATCTACTAAGTAAACACATGATTACATAGATAAATTTAGATTTCGGAGATTAACAAATTAGCCTTGATTGTATCTACCCCAAGACGTTTCCATTTAACAATCAATCCAAAAGTGAGTTAACTTTATCATTAAAACGAAAATCTTTACAACGGAATTATTTTTGTTTTATTTATCAAATTAAGTAAAATAAATAACTAATTAAAATTGTTTCTTTAAAACTCGTACGAAAATAGCTTGAAAATCCTTCAATAAAGAAACATATTAAAAGTTTTTCTTGTTTTTGAAACATTTACAAATGTACAAAAGTTATAATAAAGACTAACAACATTAACTTTTATACAATGTGAAGTGTTTTTTTATACATGCGTTTAAATTAGTTTCAAAGTGAACTTTTGACAAACTATAATAGTTTTCTTAATCATTTATTACTTGATATAAAATGGAAACTTCATTTTCAATATGCAATGCCTTAAATTAGCATATTTCCATATTTAATTGGTTTTCCTGAATCTCTGGGTGCATAAATGTGAGATAATGAGGAGAGTAAATTTTAATAGTTCCTGTTTTAGTTAATCCTTAACCAACAGTGAATAATTGATCACTAATAGAGAAGTTACGTACGCTTCAATTTGTAATCCATATATCTTACAACCTAACAATTTGTTAGTTACGCAGGAAAAAAGTGACATAATTACGTTAATAACTTAATATATATGCAATGGCAAGTCAAGACAAAATTTACATGCCAAAATAAATTTTTCATAAATATTTACCAGTAAATGGTCAAATGAATTTTAATTGCAAGTTTTAGACGTTGTCTCATAACATAAATAATGTATATTAACTTGTTTATGTCAGACTTGTTAATAAACAGACAGTTTTTATTTCTTAGCTCCTTATAGGTATTATTGCTCTTCAAATTTCTGAAAATTCTCAACTCCAATAATCGTTTACTTATTGTTTGATTTTCACAGTTTTTTCGCTTTTGTCTTTTTTATTGCTCTTTATTCCATATGAGTATGAGCGTAGCGCCAAAAATTACCCGACTGAGTATGAATATAATCAATATAAATTGATTAAATCGATTCAGCAACAATTTAATACCCCTAAAAAGTATCTTGTTAATAGTTATTTATGTATCGCTATATATATATATATATATATATATATATATATATATATATATATATATATATATGGGGATTTGGGAAATGGTAAGAGCTACAAAGTAGGTTAAATGGAGAAAAAGGTGGGCACTTAGAGGGCAAATAAAATGCCGTTTAGAAATTCAAAATATTTCTATAGGGTGGTGAGATATTTCCAAAAAACTGAAAATCGCGATTTTACATTTTATTTTTTTCTGGGTTTAATTGAAGAGATAGTATGAAGCGGAAAACCGTTTTGCATTGCCACTTTTAATTTTACACTTCATGGTAATAAGTAATTTACGGTACGACGTTTCGCCTTTTTGAAACCATCATTAACTTTGTTTTTTCAAGTACGGTCCTGATAAGTTAAATACGTGTTTTGAAAGGTTTGTGAATTACAAATTCAACGATGTAAAATACATGATAGTTGATCTACGTTTTAGACCCTCTTTTGACCATCTTCAATTTTTTTCCATTTTCTGCGTTATTCTCAATGGTAGAATAAAATTTTTTAGTTGGTGTTTCATATTGTTGCAACCTTATCCATTTTTTCAAAAGCGACACTGAAATAGTACCTACTTAAATGCTTATTCTGAAAACAAGTTTTATTTCAATCTCAGAAATACATATAACAAAGATGCAATACTAACGAACCTTTAAAAATGTAATTCTAATATGTCAAGTACAGAAAGTTTTTTAAATTACATATTATCATATTTCGGTATAAGGCTATTACCTAGTAGGTACTACTCAATCAGAAACTAGGTGGCTTTAAGAAAATATATACGACATGACATTTTTGCTGGTGGTAATTTTACGATTGCAAAATGTTCCTTTAGTGAAAAATGGTGTGATTTTCAAATGAAGAGAAGTTTGATATGTTAGCGTGTTATTTGTTATGTCAACGAAATTGTTTTGAAGCTGAACAAATGTATTTAAATAAATATCCTGACAGAATAGGCGAACATATAGTAAACTAGTGGCAAATCTGAAAGAATATGGCTCTTTCCAAAAGTCTGTAGTATCTCGAAAGAAACTGTCTAATGAAAAAAAAGTTAATAGTGTCTTACTAGCTGTTACTGAAAATCCTGAAACTTCAACTAGACAAATTGAACGAACGATTGGTACACCGAAGTCTACAGCCCATTTCATTTTAAAGAAACAAAAATGCGTCCACATAAATGTCGTATTTGCCAAGGACTTAAACAAGTAGATGAAGCAAGACGTAGATCATTTAGTGAATGGTATACCAGGAAATGCCAAGAAAATGATAAAGTTCCCTATAAAATCATATAGTCTGATAAAAGTATGATAACGGTGTTTTCAATCTAAGAAATGAATTGGGCAAAAAAGAATCCCCGTGTAGTGAGAATGGCCAGATACCAAAATCGTTATGGTCTTAATGTATGGGCTGGAATTTTTGGTACCAAAATATTAGGACTTTTCATTTACCAAGGTTCACTGACATCCGAATAGTATCTAAATTTATTACAACATGATGTAGAAGAAGTTTTAGATAATTTACCTCTTGCAGAAATCAACGATTGTAGGTTTATGCAAGATGGAGCGCCGGTACATAATTCAAGAGCTGTGCATGAATATTTGTCACATCGGTTCCCTGGTAGATGTATTGGTACATATTCAGAGATATCCTGGCCAGCACGTTCCCCAGACAATACCGCGATGGACTTTTTTCCTTGGGGCTACGTAAAAAATGTTGTGTACGCTCACAATATTGAAAATGAAGATAATCTTCGAAGGCTAGTTCTGGAAGCATTTGAAAGAATTACCCCAGATATGTTTAGAAACGTTTTAGAATCGACAGTAAAAAGATGTTATTTATGCTTAGAGACAGAAGGTAACTTATTCGAACACCTTTTGTGAAAGTTAAATTTAGAATTTTGTGTATTTCTTCTTAATTAGTTAGTTATTTTTTTAAGTAGGTCTACAATGTATTGTAACTTTGTGTTTTATATCAGGAACATGGAATAAATTTTTTTTCCGAATAAGCGTTTATTTATCAAATAAGTAAGTGGGTGATGTTTACAACAATTTGAAACACCAAATAAAGAAAAAGTTTATAAAACGTACTGCCATAAAACGGTGTTAATATTTTTATTCTAACATTGAGAATAACGCATTTCATGTATTTTACATCGTTGAATTTGTAATTCACAAATCCTTTTAACTTAGCAGGACCGTATTTGAAAAAACAAAGTTAATGATGGTTTCAAAAAGGCGAAACGTCGTACCTTAAATTACTTATTACCATGAAGTGTAAAATTAAAAGTGGCAATGCAAAACTGTTTTCCGCTTCATACTATCTCTTCAATTAAACCCAGAAAAAATAAAATATAAAATCGCGATTTTCACTTTTTTGCAAATATCTCATCACCCTATAGAAATATTTTGAATTTCGAAACGGCATTTTATTGGCCCCCTAAGTGCACACCTTTTTCTCCAGTTAACCTACTTTGTAGCTCTGACCATTTACGAAATTCCCATAGTGGTCTTCCATATCTTGGATACGTTGTATATATTATACATATCATTGGGAGGACATAACTATGCTACACAGTCATGAATTGTGGCTTGCACGCCTTTTACCGAATATTTTGTTGTATGCCGGAGTGCTGCGTACGTTCTGTTGGTTGTGGTATCAAATTCTTTAAAATATATAATGAGAATGTTGTCACAATGACACACCCTAAACTTTCTTAGATGTGTTTTTCTTTTCGTCTCTATTTTATAGTCTTTTTTAGACAAAGAATCCAGCAGAGAACCATGGTTTAATCTGTAAAATAAACTCACTTACAAACTTTAAATTTTCTCAATCAAATCTTAAATTTCATTACACAATCTCAACATTGCACCATTATATTGGTCTCATATCTTTTGAACTTTATATTAATATCCAGAATCAATCATTACCACAAAATGTTAGTCAAAATAACAGCGTTACTGTCTGCATTTTTATTAGTTTAGTTGATCGGCCTATTTCCACAGTTTTTACTTTTATAGCGCGATGTTTCGGAAGCGAACTCAGCATCCGTTATCAGGCTTAGTCCTGAGGAGGGCTGTTTTCGCACTTGAGTCGAATTCATGTGATCTGATTTTTTCCCAAGCACTTGACTGCTCTCACCTTTACCGCTGAGCCTGTATTTTAATTGAAAATAATGCTCAAATATTAAAATTTGCAGAAGATTAATCTAAAATTGAATTACGTAGTTCTGTGCATTATACATTACCTAAATAGGGTTAAAAATGTTGTCACATACTCATATTTTAAAATCAAGTTGAAATTGAGTAAAGTCAAACGTTTACGTTGTACGTTTTTTTATAAATTCAGTATTTAAAACGCTAAAATTCTTAAACTACTCCCAAATAACAAAAATAAAAAAAAAACATTAATGCGTGTTGATTCGGGGTACTATCAGAACGTAACAATATACTCAATGTTACACCTCAATATTGAAATTAGCAAGTAAAGTAATATTTGGCGAGACTAAGAGGTAAATTCTATGCGTTACCCGTTAATGCCCTTCACAAAAAAGAAACGGCAAATGCACAGTTCTGTAAACTTAAGTACTCAAGTATTTGTTACTACATTAATAATAAAGCCGAACAAACAGGCAACCAAGGAACAATGTTCAAGAATGCTTACGGAACTCTTTCGAAGACAGTACAGGTTGTTTAGTCTATATATGAAAAGCTTGTTTCCAAAACATACCAAATGCATGATATACATTTTTTAAATATCCAATTTTCTTGACAAAGGACTTCTTTGTGGCTGGTAATCCACCCTTATCCTTTTATTTAGAAAATTATAGTTTATAGGAAGTTTCCTAGAGAATATAGCAGACATCAGATGATCAAGACTAAGAGCAAAAACTATTTTGCTTTGGTACATTTTGACAAGTTAAGGATGGTACGGTTTGGATAATAAAAATCGTTGATTAAATGACTGGTTAGTTTTATTAGGAATCTACAATACATAATAATGAATAATAAATGCTGTTATTCCGAATCATTTGTTCTTCATTGTCTTGTATACCTCTTAGAGCATCTTTGTAATATAAAACTTCGTCAACCTCATAGCCCATTATCATCTTTGATATCACTGGAACAAGGGATTTCTTTTAAGCGCTTTGCAATGCTGAGGAGCTTTATTCTCCTCTTGCTCCTCATGCTCACAAGTAGGAAGTGGCCACAACTACTAGCGAGACCAATCTATGTAATTGAATCATCAACAGTTATACGCTTGGACTCCCTTATTTTAAATATCTTGTTGAATTTCACGACACTATTTGTAATGTCTTGACAGTTCAACCATTTAAAATCTTGTCGGACAGTGTACAACGTGTCCAAGACATGGAGGGCCAGTACAGGTATCTCGAGAACCGTAAAAGATATGAAGTCGGTTAAATGGGAAGAAAGTTGCGCATTTTGAAATCTAAAAAGTTTCGATTGGTTCCGGAGATATCCGCAAAAAACCGAAATTTTGCAAAATCGTTTTAATTTTTTACTGGGTTTGTTTCAAGAGGAATTTTAAAATAAGTGGTACTTTCTCATAGCTTTCGTCTTTGACCGACCATCATCAACTTCATTTTTTTAAATACGGCTCTGATTTTCTAATATCAAATTGTTGAAGCTCTTTCAATTCTGAATTCAACAATGTACCACACTTCACGGTTTAGGTATGTTTTAGACCTTATTTGAGTATTATTAAAAGTTTTACTCGAATCGAAGCTGCTTTGTAAAATCTCTCATAAATTTGATTATTTCAGCTATGTCAATTTATCGAAAAATCACTTTTTTTTTGAGGTTTACAAATAAATTAGTTATTAACAATAGTTTTTACAATAATAAGTATTTACAACAAAGGATATTACAAAACAACGAAACTAGTATCAAAACGTAGAATTTAAGTTCATAGGAAGTGTTCGAAATGATTGCCCTCATTCTCTAAACATAAATAGCATCTCATAACTGTAGCTTCTAAAACATTAATCAGCATAACTGTTGTTATACGTTGAAAAGCTTGAAGCACCAATCTGCTGAGTTCTTGTTCTGTTTCAAAGTTTTCCTTATAAACATAATTTTCGACATATCCCCAAACAAAGAAATCTAATGGAGTAATGTCGGTGAACGTGCTGGCCATGGCGTTTCAGAATACGTGCTTATAAGTTTTCCTGGAAATTTATTTAAAAGGTACTCATTAACAGCTCTTGAATTATGTGCAGGCGCACTGTCCTATTGGAACCAATGGTTGCGAATTTCTGCTAGAGGTAAATTATCCAGGGCTTCTTCCAAGTCATTTTATAGTAAATTGAGGTAATGCTCAGAGTTTAAATCATGATGGTAAAAAAATGGTCCTATAATTCGTGTTCCCACAATTCCGGCCCACATATTGAATCCAAAACGATGTTGATATCTTGTTTCTTTAAGTAAATGTGGGTTTTCTGTGGCCCAGTAATGAATATTTCGTCTATTAAAAATCCCATTTTTAGTCACCATGCTCTCATCAGACCATATTATTTGATAAGGAAAAGCTTCATTTTCATGACATTCACAGAATGTTCGACGCCTTTTTGCATCACCGGGCCTAAGTTCTTGACAAATTCTGTATTTGTATGGATGAAATTTTTGTTTTTTTAAAATAAATTGTGCTGTCGATTTCGTCACACCAACGTTTTGTTCAATTTTCCGAGTTGATATTCCGCGGTTCTCAATAACTGATAATAATACGTAGTTTACTTTTTCTTCATTACTAGGCTTTTGTCGAGAAAGTACATGTTTCTTGAACGCACCGTATTCTTTAAGATTAACTACTAACTTACTAAATGTCCTTTTACTTGACTGCTTCCTTTCGGGATATTTATTTAAATACATATGTTCCGCTGCATAACAGTTTCGGTTACTTAAAATGAAACAAGTTATCATATCTAATTTCTCTTTATTTAAATAAAGTTCCATATTTCAAACAAAATGCACGAAAAACATTTCTAAAGAAAATAATTTCACAGTAAATGTCAAATTTAATACATCTCTGGGATGTTCATTTTTTTTTCAAAGCCTACTTTCTGTCAAATAGATGTAGAAATGTGATAGATACCTGAGACATTGAAACGTACTAAGATCGATGCAAAATTCGACTCCTTGATGTTAGATTTATTGTTATCTTTTTATATCTTTTATTGTTAATGCGTGTTTAATACTTATTAATAATTATTGATTATCTGCCTTATTTATTTGTAATCTTTAATAAAAAAAATAGTAAATTTTATTGTTCTTTATTGTTAATACTTACTATTGTAAAAAGTATTGTTAATAACTTATTTATAGTGTTTTTTCGATAAATTGAAGTAATTGAAATAATTAGATTTATGAGAGATTTTACAAGGCAGCTTCGATTCGAGTAAAACTTTTAATAATACTCAAATAAGGTCTAAAACATATCTAAACCGTGAATTGTGGTACATTGTTGAATTAAGAATTGAAAGAGCTTCAACAATTTGATATTAGAAAATCAGAGCCGTATTTAAAAAAATGAAGGTGATGATGGTCGGTCAAAGATGAAACGTCGGATTTCAAATTCAATAACGCCATATTATAGAGGGGAAAAAGTGGCTATGAGAAAGTACCACTTATTTTAAAATTCCTCTTGAAACAAACCCAGTAAAAAATTAAAACGATTTTGCAAAATTTCGGTTTTTTTGATGATATCTCCGGAACCAATCGAAATTTTTTAGATTTCCAAAAAGCATTTTGTTAAGCACCAAAATTCGCAACTTTCTTCCCATTTAACCGACTTCGTATCTTTTACGGTTCTCGAGATCCCTGTACTGGCCCCTTATCTTGGACACGTTGTACATATAAACTATCAACTGACTTTACAGTGACATCATATCCATGAGGGAATAAAATACGCTCAGTTTTCCGCAGCTTTTTCTCTACAATACCAAAAGCCCGATCTGCTGGCATGTACGAATGACCACGTTCTTGAAAAAAACACTCAATGTAGAATTTAAACTTCCATGCCAAAGCCAATAATATCAGAAGTACCGAGTAATTTTTATTTAACGACTTAACGACTTGGCCCCACAGATGAAAGTCTAAAGGTGTGAGATCTGGTGATCTGGACTGTCAGTGTACAGGTTCGTTTCTACTAATTCATCGGTTGGGAAATTTTCTGTGCAAGAACTCCGTTGCAACACGCCCGTAGTGTACAGGAGACCCATCTTGCGAATACCACATGTTTTGACGTAAGGGAACATCTTTAAGCAATGCTGGTAAATATTCTTCCAAGAATTGTTTGTACATTTCGGAGTTTAAGTGCCCATGTTGAGTACAACGAGACTGTCTCCGAGAATACCGGTCCAAACATTTACCGTGAAGAGATGTTGAAATCCGGTAGTAGTAATTTAGTGAGGATTTTCATCTGACCAAACGTGCTCATTGTGACCATTGTTCTCTCCATCCCGAGAAAAAGTTGCCTCAGCACAAGAGAGTGTTATCATCATGTGTGGTCATCCATTCACAAAACCAAACTCTTAGAGCCAAACCGCCGGGAAGAAGGTGTTGAACAGGTTGAAAGTGATACAGATGCATTCCATTATTGCGAAGAATTTTCGAAATTGTGGTCCTGCTTCTACCAGTGGCTGCTTTTATTCGTCTAATACTCGTTCGGCTATCGTTCAACTTCTTTCAGCACCTCTTCTACAAATGCATGTGGTGGAGACTCTCGATCACTTCGATGTGCAAGAAAAATTCCTGTTTCTCGAAGGCACTGAAAAGTCCGGGCTATCGTTTTGTCAGTAGGAGCACAACGATTTGGAAAACGATTTTTGCACTCTGCTGCTGCTGTTTCATAACAATTACCGTTAAACAAGCCGTATAGGAATACCATATCACTGTATTCCTCATTTGAAAATTGATAAGGTATGATTTAATTGTAATTAAATTAATTCTAATTGTTACAAAGCAGATGATAAATTGTATTTACATTCAAATAATCTTTGATACAAATGACATGAAACGTCAAGTAAGTCACATTTTCTCATTTATTGTGGCACCCAAAATTGCTCTTAGGATTTTTACAGTGTAAATCTCATTTTGAACAACTGTAACCATTTTGTTTGTCACTTCGTTATTTTATGTGCATTTTTGTGCTATGTTGTGTTCTTGTTAATTTGTTAATGACAATTGTTATTAAAAGTTTTATTTTATGATTATTTTAAGACTTAAGCAGCTGTTAAGAATATTGTCTTTACTTACTTTTTCTTCAACTGCCCAAGAATATCCAAATGTACTTAATTATGGACACCCATAGTGGCATAGTAACTGCTTCAACTTTTATTATAAGTGCTACGCCAGGAGCAAGGAATATGGACATAACACGTAAAAAACTATTCATATAAATTATTATATTTCAATCAACAAGTATATTTATTTTAAACGTAGAATATAAAAAAGTAACTTGTAGAATAACAAGATATGTTGTTTTGTAACAAAATGTTTTCTCGAAAACACTATAAAAAAACTTATTTTCACTCACCCTCAATACAATAACAAAAACAAAGCCAGTTTATAGAAATTATTTTTGAAAGAATTAATTATTGGGAAGAAATAATTGCTTTATCACAAAATGTTTTTTGGTGAAAAGGACAACCCGTCAATAGTGTTGCTCAGTTATTTTTAAGACAGCATAATTTATATATGTAAATTTCAACACATCTATTATTTAAAGTGTTTAACTTCCTTAAAGTAATGCTTAAATATAACAAAAAGAAGGTAGTAAATCAGAATTCAAAATGTCTAAACATTTACTTATATTGCTACTGATTGGTTTTATTTAATTGCAAAGTCGTGTATTTTAGGAATTCTGTTATATATTGTTTGCCAAGAATGTTTTATGGCATTGTTTTCCAATCAAGCAAATTTATAATGTAAACAAAAGGAAAAAAAGTTTTATTGTTTGATTTGAAATAATTGTTTTTTATACCAAAGTATGGATTTATTACACAAAAGCAATGTCTACTACAACCCTACTTTAATCCCTACCATTTCAACTGTAAAGATTAGGTATTCAGTTAAGCATGCATTATTTAATAGGATGATTACATTACCCACATTAACAAGTTTATTTTCATTACTTACGGTAACTTATTACTAAGTGTAGCTATAGATATGATAAAGGTGTCTTAACAATTTGAAAATTAAATTCAAAGCATTAGTCCATAGGGTCCGATTTTAGTCACCAATATAGTCCACCTATAGTTAAGATGTTTATGAGTTTCACCACGTAAAAGTGTACTTAACAAGCATAAAAGTTGGTATTTTACGTATACCGTACTGTAATTTAAAATGAAAGATTAGTAGGGTAAAATGACTTAAGTATTGTATAGTATTTTACAGTATTAGCATTGGTAAATAGATTTTTACTGGCGAGAACAGAAATTTATTGGCGAGCCGTCAAGCGAGCTTGTAATTTCCACGAGCCAGTAAAAACTGTACCTTGCGTTTAATGTAAAATATTTTGGTACTCATTCGTAAATTATATTAAAAATTGTATTTATGATATAAATTTATTTATAATTTTTAAATATCTCATAAGTCGTAGCTTCAAGAATTCCTGCGACAACGGGTTACTAATGGTAAAATTACGGTCACACATACACATGCTATTAATGACAGAGCATTGAAGAACGTGTTAAAGTTACTGAAGGCATTACGAAAATGGCCGTTCAAACAAAAGTACATTTCGCGCTCTTCGTGATTTTTTCGTCCCGCGCTATAGTAAAATTGTGAAGAAATTTCAAGAAACTGGGTCTGTGGCAGATGTTAAGAAGCCAGTACGTGCTCGTGCAAGACGCTAACCCGAAAACTTTGCTGCCGTGAGGCAGAATGTGGTACAGGAATTGCACTTATCCAGGGTCACTTTGCATAGAAAATTCACGAAAGATCTGGAGTGGCATGCGTATAAATTTCAATTAACGAAAGCACTTAAAACGACGGACCATTTCAAGCACCGTACAATTGCCGATTTGATACACGAACAAAGACAAGTGAATAACGAATTTTTCACCGAAATCTTATTCAGCGACGAAGCCCATTTCTATCTCAGTGGCTACGTCAACAAGAAGAATTGCAGAATATGGGCTGATGAAAATCCAGGGGCAATTGTCAAAACACCAATGCATCCACAACAAGTCACTGTGTGGTGTGCTTTTTGTCCTGGAGGAATGATTGGACAATTTTTCTTTGAAAATGACCCTGGGAATTCGGCCACAGTGAATGGCGTACGTTACCGCGCAATGTTTTTGTGTGGCCAATATTGGTTTCAACAAGATGGTGCTATATGCCATACAGCCCATGCCACAATGGCTCTGCTGTTGAGAAGTTTTCCGGGTGCATAATCTCCTGAAACAGTCAATTGGCCATTGAGATCTTGCGATTTGACACCGTTAGACCTTTATTTGGGGCCATCTGAAGAGTAAAGTCTATGCCAGCAAGTCAACCACCATCCAGAAACTCAAAGACGAGATTTCAGGACACATTGATGAAATTGAAGAGCAATTATGCCGAGATGTTTCGATAAGCGAATCAACGTGTGCCGCCGGAGCCGTGGCGGACGGATCAAATAACATGTTTTATTAAATAAATCTTCAATATTGTACACCACTCATTTTTAAGTAACGTTTAACATCGATTCGTCTTATTGTAACCCCCTTTATTTTACACATATCTTTACTACCTTCCATCTACATATACATATGTAGGTACAGAAGGTTATGAAATCGGATTTTTCTCACTATCGCTAAATCGACTTCTTAGCTCATTTTACAAAGTTTCGCCAAGATCGGCCATGATGTCTGGACGCGTGCGTGCGTATGTGTGCGTGCATGCGTATGTGCGTGCGTGCGTTTGCGCGTGCGTGCGTGCGCGCATGTGCGTGCGTGCATGCGTGCGTGTGTGTGTATGTTAGTATCCACAATAACTCTGGAATATAAACACCTACGTACTTAAAATTTAGTATTTTAGCTTGTTTTCATTTCGCTTGGAGCTGATTAAATTTTAGGAGAAATCCAGTGGCGGAGAAGGGGGGGGGTTATTAGGGGCAGTTTTCTGTTTTTATCAAATATTTCTAAAACTGCTGTATATTTCAAAGACACAAAAATACCTGGATATAGACCTTAAACGTATCCATTAATTATGTTCTATGCAATTTTTTGATATGACGCGAAATTTAGCGGCAAAACAATTCGTAAGGTAGAATTGAAGTGTTGGTTCAAATTTTTTCAATATCTGAATAACGATTAATTTTATAAGAAAAAGTTTAGACACATTTTTTAAAGAAAATTTAATTTTACATAACTTTTCTTAATAAAGTTTCTTAATATAACGCAAGGTAAGTCTAAAATTAATTAAATATGAACAAAAATGGTTAAACTGTATTATTGATTCTGTATTATAAGTGTTTTGAAGCTGCGAGTACAAACAAATACCAAAAGACCCCACACCATCAATCGAAAGACGGTTATACCTGACAAAACCTAAGGGGGAGTTCTCCGATTATCAGAGAACTAGACTTACCCCACACTACAGCGAACCTCCGCATCTGTACGGCCTACCAAAGATTCATAAGCAAGGAATTCCTCAGAGACCAATTGTGAGCTCGAGAAATTCACCTTGTCACCCATTAGCACACTATCTGCTAGGTATCATCACACCCTTATCTGGAAAAACCGTGTCTATGCTCAAGAATACGCAGCACTTCGTGGAAACTATCAGAAACGTCCAACCAAACCACGAAGAAATACTGGTAAGCTTTGACATTGTGAGTCTATTCACAAATGTGCCTGCCGATAAGGCACTAACTATCATAAGGGACAAGCTGGAAAAGGATGAAACGTTAGACGAACGCATGCAACTCTCGATAAACACAATAATGGAATTTCTGACAGTATGCATTCGAACTACATATCTCCAGGTAGAAGACAAATTCTACCAACAAGAGTTTGGGATGGTGATGGGTTCCCCAATATCTCCCACAGTGTGCTATATATATATATATATATATATATATATATATATATATACGTTCTAAAATAATATATATTGGATTATTCAGTGGCAAGGTACCAAGTTCGAATCTGAGAGTAGTCAAGTGCTTGGGAAAAAAATTATATATAACATATGAATTCGACTCAAGTGCGAAAACAGTCCTTCTCACGACTAAGCCTGATGACGGAAGCGTCGCGCTCAAGAAGCAAAAACTGTGGAAATAGGCCGATCAACTCCACTAATGTATTATTGATATCTTATACGAGCGGGCGGATTTGGAATTTTTTATTAAGTTAACATGCACTTATGTCTATAAACCTCTGTCATGAAGTTTTAAACGCCTGTTTGATATAGATTTTTGTTTTTACAATGTTGCCTATTTTCGTAATGAACTTATTACAAAAGAGGTTGCATAATTATCCTAAAAAAATGTTATTAAAGTTATTTCATTTCTTTTAATTTCAATTTTTTAGGTTGGAAGGTCGTGTGGTGTTCCACACTAGTTATTTTATAACTACCAATAGTATACGCGTGTTTCGCAACTGACGTGGGCGTTGAATTTCAACCCCCATCTCCCACCCTCTGATATTAGTCTTCAAACGCATTCTAAACATACTCCCGAAATCACGTTTAATTTGAATTTCAAAGATCTCTAAGATGCTTTTGCTATAGGTCTCAACCAACCCAACAATCCTCATTTCATCCCATTTCTGCCTCATTAGTACTGTCCTGAACTGAATCCGTAAATTCCATAATGATCTCTATTTTGGTTGTAAAACGCTGCTTAGTTTGATACCCAACATGATAGATATTTTACAATATTTTGAACTTTCAACCCCTAAAATTACCCTTGAGGGATGATGATTTCATAATCGCCTTTCCTTTGTATTTGACAACTATTTTGCATCCTCGTTATACTCTACACGGTATACTTGGTTCAGAAAACTTAATTTGCTTCCTCGTTTATCCCTCCCGTTTCTACCTGTTAGGTGATAATTTCGGAGAAAAGTCAAAACATGTGTTACCTTATTTCTTAGGGTACGTCTAAATATCAATTTTCATGTTTCTGGGCATTCATCTCATTAATCCCATTCTCAAGGCTTTTCGCCAAAGTGATCACCATCCAAATTACAAACCAATAAATAGTACGTATTTTATTAATTAAACTGAAGTTATACAAATAACGGAGAAATTGAACATTACTTTACAGAATAATTAACAAGATGAAAGCACGGAACAGGTCATTTTGGTGTTACATTTTTGTTTACAACTTCTGTGTGAGTTGTGTCATTTTTTCAGTCTCAGGAGATTCACAAGCAGTTCTTTGCTTTACAAAAATTCCAACGCGTTTTTCATGCTTGCTAAACTTCTGCCGAAATAATGAATACACAATCAATCGTTTTTATGGAAAAATTGTAGTATTGGGTGTAGAGTCTTCAATGACTGCTGGTTTAATACATTTTCTGGAGCGAAAAATGACCTAATTGCTTAATGCAGTAGCACTTATCCTTGTTCGTTAGAATAGTGGCACAGATGCGACTGAGAGAGTGACATTTGCCACAAAAAATTATGTTTAGTATTTTTTAAGCTCAAATGAATGGACGTTTTCATAATATTCACATAATTAATCAAACCTTGTGGGATAAGGAAAAATTGAGATTTATAGTTTATCGATTTATTAATCGTCACTATTATAACGTCTCCCTTACTTTTGATATTCATTTATAGGCACATTGTAGAGTTCAGCTGATCTGGTGGTCCTAGCAAATCAAAAATTATACAGAAAAGACTGTAAACTCCAACCACGGTACTGTAACACTGGCATATTACTATCTTGTGGATTACAAATCGGTAAAGAGAACCGCTTCATCAATAATTCGTATGTTCTCCCATTTTTCAAAACCTGAATGAGATTTTTTTTACCGCAACTTAGGTTTACGCAGAATTGCAGTTTTAAGGACTTCTTTAGTACTTTAATAACGTTATTTGCCAAATCCTTATTTATTGTGCTTACAAATATTGATTTTTTGTCAAACATTAAGTTTGTTGGACCGACTTGTTAGTAACCAAGGAGCATAGCAACTTTAATGGCTATGGAAAAAGAGAGTGATCCATTTTTTAGTAGAATTTTTTGAAAGAAGAAACCCCTTTGTGTTTTCGTTTTTTCCGCGTGTCCGTCTGCCTATCATCTTCTACGAGTTCAAGAATCAGTGATATTCACTATTGGCCAGAATTGAGTTTGCGAATGCGTTTAATTAGGTGTGAGCCGTACAGTAACGATATAATGCGTGGTGATGCACGCAGTTGCCACAGTTGAGATTTTGTTATTATTGCTCTCGTTTGGGATTTTTTTTTGATATTACAACGAAGACAATCATGTAACGTGTAAGTGAAGTTTTCGTGCAACCTTTCATTCCGCTTCCGGTGAATTCCATGTGCGGTTATTCGGCCCACCGAAAAACTGCAATCAATTTTGTGTTGTTCGAATGTGTTAACTAAATAGAAAATATTTTTTTATTATTCTGAATTTTTATTTTCGGATGAGGTTTCGTCGAATTCACAACCTCCAAAACTGGGGTTGTTCGCCGAGAAACCGATAATATGTTGAACAAATATCGGCCGTTATGCAATTACAAACAACCTTAAATGTCTTAAAATCTCTCGGATTTCACCTAACATTTGCTGCTGGTCTAACTGCCCCACCTAGCTATTACTTAGTTACGTTATCCATATGTCATTATGAACGGTACAACAAAGGGATGTTTCACATGTACTTCAAGTGAATCCATCTGTTGTGCATTTCAGTGGGCTACCAAAAAATACTGCAGAAGCTGGGTGGTATCATATACATCAAAGGTTTGCTTTCTTTATTTCCATAAGTTCTACAAAGGTCAAAATTAAACTATGATAAACGAAAATATATTCCGAGTCCTCCAAAATGCCATGAACATTAAGGTCTAATTTAACCAGGTATTTCAACTTTTTGACAAAAATAAAAAGAGTTGCGGATAGTTATAAGCAAATAGAAACACGTAAATCGGGTTTATTTCAAATTTTAAGTGTTTTTAATAATATTCAAACCTCAATTGAAATGCTAGACGAAACTGAGAAACAATATCACCAAGATTATTATTCCGATATTTTAAATGGAGTAGAAACGACAAAATGGTAGTTGTCAGATATGTCGAAATTGGAAAAAGTTCCGGATATAGCACTTTAATTCATAAAGTGAATAGTGAAAAACTATTTGAACGAATTTCATAAATATTTATGTGCTGCACTCCCGGCAAATGTTTTGCTGTCAACAGCTATTGTTTTAGTTAAAACTGATTTTTGGTTACCCAAAATTTACTTACCAGTTCATTTGCACTCAATACCTACGATCCTTTTAACACTATAAACTTGGCAGACTCTACGTTTAACGGCTGTGTTAATATTTTGCTAGGAAACGACGTATCTTGGAGTATTTAGGTGTCGGTATAATACTTGTTTTGGATCGATGTACGCATAGAGATCAATATTTTCTTGCAAAGTATGCATTGTCGTACACCTCTTAAAAGTATTAAAAAACAGATAACAAGGTTTTGGGAAATAGGAGAGGTAGGTAGTGAGAAAAAATATTGGAAAGAATACGAATTATGTGAAATACTAGTTTTTATTCTAATAAACCTGATGGTAGATTTTAATTCCCTTTATTATTTAAAAATGACATGTCAATTATAGGGGCATCGAGTGAACACGATAAATAGAGATTTGAGTCGTTCAAGCGCAATTTACAAAGGGGTAGCAACTTAAGGTTAATGCACGTGTCCCGATTTCGTTGTTTTAGCTGTTTTTTAAAGATATCTTTGTTATTATCAAAGATCCACGTACTACTTTGTTGATCTAGATTTCATGATAAAATCGAAAATTGAGTATCTTCTTCTTTTTTCGACTTATGGCCAACCGTCGATATTTCTACACTTTTTTCAAGGTCTTATACCTCGCTTACTACTATTATACTGATATACTTCGTCAATTATCAGCTGCAGTTCTTTCTTAGCTTTTCAAAAATATAAATATAGACATTTCTGAAAAACATCTCCCAAATACTTTTTTTCAACAAGATGGTGCCCTAGACCACAATGTTTTGGCAGCGAGGAATTAATTACTTAGAAAACCGTTTCCCAAATCGTTGGATTGCAACATTCGGTTCGGTATTATGACGGTTTTGATAAATTATGTTTTTTTAGAAAACCCCATAGGAAGAACTCCGGTATTCGCAGATCTGGAGATCGTGCCGCACATCCGTGGATTAAACAAATCATTGTCTGTTTAGCGCCTGTACATTGTTTAATGGGGGCACCTATAAATGGACCTATTAGACGTGAGCATCAGTTGACTATCTGGTGGCATCCTTCATCATCTTTGGAAGCGAGGGCCACTGCAGCAGTGAACACGCTGGGCATCATCAGAATTGCCTTCTAAAATTGATTCCTTAGTTGTAATTAAAGATTGCAACGTTCTTCCACTGCAATGGAACTTAGGTCTCAGAACTGTATCCCGATTAAAAATCCTAAAACGATGGGTCGTCTATTCCCGTGATTCGGTGAGCCAAGTATTAACTTTTTTTAGTTTTTTAGTTTTAATAATAACTGATTGTTTTCTAATTGCATAAATATTACATGTTTGCATCTTAGTATAATTATAAGCTTATTTCCGAGTAGATTATTAATTATTTACAGTTTTCATTGGCTATGATTAAAAATTAAAGGGAATTTGTCAGTGGTGGGCGGAATGTCAGTTGTAACTACACTTTAAAATCTACCACCTCAACTATAAGAATTAGGTGTACTGTTTGTTAAGTATTGTGTATTTTGTAAAACAATAATCTTATACTCCTCAGAGTAACGATTCTACCTTTTGGTCTTTCACTACCTACTACCAGAATGTCGTAACACGATTAAAGTGATCGAAGTTGTTAAGATTTTATTTTTTTAAAACAAATTATTTCTTGTGTTACATTTTGTAGTGACTCTCTTAATATTAGAGCTAGCGACTTGTAGTTTCCGATTTCCTGTGCTCGATTTTTGAGACAAAATCGATGACGTAATCGAATTTTTGCTAACACTTTTAATCTTAAAGGTACAGGGCGAAATTGAAAATTGTCCAATTTAGCGAGGGTTATTATAACAGATATTTACATTTTGTAGACACATTCTTAAAACACTTTTTTTCAGAAGATCGTGGCATGGCCAGGTTTTAACTTCGATGTTTCCGCTCCTAGATAACATCATCAAGTTAAAAGAGTTAAATACGGACCTAGATTTGTTTTTTATTAATTTTATTTGCTTCCTAGCTATTATAAAAACAGTAAGACAAAAATTGCGATATTTTTACGTTTATCATGTCAAAAGTCCCTTCAAACATGTTTTTTCATTTTATTTTTACCGCGGTCCTGGATACAAAATGAATGAGCGAAATTCCAAATCTACAATGATATTGGCTTGCACTTTAATTAATGTAATACCCTGAAACTACCAAAAATATCTACTTACAATTATATACTAAAATATTGAATAATTACTGAATTTGTTGAATAATTATTGAATATAATTATGTGGTGTATGTTTAAGTATGTAACATGTACAAGTAATGAAACGAGATTATTTTTAAACTCACGTTAAAGCAATAAAAATTGATTCCTGCATTTTTATGCAAAACCTCATCAAAGTTATCAGTAATTTTATCATATTTAATTCAGAAAAAGACAAAAAAATCACCTACAGAAAATCTTCAAACTGATTTCCTTCATAATCCAAATAAAGCTGACACGAATTTAAAATTATCAAGGATCTTTCTTACACTTGCTTAAACGCTTGTTCTGTAGTATATCTTAAATCGTTTATTGTTCTGCGTGGTTGACTATAAATTGTCTTTAAGAAACACCCAAATAAAAAAACCTAACATAGACAAGCTAGGTGATCTAGGAGGCCAATTTATAAATCCATGAGTTTCTATCCATTGTAGTGAAAAATTATTGCCTAGAAACGGTTTAACAACTTGCGAATAGCGAGCAGGTACTCCATCTTGTTCAAAGTGGATCTCGTTAAGTTGAGCCACCTAGTGAATCAGGTATAACTTGTTCGAAAATATCAAGACATTTATTTCCAGTAAGCGGGTGTTGATAAATAACATATCTCATGTTGGTATTCAAAATAAAGCAAGCCACGCTAAATCCAAATCGTCCTTGTTGCTCCCTAATATGAGCAAAATGCGGATTTTTTTGTGCTCAATGCCGAGTATTATGCCGGTTGAAAATACCTGTATTGTTTATATATGACTCATCAGACCATATTACTTTTTTGTGAAAATTCTCATCATTAGCCATTTTTTCTAAGTACCACCGGCAAAAGGTTAATAGCTTCTGAGCATCACCCGGGTGCGAATTGTCCTTAAAATTTTGTGAACCCATGACTGTGTTACCCAACTTGCTCTTTAAGTTGTCTACATGAGGTTTGAGGAACCGTCTCTATGCTGCCCAATACATTAACTTCGACAATTTATCGGTACTTTAATTCATATTTCGAAGGCTGTAGGGCAATGAATGTGTCATCATTAATTAAGTTTGCCTTAATTCGGCTAAATATCTTTTCATTAGGTTGTCTTCGTTCCGGATATCTACAATATAAGTTTAAAACTGAACAATATTGTATTTTTGTATGATAAGGTGTTCGTACCTGTTAACATAAAGCTCGGCAGCATCGGTAGGATATTTCCCACAAATATTATAACATATTATCATGTCATATCGTTCGAGATTTTCAAAATGATTTGGCATTTTCACGAAAATACAAACAAGACACTAAATGATATATGACATTTGGATTGAATTTGTTGACATTTAATTTTTTGTTTTATACGCCGTTTTAAATGTTAAATAGATTGCGAAAAATATCCCATAGATTTCAGCTTTGTTTAGATCATGAAGTAAATCAGTGAGCGTTTTTTTGGTTGATTTTTTTTTCTTTTTGTGAATTAAATGTGATAAAATTACAGATAATTTTTGATGAGTGTTTTGCATAAAAAATGCAGGAATTAATTTTTTGTTGTTGCTTTAACGTGAGTTTAACCATAATCTCGTTTCATTACTTAGTGATAATTAGGCGTGTCTTTAATATAATTCATAATTATATTCTATAATTATTCAACAAATTAAGTAATTATTCAATATTTTAGTGTAAGTACTTTTAAGTATGTTTAGGGTATTAGATTAATTAAAATGCTGGCCGATATCATTGAAACATTGTAATTTCGTTTATTCATGTTACATCCAGGACCGTAGTAAAAATAAAATTAAAAAAATCATATTTGATGGACTTTTGACAGGAAATATCGCGATTTTTGTCTTACTATTCTTATAATCGCTAAAAAGCAAACAAAAACAATAAAATGCAAATCCAGGTCCGTATTCAACTCTTTTGACCTGATGATGTTATCTAGGAGCCGAAATGTCCGAGTGCAAATATGGCGATACCACTTTGATCCTCTAAAAAAAGTGTTTTAAGAATATGTTTACAGAATGTAAAATATCTTTTATAATAACCGAGGTATGAACACCTTGGCCAAATTAGATAATTTTCAATTTCGTCCTGAATCTTTAAAACTAAAAATGCTCAAATATTAAGACAGTTACCCATTTAATCCCATCGAAATGTGGACATGCTGTACATAAATATATTTCGTGAGTTAACCTGGTTGGCTTACAACACCCATATTTATTAGTTTCGGGTTATTTTATAACTAAAATTCTACTTTTAAACTCGGGCAGAAAAGGGACGTAGTTTGTCGCAACTCAACTTGTAAAAAATACTGTTAGTATTTTAAAATCAAAATATCTTAATTGTATGTGATATCATATATTGCTAGTTTACAAAAACATAAGAAAGTTAAATGTGAAATAAAAAATACCTATTTTTTTTACTAAATTAAAATGTAATTTATTAATTACACCTATAATGCAGTCCACTGCAGTACTTCTTACTTTTATGGTGCATGTTAAATACAAAACGAAACCCGCTGATCGAAAAATTATTAAATTAATTTACACTGATACTATTTTCTACGTATGCTTAAAATCGACTGAATTTTTGGATTCCGACCGCTTCACCGTTTATGTTGATAAATTTTCAAAATCCATTCAAATTCAAAATCACTTGTCAATCTGCAGCAGTTAACCTCCCGATATTAAAATTTAGGGAGTGACATATACACGGTCGAACAGCACTTAAAAATTTTCATTCTGAACAGTCCGACCGCGCTAAAAAAATTTTCATTCTGGACGGCCCGATTGTGTTTCACGAATTTAATGCCTGCACGGTCTTATAAAGTATTGCAAAGTACTTTAAATATATTATGTTCATAAATAACGCATAAATTAAAAAATAATTAAATGGATAGTTTTTCGGAAAAATGCAATTTTTATTGTTCGTTTGGAGTTTGTTTACGTGATACCGAAATATACAGGGAAACTAAAAAAAGTCATTAATATGTTTTTTTAGGTCATTACTAGTTTAGTATTATTGGGTGTACTGTTATAAGTAAGTTATTGATACATTTATTGCTTATTTATAAACCACATAATGATATCTTTAATGCCCGCGCGGACATTAAAGTTTAGAAAAGTTGAAATTAGACAATGCAAAATAAATCCAACTCTGTCTACAATAATTTGTCAGAGTTCAATTAATATGTTTATTAAATAATATTGAAAATTAAGTCATAATTTATAACCAACTCCAAAATTCACTTTGCCATAAGTATAAAATGTGGCCTTTCCACTGTGAAATAATAAAAAATGGATGTTGCAATTTGAGCACTATGTCGACGAAGTTTTTTTAGTTACCATGTATATTTTGATATTACGCAACACTCTAGACCTAAAATGAAAATCTCCGGGTTCAAGCGTTTTTCTGAAAAACTGCCCATTTAATTATTATGGAATTTGTTTTACTTAATGAACACAGTGTATATCGGGTGTTAGAAACATGAAACAAATATTTGCTGTTTAAATATAACTCAATTTTTCATTTCTTATAATTCACTCAGTTCATTGCAACTTAGTTGCATATTAAAGTTGAATTTTATACGAATTAACAAAGACCACATAAACGTCTGGATTTCATGATCTAAAATAAGGCAAGTATATATAGGCAAATAAAAAAATTATATCAAGGTGGAAATATCTGTATTATACTTACATACCAATAATAATAATTAATATAAATATGACGCAACAACATCAAAAGTGCTTTCAGCTAAGTACAACTTTTCTATAAAATGTATATTATAACAACTCATAAAATACTTGTTACATAAATAATAAATTATAAAAATAGATCTGGTATTTGGTTAGAGCAAAGTTTGAGTAATATGGGTATTTCGTGTAAATAAATTACATAATATACATATGTTTAATTTTTAAATGGCATAAAAAGGACATATAAAAATAGCTTTACTTGTATTGCACAACAAACAACATGCATTATGGAACCAGAATAAACAATAATCATGTAATTATTATATTACAGATTTTCACAAATCACTTACAACAGCTCTCCCTCTTCTTTTAATATTATGAAGTTCTATTGCTTCTATATTTATTGGCATAGTAAACCTATCTTTGTCTTCTACGAAATTATCCTCACCTACTATTTCACTATAATTATTCACTGCGATGTGTTGTTTCTCTTTGTGATTTGGAATCAAATAATTGCAGAACTGGTGTCGGTGTTGATCTGTCCTGTTGCCATGTCAGAATGATAAATTATATTTGTGAAATTTAGATCAATTAGATAAGTTTGTTGGAACTTAACTCAGTCGTTTCACTTGTAAAGTCATTTATATTACTGCAAAAGGCAAGTTCATTACAGTATCTGTTATAGTTTTAGTATCATCCTTAATGTTATGGATGCCTCTTTCGATACATACATTTATTTATTTATCGGAATATTGCAATTGATGATAATTCGAAATGTTTGTTCAGTAGATTCAGTAATACTACTATATAGGAGTATTTTAACTATTTTGAATACATTATGCATTATCGTTACGATTTAAATTTACTGAAGAGTCTCTCTTACAGGACGAGTTTTAATTGTCCAGGGTTAAATTAAACTTATAATTACTATTCTGCAATTTGATATTATTAAATTCCATACATTACTTACCGCCAAAAAGTCCTGACCACATAAATCAGCTGCCAGCGTAGCTATAAGTTTACACTTCGCAAATACTTTTTTATACCTATCTTGGGCAGTGAGTGGGGCATTGTCCACTGCAGCTGATAACACTTCAACGTCTGTGTTTGGCTCAGATGTAGAAGCGGTTGAATTCATTTCGTCGGAATTTACGTCTAGTTTATGCCAAAACGAACAATTTAAAAAAAACCTGACATCAAAGAACCGAGTGCACCCAACAAGTTCACAATAGTGTGAATATTTCCTACAAGTAAGACAAGTGGGTTGAGCTCATTATATTCTACCTTTATGATGGAGGCCTTCCAAAACAGTGGTTGATCAAATGTTATTATTTCAGGTACATTATTCTTGTTAGCTAAGTCTAGCAAAAAATTCAAAGTAGACAAAATGTAGATCATGTCACTAGGATTCAAATCCTTCATTGGTAAAAATTTTATTACTGATTTTGGTTTGTGATTTACAATTTTGTTGTCAAAAACAACCTGCATCATGCCAGACCATTGTCGCCTACTTGGTTTTAAGTAACCTGGAATCTCCCATAGTAGACCAACCATTAAAGGCTCTGGTGCTAAAGAATGAAGGTCAATGAAGACAGTACTCTTCAAAATTACCGATGCTTTATATACATGTGTACTAATTTTACCTAACTTAAGAGCCTCACATTTGTTAATCTTTCGCCTGATAACTGAAGTGGATGGCTTGGAATATGGTGTAACGGCTGCTATCACACCTATTAGATGAATTGTATTCCTTTCATCCAAGGTGTATAAGTTATGATCTATATTGTGTGCTACCATAACTACATGTGAGTTTTCATTAACTGGCAATGAAATGGTTTTCAAATTAGTATTTTACTTCCAACAAAAATATGTGAAAGGAGCAGTTTCAGGGGTCAAGCAAATAATTTAAAGCGTCAGCTATATTTAGGCTTTTACTTCCTGTAAACATATCTTTATTCATTACAGGTACAGACTTAATGTCATTCTTCATTATTCTCGCAGCTGCTTCTACAATAAGGATTTTTTGTGAATATATATTTACATCTTTGCTCTTACCATTGTACTGTCTTAATATGACATCCGCATTTTATCTCTAAGTTATTACATCCGTCAATCCTTCCGCTCCTGAGATAATAATACTTTGCCCAAAGTGTTTCGTTAACTTGCGTTTCATATGTCTACGATCGTACGCTGATACATTAATCCGATCCAAATACCCCTCCATTATATTGATTAGATCTTGTACTGTAACCTGTTCTTCATCATTACTCTCAAAATATCTACAAGTTTTTATAAACGCTTAATGAGTCAATTCATTATGAGGACGTTCTGCTTTAATCTTTATTGTCAAACATGCTTCGGTGTATTCTTGAGGGATTTGCTTTCCTGTACGGAAATTCACGCTGCACGACTGATGATACAACCAGCTGCAAGGAGGTCAGATATAAAATACTCTATTCTATCACTTACTACATGTGACCAATCATCTAGCCTCTCACTGCAATATATTTTTATGGACTCGCAGAAATCTTGTGTTTGAACTTTTCTAGACTGATTTCTTGCACTGGGTTTACTTGTAAAATCTACGAAATTTCCACAAAACAGACAGTTAGTTTTCGGATAATACTGGTCTCTGCTAACACGGCTGGTCCTCTTGCCTGAAAAAGTTCTATCAATGTTTGTGATTGGTTGATTCAATTTCCTCTTGTCAGTGAACTTTTTCTACAGCCAATATGAAGTCTGTTGCCTTCAACTGCTACAAAACCATCTCCTCAGTTCCAGATGAATCGATTTATTGTAGTAGCACCTTTAGCTTGCAGTATTATACTGTTTGCTTCAGACACACATCTTTCGCACAAATTAAACAGTTAAAAGATTCCATGACACTAAAGTAATTTGCACAGTTAGTTTTAATAATCCACTATACTTCATTTTTCAATGTTTACTTTGAAATAATTACCACAACAATAAAAATAAAAACCAGACAACTTCAAAACACAACACATACAGCTACAAATCAAAACAAATTACTGATAAAACATAACCATCTGTTTGATGTGTTGGATATAATAAAAAATGTTAAAATAACACAATAATTTCCTTTTATAATATTTACTAATGATTTTTTTTAATCGAACCGCCATATAGGATTTTAAATAATTTCCCGGGTTGGATCGATGGGGATTTTTAGTATACATTTGCGAGTATACTGGAATAAACATTGTATGTGTTGCAATTTTGCCCAGTTCAAGATATATCTTTACTGTACGTACTATATGATCACTTTGTATTTATTTCAAAACTTTCATTTTTGATAACGAAAACTTTCACGATTGATTGATTTTTGAATAATTTTAATGAAAAATATAATTTCCAGGTTTTTACCCAAATGTAAAATATGAATGTATTTATTTTTAATATACAGTGAGTCCCAGAAGTTATGTCTAAATTCATTTAAAGTTCAAGGGTCTAGTTTTTGGAGAAACGCTCGGACACATTGATTTTTATTTTTGACTGCGGTTCTTTTAGTGGTAAAGTTTTGTATAAAGGGTCTCGCACCGGGAAGGGCCCCAATCAATATATGGAAAAGTACGTATAGGGTGATTTTGAAAATTTGGTTGTTTACCAAAGTCAGTGGAGCCTGCCTTTTCAAAATATTTTCACGTTTCGGGCACTTCCGGTATAACCGGAAGTCGACACCAACTTGCTTATTTTAAATGAACACTCTGTATATTTTTGCAGTGTTGGATTCTACGTTCAATTTTAAGCCAACTTTTTGTAAAGTTGTCTATACCTAAATTCAGTTATTTTCGAGATATCTCCATTTTTAAGAAAAAATGACAGTTACAGCACCGTATTGAAAATGTTAAATCTTGGATAGTCGATGACTGTTAATTACAATATTTGCAAAAATAATGCTTTAGACATCGCTACATCTAAAAATAATTGCATAATGTCTGATGAACATACAGGGCCCTTAAAATTTATAAACCAATTAAAAAAGTTAAGACCTTACAAAACTGGATTTTTTCAAATGGCACACCCTGTGTATTTTTATTGTTTTGGATTCTACGTTCACTTTTAAGTCAACTTTGTGTAAGGTTGTCTATACCTAAATTGAGATTCGAGATATATCCATTTTTAAGAAAAAAGTGACAGTTACAACACCATATTAAAACTGTTGAACCTTGAACAATGAATGACTTTTAATTACAGTATTTGCAACAGTAATGGTTTAGACATCTGAAAATGATTGCATAATGTCAAAGAAACATACAGGGTCCTCAAAATTGATAAGCCAATTTAAAAAGTTAAGAAGTTACAAAACTTGATTTTTTCAAATGGAACACCCAGTATATTATTTTACGGTCGAAGGAAGAATTAAATTATGAATCGAAAGATATAAATTTGTATGTACCTATCTTTTAAGGTTTACCAGTTATAGTGAATTCTGTTTATAAAAACGTGTAAAAACTGAGGTATCTGATTTTGCCAAGTAGACTGAAAAAATTTAAACAATGCAGCATATCGTCACTACTGAAATAGTTAAAATAAGTAACACGTGTAAAGATTATTTGAATTTATTTACAATGTGAAAGTCGGCATTCAAAAGAGAAAGCATATTGCTGATGACCTCTAAACATTTTTCGCATCTACGAATTAACTCGGTATGGGTAGCACGTTTAATGGAGTCTTGGGACAGTCCCCGAAATGTATTTCTTGCTCTCTGCATGCAGTCATCCATTGTTGTTAGTGGTGTTTCGTATACCTTATATTTTAAAGCTCCCCAAATGAAAAAATCTAAAATGGTTAGATCGGGAGATCGTGGAGGCACAGAAAAGGTCATTGGCAATCCATTGGCCATAGAAAGTGGTTTGGAGAAGGTTATTAATTAACCGGCTCCTATGTGGAAGTGCACCATCGTGCTGGTAAAAAAATATTTCTATGTTCCGCCAGGGCTAAATTATCCAGATAAGTGTTATTGAAGTTTTGCAGAATATTTAGATCTCTCACCTCATACACGCTATAATTGTAAGTACATAAATCACACCAAAAATACTTACAATTTAAATATGAAATGCATTATTTCTAAAGGCGCAGTAAACTTTGAACTGCTAACTGTCTTGGAAATTTTTAGTGAACTTGAGTCATCTGTCCATATAATGTTATCTAGAAACGAATTATTCTCCTGATAGCTTGTCAAAATAAAGTCGCAACATCTTTGTCTTTTAATTAAATCGATTTCTTTTAGCTGTTGTACTATACATAAAATGGGTGGAAATTGTGTTTCCTTAAAATTATATGCATTGAGCTTTTAGACAAACCAGACTCTAGAGCAGCTTGTCTTAATGACGTCATTGGAAAAATTCGAAAGTACCCTAGAATCATTATTTCTATATTTTCGTCATCAACACGTTTTCTTCTTTGGATACCTCTTTTCGTAGTACCAAAATTTTGAGAATTATCGATGATGCATGTCTTGATGGTTTTTTTGATGAGAATATCGATCAACAAATGCATTGCAAGTTCTTGTTATAACTTTGTCACATTGTCCATAGAACAAATAAATTAAAATAATCTTCGTAAGTATAACTTAATCGTGATGGCATCTTTATTAACACGTTTGTGGACACAAACAATACTAACGCAGCTGATAGCAAATTTGACATTCGAGACAAACTAAATTGTTTCAGCCTACTTCGCAAAATGAAACACTTTAGTTTTTACACGTTTTTATAACAAAATTCACTGTAACTGGGAAATCTTAAAAGATAGGTACATACAAATTTATGTTTAGAGGTCGCAGGTCAAAATTTTGAAAATTTATTGAATTTAATATTATTTTAATTTTTGTTTACCAAATTATTTACGTTATAACTACATGTGTTTCTGGTATTTAGTTACTGAAAACTTAGCTATTTTAAATTACCATACAAATTTATATAATTTCAGAATTTAATTCTTCTTAAAAAAATAATATACTGAGTGTTCCGTTTGAAAAATCAAGTTTTATAAGTTCTTATCTTTTTAAATTTGCTTATAAATTTTGAGAGGACCCTGTAAGTTCTCAGACATTATGCAGTAACAGATGTAACGATGTCTAAAACATTACTGTTGCAAATATTGTAATTAAAAGTCATCAACTGTTCAAGATTCAACATTTTTAATATGGTGCTGTAACTGTCACTTTTTTTCTTAAAAATGGAGATATCTCGAAAATAACTGAATTTGGATATAGATAACTTGACACAAAGTTGTCTTCCGGTTATACCGGAAGTGACTGGGATATGAAAATACTTTAAAAAGGTAGGCCCCACTGACCTTTGTAAATAACCAAATTTTCAAAATCACCCTACACGTACTTTTCCATATATCGACCGTGGCCCTATACAGTGTGTCCCACTGTATAGGGTGGCCCAAAAATGAGTTAGGACCACTAACTTGATTTTGTCAAATGGAAACACCTGTCTCTGCTTTGAATTCTGAGTAAATCTTATGTACCTAAAGTCAACAGATCTCGAAGAATTTACAATTGAACGTATCAACAATTAAGACCATATCAAGGAAGGCGGCCTTTGTTTTCTGCCAAAAGGAACAATTTATTAAAAAAACACAACAGCAAATCAAATCAAATGTTCAAAATGTGCACCATTTGCGGCTTGACAATAGCCAAGGCGATGAATAAACTTTCTTTGCACGTTTTCAACCACTTCTGGAGTTATGACACGCACTTCTCTTCTGATTTTCCCTTTCAATATCTCCAGATTGTTTGGCCTGTTAACATATACTTTTGATTTGAGATAATCACACAGAAAGAAAACATATACCTATTGTTTATGAACCACCTTGGATACGATTATTTTGTGTTTATTTTTTCCGCAAATATCTCGAGATCTGTTGATTATAGGTATAGGACATGGTACATGAGATTTACTCAGAATTCAAAGCAGATTCAGAAAATGAAATAAAAAACAGGTTTTTTCATTTGACAAAATCAAGTTGGTGGTCGTAACTAATTTTTGGGCCACCCTATATACAAAATTTTACCACTAAAAAAACGCAGTCAAAAATAAAAATCGACGTGTCCGAACGTTTCTCCAAAAACTAGATCCTTGGACTTTAAATGAATTTAGACATAACTTCTGGACCTCACTGTATAGAATATATTAAAGGTAAAATATAAAATAAGTTAATATAATATTTATGTTCATAATAATAAGTACGTTTCACAATTAGAAAAAACTTGTTCTACATAATATTATAGTAAATATAGTAAGATCTTTGCAAAGTAAACGTTAACCAAATCAGCCTGAATGGTACACAAAGCAGTATCTATTAATTTAGTCATTTCGGACCACAATACTTATATAAAACCAAATTCTGAAGTATTTTATCACTCAAATTAAATGACACTCTTTGCACTGCTCATTATACTAAATATGGAAATTTATTTAGCTTAAAATGTAGAGTTAGCAACAATTTTGTATAAACGAATTGGATTCCGCATATTTTGTTGTTTCGTTTGATATTACATTTAGTAGGTCGTCTTCTTTTCAAAGCAAGATTTCGTTACGAATTTTCTGCAATATTAAATAATTTTCTTTGTAGTTATATTTTCAGCGCCCAATGTTTAATTCAAGAAGTATATTAAAATTAAATTAGAGAATATTCATACAAATATATAGAATACGTTAAAAGTGGTGTAATGAAACTACTACTACGCTCCTTCAGCCATAATATATTTGTGATGGTTCAACTTATAATAGAACGTAATTAGTTAATTTTATTGTAAATACTATATATGGAGGGTAATTAAATTGCGTGCTAGAAATGAGGCACGCAATTTTGTGCGCTAATTGAATTACTTTTGAAATACTTTATTTCTTTCAGTTTTCAAATAACTACAACTTACCAGAACATTACAACCTTACTTGAAATTACACATAGATACGTACATACATATAAACCGTGAAAATCTTTCTCCGCATCGTCTTTCATACATCGTTGCTTCTGCAAGGTCCATGTATTGAACTCTGACACGTCTTTTTATTCCTAAAACTTTATCTTACTTTTGCTACTCGCAGGTCTGTTAGGCCTAGCCTTACTCCTAACTATATCGAGTTCGTCAATCGTTCTTCGTTTTATCGCATACACCCAAACAATTCTCAGGTCCACAGCATTTATTTTACTTTTGTGCCTTTTTTGACAAATCTAAGTATTACTTCCATACAGTACTGACGGGATGAACATCTTATTCTATATCGATCGTTTTGCAGTTATGTTCATACTTTCATTTTTCATTAATCTATATATACTGCCAATCGCTTTCCTTCCTGCATTGACACGTCGCACGATTTCACCATCCATTCTACCCTGCAGTAAACATTCTACTCTAATACACAAACTCATCAACTTATCTTACAATCTCGTCTTGCCGGGTAAACACTTTATCCATAGTTTGATGTTCATGGTTAAACAGTGTCACCTTCGTTTTGTGAACGTTTACGTTTAGATCTACACTATCACAGACTTCATTCTTCTGTATTATCAGATTACAATAGATCTCGTACATTTACGTCACTAACTACTAAACTATTTGCATAGGTACGTGCCTGTCTGACACATTTATCCATGATACATTAAATAGCCGCGATGACATCAAACCCATTACTCTATTTCGAAGTACTCACTCAAGCTCCCTATAGTCACCTAAAATGTCCCGGATCCTCTCCCCATTCACCGTCATACACTTTCTTAAAGTATACAATCGTACATTTACACATTTAAACACCTTTTTTACCTCATTCAACTGAATAACGTCCTCAGATTCATTCCTTACATCCCCCACACTCTTCTTGTTTAATTCTTCACTCAGTATGCTTGCTTCGGTACAACTCTTAAAATATCCTAACCAGTATTTCCTTAATCCGTATTCATCCCATAGTATCTCGTGTATACTATTCAGTAAGCAAACTAGGTCCTGCTTTGCACCACACTTTGCATATTTCCCTTAAAATCAGTCTGCACTTTTGAACTTTTTGCCGCTCTTAGTGTCAAGTACGCGTTTTTCTTCTTGCATAATACTGCTTTTACAGATTCACTCCACCACGTGCTCTTTTTCTGTGTATACACAAACGTGCTTCCCCATATCTGTGCAGCGTAATTGACAACAGTGTTTTTCAAGTACATACATGCACCTTCCATGTTACAGTTCTTGATTTTCTTGCTCCACATTTACTTCACAGTCAAATCTCCGCTTAAGCTTCTGAATTCCTCATACCCACATCGTAACATGAAAGCTTCTCTATCTTAATTTTGGGCGCGCTTTCACTACGTTAAAATTCCTTCTTCGTACCCATTGTTATTCTAAGCACACTCTGGTTACGACCAAAAAGTGGTATGTTCCACACTTCCATTGACACATTACTTTTGTATCTCTAACCAGGTTTCTAAGTCCGTCATGATAAACTGTCAGATTAATAGTTCTTTTTGATCGATATCTTTGTCATGAATACATATGAAGACTTTTTACTTTAACCCTTTCGATCCTGAATACCAAATTTTTTGATTTTGTATATTTATAGTATTATTTGAGTTATTATTAACTTAAATAAAACGTTCTTCGGCTTTAAACTTTAATTTTTGAAAAAGGGGATGGTTTAGCTCCTAGTAAATAGTTGTACTATCAGGAATTTTAAGTGGTCCAAATATGTACCAACAGCTTCGAGTAAAAACAGAAATTCAAAAATAATACACCTTTATTTGAGAAAAATAATGATCACATGCGGTATGTCTATAAGTGAGTATGGTATAACATGAAACAATTTTTACATAAGGGTAAATTAAATTTCATACTTAGGGCTTTGGTCCTTGTCTGCTGCTTTTCTAGAGAACATCTAAGACATCTCCTTCGGGTCTGCCCCTTTACAGGAAGATGCAAGGGAGTCAGTTCAAAAAGTTTCCTTTTTTCAGAAGATGGTCCTTTTTGATGTTGGCAGGCTCGTGTTCTCATGCCCTCCGCTATAAGTTCTTCAGCAAGCGTAACTAAAAATGAAAGAAAGGGAATTTTATCTTCCTTGCGCCTCAAGTCCTTGCATACTATCCATGAATTTACAGCATATGTGCTTAGACAGGTATAAAAAACTTTCTTCCATCATTTGGCAGATTTACTGTCATAGTCATATAAACCAATGAATTGACCGGTACGATTGACCTCACCCATTTTATTACGGTAAAATGCGATAGCCTCTGGACTGTCAATGTCTTCTTGTTCGCTAGTCCTGGTTTTCTTGGTAGTCAATTCTGCTTTATGACCATTACTCATAAGAAACACTTCTTTGGTGTTCTGCCATTTAACACACAATAATCCTGTATTAGTACATCGGAAATCGGACTGCCCTTTTTTTAGCTTATTACTTCCAAAGGATGGCACATTTTTTTGGTTGCTCATGCTAGTACCTAACGCGGCATAGTTTATTGTTGACACTGGTAAAAAATCGATCGAAACAGAGTACTACATATTTTTCTTATAGTTGCAGTTAATGATTTTACAACCCTTTCGCCAAGAGTGGTTGTCATGTTTGCAGAAAAGGTATTCTCTTCTTTACCAGAATACACCTCTACATCGTAGGTATGTCCATAATCGGCATCGCAACGTAGCCATAAGTTTATGTGTCTTTTAGTAGGTTTGAATGGCATATATTGCTTGAGTGCCGATCGTCCCTTGAATACTGTCATAGATTCGACTATGCTATGATAAACGCTATCTTTACGGCAGTTGGTAAATGTGTGCTTGAGGTAGGCTATTATCTCTTCTATATAATAAGTTCTCGGTGCATTTAGAGGTTTTGCAGGAGGGCAAAATAAAATTTTGATACAACAAAAATCTGTTTGACTCCAGTAATGTCTGAAGTTTATTGTACGACACAATGAATATCCAACCAATAAGTTTTTGAATTTCCCCTTTATCTGTCTTTTTTCCTTTTTCTTTTTGGTATTGTTAAAAATTTCCAGGCGCTGGTTTATGGAGTGATCTACATTTTGCTAAGAATTTTGAAATTTATTTGGGTTCTTCACCTTAGCTTTTGGAATTTATTTTCCCATAAAATTGCCACTATTATCATCTTCACTAGGCTCATCATTATCACCAGAAGACGAGCGAGGAAAATGGCTCGGGCTCTAAAAGGTTTTCAGCCTCCGCCTCCAACTCCTTTTCGGTCAACGAAACGGTACATTACAAATCTGCCGGTAACTATCTCTACCGTAATAATTACCGAGTGGTGCACATGTGTACCATAATGAAAATAATCCTTTATAAACAAAGTTTACTGAGAACTATTACATACCTTTCACCATTATCACACATAATAAAATACTTATCTTTTTTGGTTTTTGGTGTATTTTAAATTATACAATCTAAACGTTTCGATAACACTTACAGTTATTTTCGTCAGTAGTAATATTGGTTAAAAATTGTTAAAGATGTTGTAAACAAAATTGTTTACAACATCTCCTCACCGTAGGATGACTACCGTGTTACTACCGGTTAGTGTTGGCATAATTTGTCTACTTCCTACAAACGCGGTCACGTTTCTAGTTACCCGAGATGTACCCAACGTAACTAGGATCCTTATCAATCAAGAGACTACTTAGCAATCGATCAACCGAAATATTCTTTATTCTACAGAAATTACCAAAACTGGCAAACGCTACAAACCGTCCAGATTTTTTCTTATTTATATTAGAAAATAACGTTTTATGTTGATTTTTGGTATTATACTTAAAAGGTCAGTGCTACCGCCCAAAAAAATGTTAAAAGCGTGTTAACCTAGAACAAAGGAACACCCTATAGAAATGTTTGTCAATTTGTATACTTAATTCAGTCTATTTTCGTGGCCAATTTACTTCAATTATTTCGAGAATTGAATTCAAAACTAACAAAATATTAAAAATAATCTTATGATGTATATTTCTAAAAGTTCTTAATCTTAAAATGATCCAAGTAATCAATGTTCAACCCAACGATACCTAGACTAAATGACACCAAATGACACCACTCAAAACCTGCGCCAAAGTTTAATGGTACCAAATAACGTTGTCTAAACATTATTCACTCTTTCAAAAATCCGCCTGCAGTATTTCAAATAAAAGTTTGCGCAGTTAAGAAAGCTTTCGTCGATGAAATTTGTCAAATTTACAATAAACCGTGCTCGTAAAAGAAAAATTTCGGTAAAATAGAAAACAACTAAATCGGGAATGTTTTTAACGAAAATATTATATAAAAAAGAAAACGGAGGACCTTACATTGTGGTTACTAACACCGCGTCGCACCTTACTCGATATACTTTTACCGTGTTATACTTTCGTTGATAGGCTTTTTTATAAGTCTCGATCCAACTGCCGAACTTCTTCTAATTTAGTCTCTCAGGTTTTGAGGGATCGCTGATTTATTGTTAAATGGTATATTAATGTAATTAAAATTTTAATAGTGTGACGCTGTTGGAAATTGTCTTGATATTAACAAAAACTGGTCACTATTCAGAAGCAACTAAATTGAAAGAGATTTAAAAACCTACCAATCCAAGTATTACGCGGCACCATATGCTATTAAAAAAATTGTTTGCCTCTAATAAAAATTACTATCTATCTATGATATTCCATAATGCTATTCATTTTAAAAATATTCAGGGCGAGCCATTTTAATTTTTTTTTAACTTCAAATCAATTTCTTTCAAAAGCATTTACCTATAGTACTAATTCATTCTTCTTAGTATTTATTCAAAATTGTAGAAATTTTATTTCTATAAATGCTATATTCATCGCTCAAGTGCAAAGTAAACTAGGATATTGTTTATTGATCTGGTATTCTAATTGCGTCTATCAAAAGGTTTGTGTGGAACACAAAAAAAATAATTGTTAGCTTTAAAGTAAAACAGTGTTTATCCCATAAGCATGTTACAGTCACGAAGACTGATACCTAAATATTTAAAATCCCAAATGACGTCGTTTCCTTATATAACTAAGTTCCCTACAATACAAAGGATTTAGGCAGTCGGTCATAAAAAAAGACACTAAAACTAAAGCCAATAAAACCCTTGCGTCAAGTACGGGGCGAGACGAGGCGCTCGTGAGACCATTTTCATATATGAATGTAACTATGGAATGGGGCAGGATATAAATTGTCTAAAAGTTCTAACAATATTAATAAGAGAAGAAAAGATAATTTTACATGAATTAAGGGGTATATGGAGAGCGAGTATAAAGATCCGTAAAATTGTCAAACTTGCTGATAGATTCAGACAGTTATATTCAAGTTTAAAGAAATTCTCAATACTGGATATTGTTTGTCAAATGGTACATATTAACCGTGCGTAAATATTTTCTTGATAATCATCTTAATTTTGAAAATAATTACCACTATTAGTAAAACTTACTTAAAAGATATCTCAGTTGGTAAACGCAATATGAACAACATTTTTGCGATTATATATGTCTTTAATAAAATTGTGCAGCTGTGCGTAAAGATATTTTTTTCAACTATTATAGTAATGCTGTAAATACACAAAAAAGCATTTTATATTTGGAAAAATTTCCAATCGGCGAATGTAAAGTTAGGCAACTTACATGACACCAAACCGTAAGGCGAAATTATTACTACTTTGGTATCGACAACGTTACCTACTTACTTTATGACTAATTCATTTCTAATAATTGCATCCAAAACCCATAGTTGTTATTCATTTTTAATCTAAAGGCAACTATCATAGGGTTTGGTGTAATTATGATTTACTTTATACTTTGTAACACAAAGTTGTGTGAATGTTAAATAAATATAAATTGTATTATTAGTTATCGCTCGTATGTATTGTTAGGTAGGTATGTTTTTTTTAAATACATAAATAAAATGATTATTTATTATTTTATAATTATTTTTATTCTGAACAAAAAAGAATTAAAAATTATTATTAATTTTATTAAATACATAACTAAAAAGTTTACCTCGAGTAGGATTTGAACCTACGACCTGTACTTTGCTAGAATTAATTTAATTTAAATAAAACAATAGTCAAAAAAATATCCACGAAGGGCGAAATATTGAAAGGAATATTTGGTATTTTGTCATCTATACCAGCGGGGGGTTACACGTTGAAGAAATCGAAAGGTAACTAAATAGATAATTTATTAATTAAATAAAAAGAATTAATATCATAAATAATAAATATTGGTATAAAATAAAGCTAAAACAGAGCTTGACTTCGACTCCTTCGTGGGCCAACCAATTCTGGGAGTAAAGAATTATAAAAAAAACTCTGTTAATTTTTCCACCATCTTTGTGGTCCAAAAAGAATCATTTCTGCAAGAAAAAAAATATAAATATTTGTTTTCTCTCCTACGTACGTCTATTTAGTTACCTTTCGATTTCTTCAACGTGTAACCCCGCTGGTATAGATGACAAAATACCAAATATTCCTTTTAATATTTCGCCCTTCGTGGATATTTTTTTGACTATTGTTTTATTTAATCAAAAACTTTTGTAACACACTCATTTACTATTCCAACAGAGCCGACGCTAGCAGTTTTGTCGTCCGGTGCAAAAACGTGACGTGAAAGTCATCCAAGAATGAAAAATTTCAACAATTTTTATACTAGAAAGAAAGGACGTTAAACATAAGTAAATTTTGTATATTTAGCATTGTTTACATCGAACATGAAAAGTAGTACTATAAGATAATGGTAGGTACAATGAGTGAATAACATATACCTAGTATTAAAAAACGTAACATATATTAAACAAACTACATACAATAATACAATACTGTAAAAAATAACAAAACCGCGTAAAAAAACTAAAAGTATTTTTTCTTACCTTTAATTCAGCAAACTTCTGAATAATATTTTCAAGATTAATTTTCTCTGTTAACTCATGTTCTATAGCTAATGTAGCCAAACCTTCAGCATTATCACACATAATAAAATACTTATCTTTTTTGTTTTTTTTAATGGTGTATTATTTAAATTATACAACCTGAACGTTTCGATAACACTTACAGTTATCTTCGTCAGTAGTAATATCTGTTAAAAATTGTTAAAGATTTTGTAAACAATTTTGTCAGAGTTGAAAAATTAAAACATAAACATCAGCGTGCTATTAATATAACAGTTTGATAAACGTATAAACCAACAATAAAATTAAATTTTAGTAAAGAATAACTAGGTCATTAAAAATTAAATATTGTTAAACTGCCTTAAAGATGACAAATCAGAACACTTTCTACGGCCAAAGCTAACTATGAAAAATGTCAGCAAAAAAACACATTTAACAAAATTTAATCAAGTTATGATGTAAGTCTAAAGTTGTGGAAAACTTCAATTTGACAATGATAGAAGCATTCACAAATTTAAACATCACATCAAATAAAATAATCCAGTTAAATCTAACAAAGAGGTATCTTTATCAATAAGTGCAAGTGTTATTAACAGTAAAAAGCACAATGCAGAACGTTTTTTGTAATTTTTAATTTTAATCTTAATTTCAACTACTTATCTTAAATTATAGTGCTGTGGTAATTTAACATATAATTGGTAAAGAATTTGCTTCAAGGTCTAGGAAAAACACAGCAAAAAACCTAGACATACTAAAAGTTAAAATTAAAATCAAAATTAAGACGTATCATTATGCTTTTTTTTTTAAATTATAAGATGCCAAAACCTATTTAAACGGAGATTTTCTTCTTGTCTATTAAAATTATTAGGGTGTTTACATATTTCAATAGCTTCACGTTGTAAACAAACATAACAATGAGTTTGTCTTGACAATATTTCTATATTGTCAAATTGAATGTCATGGTTTAGATTAGTTAGGGCATGGCCAGCCACAGCAGACCTCTCTGGTTGACCTAATCTACAAAATCTCATATGTTCTTTACGTCTTGCATCAAAGCTACGTTTTGTGGTTGCGATGTATACTTTTCCACATGAACAAGAAAACTTATACACTCTGGAAGATGATAAAGGGTTTGACACATCTTTAGGTGATCTTAAATATTCTTTAATTTTTCTTGTAGGTTTAAAAATAGTCCTAATGCCATATTTAATTAGGATTTTTTCAATTCTATTATCATTAGCTATAAATGGAAGAAAAGCAGTACCAACATTAAGAACTAGTTTTCCTTTAAGGTTACGCCTAGAAGGTGTAATAACATTATTAATATCTGTAAGTGAATATCCATTATTTTGTAGGGATTTTGTTAAATATTTATATTCATCCTTCAAAAATTCAGGGTCATAAATTCGTTTTGCCCGATCTACTAAAGATTTAATTACGCCAATTTTTTGACGTGGATGGTGGTTGGATAACTTATGAAGGTATCTATCAGTGTGTGTCGGCTTTCTGTAAACCTTAAAAGATAGTGAATTATTATTTTTAGATATTAATATTTCAAGAAACGGTAAACTTCCATTAGTTTCTTTTGCCATGGTAAACTGAATACTAGGAATTGTACCATTTATAAAAACCAAAAACTCATGCAGTGCTTCTTCTCCATGTCTCCAAACAACAAATGTGTCATCTACATATCTACACCAAACTGAAGGTTTTTTAGGTGTATTTTGTAACGCTAATGTTTAAAATTTTTCCATGTAAAAATTAGCTATAACAGGGCTAAGGACACCATCCATTGCTACACCTTCAATCTGTTCATGAAATTTACTATTCCACTGAAAATAAGTTGTAGTAAGACAGTGCTGAAAAAGAATGGTTATGTCCTTTGGAAAAAGATGATCAATGTATTCAATAGTTTTTTTTAGAGGCATGTTTGTAAAAAGTGAAACAACATCAAAACTAACCATTATATCACCCTCTTCAATTTTGAAACTGCATTTTTTCAACAAAATCGGCAGAATTTTTAATATAATGGAATGATTTTCCTATATGAGGTTGTAATAAAAATGTAAAATGTTTTGCAAGGCTATATGTAGGAGAACCAATTGCACTAATAATAGGCCTTAAACGAATATTAGTTTTATGAATTTTTGGTAAACTATATAGTTTTGGTAAAATAGCTTCAGAGTTAGTTAGTTTCTTTTTTATTTCTCCCGGAATAGATGATAATTTAATCAGTTCTTTAGTTTTTAAAACAAACTTTTTTGTTGGATCTTTTGGTATTTCACGATAAGTTTCTGGTCCCAACAATTGTTCTATCTTAATGTTATAATCGTTCATATTTAATATAGCAGTTGCATTACCTTTATCTGATTTTATTATTATTATACTTTCATTGCGTTTAAGATCAAGCAAAACACGTCGTTGACGAAAGGATAAGTTGCTCTTTGGAGGTTTTGTTTTACGTAATATGTTAACAGTGTTATATCTAACTTCATTAGCAGCATCAAAAGGTAATAATTTAATGGAGTTTTCGATATTGGAAATTATATCTTCAAAACGTGGTGTTATCGCAAAATTTTATCCTTTAGAAAGCGCTTCAATAACATAATCTGAAACAACATTATGAGAAAGGTTTATAACTGTTTTTTTAAAATCAATAGATGGTCTATTATTTTGTAGTTTGTATAATTTATTAAATTTTTCTTTTTGACGTTGACATGAGATGTCAAAATATATTTTCATAGATTTAAACGTTATAGAATCAATTTTATCCCAATCTTCTTTATTCAATATAGATGAAATTTCTAAACGTAAATATAAAAGATTTTTATCGGTGTTATCCAATAACTTCCTAGTACTATGTATTTGATTACGCAGAAGAGCATTTCAGTTGTTCTGTAAGTATTATTAGCTTGTTTGTTATTAAAATTTCTTTTAATATAGATAAACTTTGGGATAATTTTTTGGCCTCGGCATCTTAATAAAAAAGTGAGTGACGATAATAATTGTACTTTACGTTTCCTTAATTTTTTAAATTATCTGATAGAACGATAGGTTTCCTCCCCATGAAGGACTGAAATATGAAAATGTAAACTTTCACCATTATCACACATAATAAAATACCTATCTTTTTTGGGTTTTTTTAATGGTTTATTATTTAAATTACACAATCTAAACGTTTCGATAACACTTCGTCAATAGTAATTAGTACGTTTTGGACATCTTTTCCAAGATATGATCCTTAGCTTCCTGTTTTTTAAGCACTATACGAACATGTTCTTCCATTATTGGATCAAATTGAGCTAGTAGTTAAATGATTTGTAAAGAAAATTCCATTATAAAAATCACAAAGTTTGTCACTGGCACCCCTAATGGCTAAGCAATTTGGAGCAAGCATTTTTATTGTTAACACAATACGTAGAATCACCTCATACCAACAATTGCCTCTGCAGTAATAACCCTTTGTGACTCATTGCCAATAGCTTTAGAAGATTGTAGCCGCTGACTAAATTCCATTCAAGACATTTGGCATTGAATGTGATTTTTTGATGTAGCATGTTCTTTTAAAGCGTCATTGAGGTGCCTCCACCGTTCAAATCCTTCAGTGGAAAGAGAACTAAAAGAGAAACTAAAATTTTACAGCAAAAACAATACACATAATTTGTTTTATAATGAAATAGGCGACCAGTTGCGCAGTACCTTTTCTCAGTTTTTCAATGTTTTCGTATAATAATGCGCACTGAATTTTCGTTCAGTGTTAGTTAGCCCTTTATTGTGTTATTAGTTTAGATGCTCGTCTTTTACAAAAAAACATCTATCAGCGTCTGACGAATTAAGTGGATTAGAACCTGGATCAGAATCTAAGATAACCACAGGTTTTCTATTTTATTTAGAAGTTCCCGGAATAGGTTCTTCTAGATTCGTCTCATTATCGGTTACGGTTACCTGATCGACAGTATCCTTGTAATTTAAGTTTGAACTCAAGAAATTTCCAGCCTGTTTATCAATTTCTCATTGCTTTTTGAGCTTTTTTGTTTTGTACTAAGCACCAGATAGCTTTTTGGGTACATATAACATTCCAAAATATACAAATGTTTATTAACAAAGTATTTTAGTGCTCAATCATGTGCAACTGTTACTTCATTTCGCACCCTAAATACACAAGATAAGAGTACGGTTTCAGTTGTATAATGAGTACGTGAACCATAAAGAATACACTGATATTTTACACCACGTCTTTGCTTTTTGTGGAAATCCCACCTCTAGGAGATAATTTTTTCATTTGGAGTGATTATTTACTTCCTTATAAGATTAAAAGTGGAGGAGTATATACAATTTGAATATTGCTTGAAATAAAAAAAAAGATCCTAGTAGTCGTGTTATTACGTGTGCGCGGATGTAACTTCACCTGTTATGAAAGCTGCCATGCGTCAATAATATTTTCAGATCAAAATTGACTTATCAATCAATACACATTACAGATTAAAAATTCGCTTAATCCGCAAACAAAGAATTTGATGGAGGTTTAAAAAAAAATCCTCATTTAAAAAATAGAAAAACGGACTTCCAGAAAAATAAAAATATAAAGATAGGTAGATTGCAGTTTAATAATTCCCGTAGTCACTTAGCTGGCATGAATAGATTCGAAAAAACTACTTATAAAATAATTACAATACTTAAGGCAGGTACACCTGCCTTAAGTATTGTATTATTGTAATTGACGGTTCAATTCTGGCTTTCAATACGATTGAATCAATGAAAATGAATAATGTAAACGTCAAATTGATAATTCTATGTGATTGAGCAATAGCATTGAACATATCCAGCAGTGCAAATATTTTCAATATTGGCGTTCAATGTTCAATGCGAGTGAACAATCATTGAACGTGTAAACACATAGAAGTGAATGGTTCAGTGCGCATTCAAAACTTTTGGGCGAGTGTAGTGGAAAGTCTGCGTTTTTAACCGAAACAAACATTCGGTGACATAAAATTAAAAATCAAAACTGTTTGCACCCATGAGTCATTAAAAATAAAAAAGACAACTAAAAGGGGTTATTCAACCGATAAAATTTATGTACCCAAGTTGTTTTGGTTTAAACTAGCAGACGAATTTTTGAATGCTGTGTGTCTTCCTAGAAAGAGTTCGTCAAATCTTGTAAGTATTTACCATTAGTATACATATTGACTATAGCACATTTTTTTTGAGACGAGAATACGGAATAAAGCAACAAATGTTAGCCATGCATTTAATTTGTTTAAAAAAGATTCTATGAATTTCGTTTAACAACGAATCCACGAATTTAATTTTTTTTTCTTGTTATGTTCCATTGTCAGGGTACAGTGTCGGTAGTAATAAAAATATTTTGCAATCTGTACGCATTATCACTGTGATTTCCTCTTGTCCGCGGTAAATCCAATAATGTTTTTCGCCAGTCTCTTAATAATAATGCACACCCTTTTCCAACCTTCTGTTTCAAGCGAATGTTGAGTAACGTAGTTTAGATTTGTTTTTCTGAGCCAATTATGAATAGCACATGTAGTTTTCACTAGCTGTTCAACTTTAACGAGTGATAGTGAATATTGAAGATTCGAAATGAATTTGGGACTACACGTCGAGCTCTATCGGAAATTAAATATCTTTTGTTATTCTTCATATTATCCCCTCGTACTACATGGTTTCAAAATATCCGTTCTCAATGGAAATGCATCATCTTATCCATTCTCAATGGAAATGTATCATCTGCTACGAACACCTCCTCTGGGATACCAAGTAGATTTGTGGATAACGCTTCATTCAACGTTGATTTTTGAAAAACAGAAGCATCGTTTGCTCTTGCAGTTGTAATACATTTTTGTTCTCAGCCGCTCACAGAGCAACAAGTGCAGGTTACAGAAAATGAAAACAGCACGGAAGCAGATCTAGAAAATTCCCAACTGGATGTAATGGACAAAGTGAAGGAGCAGATAATAAACAATATCTTGTTGAACCTGGATAAACTTCGAGTACTCCAGGTATATCTCGACCACCCAGAAGTCGAAAAAGAGTAAAAGATACTCCGGTTGAGAAAGCCATCAAACAACTGAAAGATATAAGTGATGAAAATAAAGCCAGTGAAAAAGCTTCGCACATTTCTTGAAAAAATGAAGATATTGTACGTTTAGGTAGTCTGTATGAATATTCTAATGATCGAAAACTATCACCAGTAGCACGGTGTCTGTGTACAATTTGTTTATTTTACTCGTGCAAGTAAAGCATCTCTCATCATAGCATTCTGTTTCTGGATTGATGGAGCAACCAGTTGTACAAAATCTTTAAATTGAGTTACATTCATGCGAACATGATTAGTGTATGAATTAGGGTCTTCTTCTGCCAGTTCTCTCAGTAAACGGCTTGAAGCTCCTAAGCGCTCTCTTTTTGATATCCATAGTTGCACCCACCAGCGTCGACGAGTTCGCTTCTTTTTAACAATTCTTTAATTAAATGGTCACACAGGGCAATTTCCATACGCACGACTTGTAGCCTAGGCATATTATGAAAGTTAGCGGAAAGTTTAGGAACAATCACATTTATTCTGTATGTTTTTTGGGTCGCTGAACACGAATCTGAGGTTTGCTGCCAGACATTATGCCCGGAACATTGTTTTTTTGCGAAAAACATTCAATTTTATTAAATTTTTAGGTTTTGGACTGAACCTCGGTAATTATGCGTTTTTTCGAAAAGACTATGCTTAGCAAAATTAAAGTAGACAAAATTTACTACAAGTTTCGTATACAATAATTCTGTCTACGATCAACCGTTACGCCGCTAGAGCGCACTAAATATGGCCAGAATTACCAAACATTCAAAAAGGTTAGATACTGCCGTTTTACTGCTTAGGTTGGTAACATGTAAGTGTACCAAAACCTGTGCACAAAACTGCAGCTACATAAAGGGGGAGGGAGGCTAAGTTGCACTGATATATGCATAAACTGCGTTCACAGATCATGCAACAACGTACCGGTGGCCCTTGACCAATAAGTGGACGAGGCTGAAGATGTGGATCTCGAACAGGAACTTGATCTTCAGTTTCCTACCCTTAAGGAAGCCTTAGCAGCACAGGAGGAGAAAGAAGCAGCTGCCTATCTCCTCTTGGGCCCACCTACAAAAAAGGGGCGGATGGAATGCCGACCTTCAACCTGACGAGATTGAATTACGTGATCCTCCCAACCAACCTATACCTATTCATGAGATTATTACCTTTATCACAACAATTTCTTGTACTTTTCATTATACTGTATGTGTTCAAGTAATTTTAATTTAAATATAACTATAAGTAATTCTACGTTTTTTGACTCGTGCGTTTCCATTTTTTTTCGATTTGATTTCAGACAGGTTTCATTCAGCGAGGCTTGTGGTTAGCGGACACACTGGTTTGTTTATTTTTATGTGTGTTTCAAATTTATTATCATAAATAGTTAAAATGATCGTAACGTGGGTCGTTTACAAAGAAACCTGATGTAACACGCCAGTATTTAGCGTTTTTTTAATTTTTGGGCCATTTTATAGTGCGCTCTAGCGGCGTAACGGTTGGTCGTGGAAGGAATTAATATATATGAAACTTGTAGTAAATTTCATCTACTTTAATATGGTCTTTACGAAAAATAATTACCGAGAGCCCAAAAACCTAAAAATTGACAATATTTGGACGGTTTTAGCAAAAAAAAAACGGGCAGAATGTCTGTCAGCAAAACTCAGATTCGTGTTAAAAACATGAAGAATAAATGTCATTAGGACTGTAATCAATCAAATTGCTTCAATTTCATTGAACAGTCTCAACCTGCCTTTACCATAAAAATTAATCGCACTTTTCTAGAACTCAGTAACTGCATAAATAAAGCAAATAAGTTACCGTCTATGGTTTTATAACAAGAGCATGAAAACATGCGAGACGAGTAAAATCCTGGACGCGCGATAATCTTTGTCGTCTGATTTTCAGGAAGCGACAGAAATGTAAGAATTATAAGTTCTTACCGTTGCGTTTTTAAAGAATAGAGAACAGATTTTCACAGCAACGAAATAATATATATTTTTTGAGTAGTCCATAATACAATAGTTATCATGTTAGGAATAGAATGGTAATTCAAGATGCGTCACCAATTACTGAATGAAATGAATATTAATTTGGACCTATAATATAACCTTATACTGGTATCTTCTATTCACACAGTAAAAGAAATAATTTAGGAAAATTAAGAGGCAAATCAAATCTGCACACCCTTACGTTTCATACAAAGTACATTATCACTTCATAAAAGTTTAGTTTGGTATCAGAATAAAATGAAAAGTCATGTATGATTGTAAAAGGAGAAAAGTACTATATTTGAGTGTTGTGAGTTTTACATTAGAACAAGATACTTAAAATTAGGAACGTTGATTACGCTTAAAATTGTTCAGCGAAAATACGAATTCTGTTAATTAAAACAACGGTAATTGAAAATGCAAAAATTATTTAGTGGTTTTAAACAGAATTAAAACAATGTAATAATTTAGTAAACTGTGTTAATGTTTCTTATTTTATGTAACTCATTTGGGAAAAGTGTAACATTTACTAACGAATATTGTTGTTTAGGTACATGTTGTACATACGTATGACCGTATAGTGCCATATGTGGGACATAAAAGGCTCACGGTGGTGAGTCCACCACCTCAAATCTTCAGAGTTCGACCTTCTGTCTTATTAAAGGAATTTGATCGTATACAATACAAATACAGACCAGCCGTTACGTATTCTTACGTGAACAACTACTTAAACTCAGATTCTTCTGTGGTAAGGAATGTTTGGAGTGATGCTTTGCAACGCTTTCTTTGCTAGCTTTACATTCAATAATTATCACATTCGTACATTTAACCTGTTTTCATAATTTACATTACGGCTTTCATTCAATAGATTTAGTTGTTGCAAAATTCTGCAATGCTTTGCTTAAGTTATTTTAATCAAGCATCTTACTTTTCAGCAATAAAATTACACAAGATAAATTGGTTGTGGTAATGAAACTGTACTTTTTTTATCTTCTAAACGATAGTCGCGCAATTTAGAATATTCAGTTCAGTCACCTGATTTGAATTAAATGCAAATTGCATTGAATTTGCAATTTAATCCTGTTGCCTCATACACATTTATTCTGATTAGACTTCTTTGGTCCCGAGGTAATTTCGGCGGAAGAGATTTTAAAAACTTAATGCTCTTACTTAAATATGAAAGAATTTTTACCGAAAAAGTGCACACTAGCAAAATCAACAGATGTATCATAGTATAAATTTGATAAGTTCTGGAAAGCTTCCAATCTGTTGTCTTAGATATTTATATCTAATTTTATATTATGCTCAAAATATACCGCAAGTAAATAAGGTGTATTGCGGAAGAAAGTTTTAACTCATGTTAATTGTTTATATACTTAACAAAAAATTGTAGTATTTATTGGATTATAAAATCTGTGCCGGTTGGTTAACAGTATAAATAAATAAGAATGCTAATTCAGCAATGAAATGACTTTTAAGACAGTTTTAATGTGGTTAGTCATAAATAGAAATTATGACTACTGTTATAGAAATAAACAGCTAAATCAGAACGTTTGCATAAACGTTGATTGCAACATTGAGTAACGTGTGCACTTGAATTTCGTGAAGGTATTATTAGATTCAACATTTTTTCCACCTGCTTTTTTTTTTAACCTACAGTAAAAGAAACCACACGATAAAATTATAGTTATATTCCTGATTTCAGGAATTTAAAAAATATTATTTATCGTTTACTAGTTCGCCACTGAAATATAGCACATTTGAAAATACCATAGTTACTCATTTTCATAAAATAACTACTTGTTTATATTATATTAAACTGAATGATTAGAAAAAAGATTTAATGGATATTTATTAATATTACATACTTTTTAAGTAATGAATTAAGCCTAAAATAATTTTATTTTTTAATCTGAATAACTTACAAAGTAGCTAATTGCAATGTCAACAAGTCTAAAACGTGTTTGAATTAGAAAAATATAATTTCCGTAATATTTTGTGTGAATTTACATAACGTATGACAAGCCAAAAATTGTTGGGTATTTTTAAACGTCCGATATACTATTTTTTACTGGTTTTTCAGATTAATTAAATATGTACTTTTAAAATACCATAAAACGGGGTGACTTGAAACAGTTCAGACTTATTTTCCGCTGGTATTCGAAAATTTTTTGGTAAAACTAAAAATTTTCAACTAACCTTTGAACTTCAAAGAACTTCAAAGCCGTTGTTAGAACCATTATCCTCACCACAATTTATAAAAAAAATAAATAGGTTCTGTTTCAAGTTACCCCAATATTGGGGCGACTTGAAACAGAAGTTTTTTTTTACATAGTTTCATTTCTATCGGATTTGGGTCGACTTGAAACATCACAATAATTGATTTTAACATTTCAAATAAAAATGAACATCCAAAATATATTTTTAATGAGTTACACAACCAGTCGCTTTGTCGAGCGCCGTCGTGCAAAAACAAAAAGTCCGACTCTACATGTTATTAAAAAATTAACCTTTCTATAAAATAGTAGGATTTTTTTGTTTTAAATTCTATCTTGCACACATTCAGGTTAGAATCATACGAATACTGAACGAAATGATCAAAACTGTTAATAAAAATGAATTAACATGGGATGTTAGATAATGGATAAAATTATTTTTAAAATAACATTATACAGTGATTTTAAATTTTTATTCATAAATGCAAAAATTTTAAACAAAATTACTGGAACATTGAACATATTTTAACAGAATTGAACTTTACGTGCTTTGTTTTTTTAAAATTGTGGTATTAACGTTTCAATGTCTTAACTCTTGAATAAAAGTAGACTAGATTGAAATGATGGCAAGATTTTCCAATCGTTCTTGTACCATAGTAGAACGTAAATAGTTCCTAATGATTTTTTAATTTGGAAAACGATCTTTCCGCTGTGGCTATGCAAACTGGCATTGTCAATAAAATTCGTAATGCCACAAAAATGTTTGGGTAACAATAATGTAAATTATTGGTTACAATGTAATTTAGGGTAGTAATTGGCGAATAATTGACACTTTTTCCAAAATTCTGCAAAAACTGCAATTCTTGCATAAATTCTATTCCATTTATATCAAATTCCTGTCGATTTTTATCACCCTCAAGTTTTGTTACGATTCAAAGTGACTATTAAATTCCGAAATATTCCATAAAAATTTGAAAATTGCCGCATGGGTCAATAACAGTTGGAATCTATCGTTACAAGATGTTGTTAGTAATATCTATCAAATTAAACAATGTACTTTAAATTTTAATTCTTCATTTTGTATTGGTTCATCGTCACCTTTGTAACTAAACTGTTTTGTAACTTTTCGAGGTCTTAAAACGCCTTCATCTCTAAATTTTGGATCGATATCTAATAAAATCGCGACTTTCCTAGCTTCTTCTAATAAATCATTAAAACTGTTATCTGAATGACAGTTTTTTTAAAAAATCAATTAAATTACTTAAACCAGCACACGCTTGCACAATATTAAAATTTTGAGTTTGTAAAGTTTTTGAAACTATATTAACTTTGTGACATAGCTACATTCTTTACAGCATTATCAAAATTTTGCGCACAAGTAATTTCAAAAAGAGCATCGTATATTTCGTCTAGTTGATACCTTAAAGTCTGACAACGGATTTAAAGTCAAATTTGATATATGTTTTCTCAAAATCACCCAAAAGGTTATAAAGTTGTTGAACTATAGAAAAATTTACAAATTTATATATTTGACTTTGCGCCATCGTAATGACACGGTTCAAACTATTGTTACAACCGGGTACAAACAATGCTCTCAGATCAATATTTAAATTTATAATATATAATTTATCAGTAGCACCTCGAAAGGCCACTCAATAACGGCATGCCGATATTTTTTTTCTTTTGTGCTTCAGAATCTATAGTTTTATTCTTTTTCATTCGATTTAAAAAATCTGTCCATTGCTTCAAATTCTAGAAACGCAACTTATTTCTTTCGTGGTAACTTAAATGTTCACTTAAGTGATGCAAAATATTAAACCCATTGTCGTTACTGAATTTTATAGTTTTAGCAAAAAATATATAGAGGTACTTTTTCTTTAGAATATAAAAAGCATTCTCGTTTACCTTTTTCATTATTATGTAAAATACTAGTAAAATACGTGTCAGAAAACTTACGTTCTGATTTGTGTTTGGGGTAAATCTGATTTTTAATCTGATAATGACAGGGTCCATTATCTACTAATAATTGAACATGATGGGGAAAAAAAAAACTTTTGGCCATAACCCTGGATCCTCAGAAAGTGGCAAAATTTCTCTTCACCTTCGTCAAGTTTACAATCTTTGCTAGAAGTTGACTGTAGCTGACTATTGACACTGCCTTCAAATTCCTTCTCCATTAGTAGTTGAGCATACTGTAGGAGTCATGAAATCGAACACCATTTGGCTGCTACTTGGTTCAGTTTCTAATTCCGCCGTTGATGTAGACAGAAGGTCTTCATTTTCTTGAGAAATTGGTTTGTGAAAAAAAATTGTTATTTTTGCATTAGTTTTCGTTTGTTTAATAAGTTTTCATATCAGGAAAGTTTCTTTTTTCCTCTTTAGACATGTATATTTAAATCCAAATTAATTCGCTTCATATTTTCTTAATTGCAAAAATAATTCAATCCTTAAAAAATTAATAAAAAAGAAAGTTTAAATTTTTAAATAGTCCTTAGGTTGCGACAAAAGTTTAAAGTAGTTTCTTCAAAACAAGATGGGTAACAATTAAAACTATTTACTGTTTAAACTTGAAACAAAAATTAATTATAAACAGTTATTTTTCCACTAAATTGATTACAAAACTTATTTAACTTATCTTAGATAGAAGACTTTAAGTAATCAATTCGAACTAATAATTAACTAAGTAAACAACGATTAAACGAACACAAAATTTACTAGGTAAATAAATATCACTATTAAATTTATTTCTTCTTAACTATTTATCAAACGGTATGATAATATAATAAATATAAAACAAATCTGTCAAGTAAACTCTTTTCATGTAGGTGGTCGAAATAAAAGTCACAGAATGCAAGTTACAACATGAATAATTGTATACTCGTTAAAATACAAGTTGAAACGCAACACGACAAATGACTAAACCTTTATTATCAATAGAAAGCGGATTTTATGCACTATAAAATGCCGATATATGTGCATATATATATGCAATTAAAAACCTTAAAATATGCATCAAAATTGCATTATTAATTCAAAATATGCAAAATATGCATAAATATTGAATCTTCTATTTACCTGTGTTAATTCCAAATTATAACATTAATATATAAAAAAAGTATATATGCTTGTAATTTTTTAATAGGAAAAAGATAAATTGCATACAAACTTATTATTTTAACATTCAAAATTATGTGTTATTTAAAAACTACATATTGACTTATACACTATACATTTATAAAAACTGCACCCTGCCATTACTACTTACAAAGCAATTATTATTTTAAAATTATGTGTTATTTAAGAATTACATATTTACTTATACGCTATAGATTTATAAGGACTACACCCTCCCATTACTATTTGCCAAACAATTTTTTGGGCATAAAATTTTGGCGTCTCCGATAGTATGTTTTTGTACAAAGAAAAACTTCTTTCTACATCCACAGAAGTTATGGGTGCATATTGTAATGCGGCTAATATGGCCAAATCTAAATTTATAACAAGATCATCGGAATTTTCCTCAAGTTTCAGAAATTTATTATTAACTTTTAGTAACAACTGATATCCACTGTTTTTTTGTAAAATTTCATTTAATTTATTAGAAATAGTTTTACCAATACTTCCTGAAACAGCAGAAATCAGCTGTTGAAATTTATTAATTATTTGCATAGATTCATTTAATGACAATGCTTCCGTTTCTAATTTAGCAATGGTTGAACTTACAAAATAGTAATTTGCTTTTATAAATGCCAGCTCATTGCGCAATTGTGTTTTCTTTAAAATGGATTGAGCTTTTTGAACGTAAGTACTTGAATTATCAGAAATTTCTAAAACTAACTCCTTTATTTTTTCCAAACGATCTGCATAAAAAAGAGCTGCATTTAACCAAGTACCCCAACGCGTAATCACAGGCTCTGGTGGTAGAGGAATATTAGGTAACTTTTCTTTGTACAATTGAATTCCTAACGGAGCTTTTAAAAACACTTTCTTTATACTACTTATTAAACTATTTACTAATGGAACTTGATTACGAATTGTTTCTGCTACTCTATTAATACCATGTGCGAGACATGTTACATGTATTAAATTTTCATAAAATAATTTTAATTGCTGTCCAGCTTTTACCATATACGGTGCTGCATCAGACAGCATTAAAACTATTTTATATGTTGCAATAATGTCAGGAATAAAAAATTGCATGAAAGCTTCATTTATAAAGCGAACTATTGTTGCGTGATTGGTTTTCTCAAGAACTTTGGAAGCGATTAAATATGATATACTAGACTGCGCCTCACTTAAATAACCAATCATTAAATTTGCAACATATCGCCCGCAACAATCTGTAGTTTCATCTACTATAAAATAAAGATATTTATTTTTTGTAATTTTCTTTATATGCCCCATAGTTTCAAGATATAAATCATTAATATACCTTTTTCGAAGCGTGCTTTCATCTGGCACTTACTTTTTACCAATTTTTTCTAAAAATGACCTAAAACTAGGATTTTGCAATTTCTTTAATGGAATATTGGCTTTAACAAGTGCACTACACAATTCGAAATAAAATTCCTCTTGTACATTTCTTTTGGCCGTTTCCTGAAACAACGACTGGCGCAAAGGTGTCTGACAAATTTTTGTTTTCTTAAATGTTTCTAATTTTCTTTTATGAAGAGAGGTTTCAATGTGCTGTGTAACTTGAGATTTCCTTTCGCACATGATCTAAGGAAAAATTAATTTTAAAAATAAGTATCTAATTGCGTTTAAAAACTGATAAAACGGTGAATTCAATAACCTACATCAATTAATAAGGGTTTAATTTCCGAAATCAATTAAAAATATGTAATGGTACTTACTATTTTTCCACAGGCTATGCAAAACACTTTTCATCATCCAGACGTAGCTCGGATATATTTTTATCCATACTTGAACTAAACTATTTTTAACTTTCGGCATCTTGAAGTTCACTTAACAAAGCCGTACCATTCAGTTACGTCTTCGCCCAAATAATGTTTAAAATTTTGCATTTTGTCCGTTACTCTCAAATTATTTTCAAGAAGGATTAACTAACTAAACACTTACCTTGAAAAGTCCAATAACTTTAACCCTTGATTGCGGGAATTCCCTCAATCAATGCTTTAACTATCTACTTAGGTACCATTGGAATTTTCAAATACTACGAAATAGCGGCATTGAAACTTCATAATCCGGAAGTATTAACGTTGCACTTAACTGCAGGTAATAATCTTTCTTTAAACCTGTCTTATTTATATAAAAATACATTTCTTAGTTAGACACAATAACAAAATTTAAAATAAGTTAGAATAATGCATTTTAAAGCGAATTTGGAAGATATAGAAAAAATGCGAAATATATGTTAATTATGAATAAAAAGGCAAAATATGCATAAAATTGCAATACATGCAGTATTTGGCGAAATATGCAAAATATGCAAAAATTAATTAATGTCAAATGATTGCATTTAGTGCAATTCGTCTAAAAACAAAACGATATTCTTCAACTATAAAAAATAAGCGATATGCATTTTGCATAAAATCCTCACTCTAATTATCAATAAAGAATGTTTATTATTATCTGTTTTGAACAAAATAAAACTCGCTGAAATTGCACGCAGAAAACTGTACTGATTGTAAAATAATAAATAATTACTACTATTTTCGTTTTCAAATGACGGAAACACAATTTTATTTTTTTTGTATTGTTGAAAACTTATCAGTTGAGAGGCATCGACCGGCGCCTTTGCATCCACGGCGCCCTTGTGTAACGCACGAGTTGGTCATATGGACGGCGTGGGCCACAACCTAAATATCCTTCTTAAACAAACATAAATTAACAATTAAAAAGAAACTTATTTTTTCGTTCAATAACAACAAATAAAAAGAAACTACAAAAAAATGAATAATAACAATAGTTTTATGGATTAAAAGATAAACCTCCAAAGCGTACACCTCCTCTTCGAAGCGTCTCTGTAGGTTTTAATACGTCCTTTACTTCTTATTGTAATACAATTCCGGTGTCTTCAATTATATGCAAAATGCAGACATCATAACTTTTTTTGAGATGGTCTAAGGAACTGACACATGTAGGAACCATTTTCTTCCGATAAAACTTTTGCCACTTACGTTACGACTATAAAATTTCCAACCAGACGACTTGTTCTAGTTCTAAAATTTTCGTCGTCATTTTCGGTCCCAATATTTTCATTCGTTTCTGAGAGTAAAAATTCTTTTTCTTTTTTACATTTTGAATCGTACATTTCTTTCCAACTTTCTTTTTTTTTGGTTGACCTTTGGTTTTGTAATATTCCCCTTTTCTTGTTGTTTTAGTTGCTTGTAGGAAATAATTTCACCTGGTGCTACTGTCAATTTTTTTCTTTTTTCCCGAGTGGATGGTTCGTTAGCTTTTCCGTATCTTACGTTTTGAAATATTTCGGACATGGATCTTACAATGTTTTCTTCCATAGCTTGTTGTTCTTCATTTTCATTTTCTTTCGGAAGCCTTTTAATAATCTTCTGTCGATCCAAAGGTACTGTGCCAGTAGCTATAAAGCCAGCTTTTATATTTTTTTTGTTAGCAGCTGTATTTTGTAAAGCTTTATTAAACAGTGTAGGATACATGTCTTTTCTTATCACACCATTGTTATGCCTGTTCCATGCTTGAAGAGCTTTTCGCCACTCTTGCTTTGTAGGTTTAAATACACGCACGGTTCTAACTTAACGGTTAGATGTGTACTACTTGGTGGCAGTAAAATAAATCTGATGTTACTCGATTTCCACAGCTGTATGACACTGATTGAATTGTGTGAAGCTAGATTGTCCTCCAATAATTACTTTGGATCCTGGTGGTAACGCCTTAAAATATGGAAGAGCAGTAGTCACGAACTAGTCCTCAAATAAATGCATGTCGAACCAGCTTGAGGAACTGCGGCTGTAATGAGATTTTTCTAGACCGCTCTCAATCCATGTAGTCCATAGATGATCGGGTTTATAAACAATATATACAGGCAACGTTATTCTTGAAGCAGAACACGAAAACTTAACAGATGTTGCCGATTTTGAGGTGTACTGAATTTCTTCGGCTCTTTTGGATTTTCTTCGTACAATGACCTTGATCATACCTGGGTCATCGGTAAAATTGGTATTGCTGCAGGTTCAACATCTGTTAAGGACACACAAAATATCAAAATATTTATTTATAGTTGGGTAGTTGATTTTTGCCCTGATTTGTTTAATTGACTGTGAGAACCTAGTAGAAATATATTTTTTGTACCGCTCAATGAAACTAAGATACTAATCGTGGGCCGGGCGGTTGGATTTGAATATTTGAACATTGATCCCGGACCGATTTAAAAAGTTTTCCATTAAATTTAGAACATCAGGTTGTTCATTCGGTAATCCCCAATCAGAGGCACATGTAACTGCACGAAGAATAACCATTTCTTGAGTTTTCGACAATAGAATCTGCACGCCATATTTTTTAGGACATAAATTTTGAAACTTTCGATACAGCGTTACAAATGGTATTACATACTGCTTACCAATATCTTGTAAGTTTCCTCTTTTCTCTTTATAACTTGTAATTGCTTTTGTAATTGTTTTTTGTAGAGTTTCTCACTATAATCAACATATTTACGGCCCCCAGGTACGCTTGTAAAATTCTGTCTCATGATTCAAGTCGCCTCTGAAATGACAACGAAAAATCAAATAGCACGCCATTGTTTTAACAATAGAAATTTGCAGAAAGTAAGGTTAGGAGCATATTGCCATACAAATATTTAATTTAACAAAAAATATTAATATGGCAGGATATCGTCCACTTTTCCCACTCAATAAGAAGTAATTGACAGTTTAGAAAAGTGTTTTTTTACCTTGTTATAAAATAATTCTGAACAGCAAAATAAACACTTATTAACACTGTAACATGCACGATGGCGCTGCGAACTGTTTCATGTGACCCCCTATGTTTCAAGTCAACCCGTTTTACGGTACTTAATTATTTGTTTGTGCGCTTTAAATTATTGTGTAAATGTTTTATTTCAATATCTTACTCAGATCTAATTAGTTCTAACTTTATATAAATATCGAGCTGTATTAAATGTAATTTATACTCTTAATATGAAGATAAATTCTGGCTTCTAAATCACCCTTTAGAATTTTACCAAAGTACGTTTCACCAATTAACTGCTAAATTTGATATTGTAGTGTAGCCAAAATCCACAATATTGTTTCGTTAACAATATTTCGATATAAATAACTTTGCCTATTAGTAAAATACTTCTATCCATTTGAAAAAGAAGTTATACAGCCGATATACCTTATTTTAGATAAAAAAAAATTAGTCTGATTTTCCTTTATACAATGTTGATTCCTAACATTCTATCTTTGCTTTGAGATATCAAAAATGGAATGTTGTGTTTACCTGAAATTCGATTTTTGCAAAAAAATTGAGATTGAACGTTAATATACGCGCAAGTTTGAGTGCGTAAATAAAAATTACTGAAACTATAATTAACATATTTATTTATTATAATCATAAGAAACCTTGTTGTATAACATGAAAGGTAAAATATATATTTCACTTCGTATTTAAACAATATTTAAGAAAGTAAATTTTATTTACAGGCAAAAGTGTATAAAAGGAAGTTGTTTCCAGAACTCGATATTTTTACTTTATACCGACCTGGAACGATACATATTAAAGAAGTGATAAATAATCCAATACGGAATTATAGTAAAATAGATTATCAAAGACATTGGTATGCCGCAGTAAGTAAACTATTAATTGTGATATACGATTCTGAATGATTCCAAGATTGTTCGAGATTATAAAATAAAAATTAGGTATACTTAACAAAAAATAGGTTATTCAAATTTAAATATAAATTATTTGAACTTAGGTTCATTAACCTGACTATAATTCTAAATTAATTTATATATCAAATAAAATTAATTGCGGAGTTCAAAGCATAGCAACTTTTCATATTAGATGTATTTAAATACCTATCTCATTACATGTAATTAGTATTGCTCATACAGTACAGTTTGCTCGTTTTGAATACGGAAGTGTTCTAAATATATAACTTTTCATAAGTAATTGCTGCTAAAAATATTATGTAAATTGTTTATACTTGCATAAAGTGAAAAGTGAATTACCAATTGCATATGCTATTATGAATTGTGGCTAACTGTACCAACAGCTTTGTAAACACAATTTTGCTAAATTTTCAAAGGTTTTCCAAATGTATTCAAAAGGGTAAATTAATCCCAATTCTAATTATTTTGTACGTTTATAGTTTATAATGTAATCTGCTCACTGTTACATGTTCCTCAGTTCCACTTCATAATAAATGGAGATTTTCAGAAATTATTAATTCGTCTACCAATTTATGATAGAGCACAGATTACTTGATTTGATGTTGAATATTATGTAACCAATGATTACTCATGTATTTATCTTAGTTAGGTTCATAAATAAACATCTTAATCATAACCTTTCTGAATTTTTTAATCATATTTTGCTTAATTAACCAAATCTAACACAATAATTGTAATATTTTTTTTATACAACTAATCTTATTTGTTTTTCCAACAGTTTACTTTTTATTTCTCAATTGGCAAATTTATCTCGTAGGTATGTTTGAACTAAAGATTTGTTTTGCAAAAAAAAAAACTATGAATAAACCTAGTAACGTATGTAACAAAAGTTTTCGGAAAAAAATTAAAGAAGGATTTAAAGAAAATGGTCAAATGTATTCAAATAATATTTTTAACAACGTTTTTTTTAATAGGTACTTAACAACAAACGCAACTTAAATGATACTCAAAGGGCCATGGTCTTCAATGGTACGCAATTTTCGATTAACCTGTCGCATCATGTTCTGGACGGTGATGTTGTTTACTTCGCGAATTTTTTGGTAAATTCGACGACGTAACTGTTGTTCGGCTTCCCAACCATTATCGTAAACCTTTCTATTTAATATTGCCCAAAAATCTTCAATCGGACGAGCCTGAGGTACATCCGGGAGGTTGTCATTTTTGGACACAAATGGGATGTTGTGAGTCTCTAACCAATTTCGTGTTGTACTAGAATAGTGACAAGATGCTAGATCGGGCCAAAATATAATATCATCGTTAAGGTGATGTGTGTTAATAAAATCAACCAATTTGGGAAGACACCGCTCAGTATAAATCTTCGAATCCAATGCCTCACCTCTAACACGACCAACGTGAGGTCTTATGGCACACGAGACTAACACATTGTCCTCAAATTTCTTTTTTGATTTATATTTCACCTTATTTGGGCAATTCTGTATATCAGCTGTATAAAACTCGTCATTACCTTTAATTTCTTAATGAGACAACGTGAAGTATTTTTCGTTATCTATAATCACAACTTTCTTAGCTGTGAAGTGGCGTCTAATGCACGGCAACATATTGGAATTCTGCGTAACTGTTCATCAGAGTATTTTGGACATTTCTTCCGTTTCCGATACGTAATTCCCCCCCTTCTGCTCAGTTCTCGACTAACGGTCATCTGACTTACTCGAAACCTATGACCTATTTTCCGAGTGGATTTTCCCAATTGATCCTTTGCGGCTTTCAGCAACCTATTTGAGTCGGAAGTAGTCAAACCTTTCGGCCGCCCGGATTTTGGAAGGTTTACACATGGTATACCTTATTCACATTCAGCTATGGTTTTATAAATGGTCGAAACTGACACATTTTGACCTCTAAATATATTCACAATTTCACGTTTTGCCAACTGTCCAACTACGTTGTACACAGATTTTCGGATATCGAGTTTGTACGCCATAATTTTTTAATATTTGACAAGTATAGTATGACACATTGAAGTTTAATTTATTTTCTGACACTTGATTCCAAAGGCGACTAAATTCGAAGTTATTTAGGATTGATATTGAGATTATAAACTTTTTCCGTAAACTTTTGTTACATACGGTATAACACCAGTAGTCAATATAATGCAGTACCTGCACTGGAGTCCTGTAAAAATTTTAGTACTGATTTGTCTGACCAACAGAATTGTATAAAGGACGTATAGGAGAGTCAAAATAATTGGGTAGACATCACCAGGTTTTTTAGACGCCATTTTCTAAAATGGCCGACACGAATTTGATTGTGCATATATTTCTGCTCCTGTGACAGTCATATTCATCGTTTAGGTGGATAAATATACCTTTTTAAGGACAAGGAATCGATTAAGATGGTTTGCGAAGCTAACTGGACGCCATTTTTCAAAATGACCAACACCGATTTTCTTGTGCTTACATTTCTGCTCCTAGGCAGTCATACTCAGCGTTTTGGTGTCTAAATATATGTTTTTAAAGGCAATTAATCGATTAAGATGGTTTGTGAAATTGCCTGACCACTATTTATTAAACAAATAAGTTATTTTGGATTTTACATAAAAAATATGAGCAAAACTGGAATATAATATTTCATTTGGAAAGTGATATTTACACTACAAAATATACAATAATTACATTTACACAAAACTGAGTGCAAAACTAATACACTTTCTTCTCAGACTCTTTTACATTGCTCACCACATTTGCAATATTCAGTGCATGTCAAATATTGCAATTTATATTTACACCTACTAGTAGCACATGTTGTACAACTGCACTGTGTTAACAGTTTAGAAGGCATTTTGTTAAGGCACACATCAGGCTTCAGCACACCATTCGCATCTTTGTACCATCCAAAATCGGTTACCTGCAGGTTTGTATCAGGAAAAGAGTTCTGTGATAGATTGAAGGATTTCCGTCAAACAAAAAAGCATCTTCGGATATGTCCATTTCTTATTGAAAAAGATGAGGGTGGTAGCTCTGGTATGTGTATCTGCTTGTGTAATGAATAACGAAGTTCATCATATGTCTTACACTTCGATGATGGATGTAAAACTTGAACATGGTATTCCTCTGCTTTGTCAAGTGCTTCTTCAGACAAAATATTAACTTCTGCAAATTAAAGTAGTAAAGTTTTTGGCGTCTAAAAAACCTGGTCCAGAATATGGTGATGTCTACCCAACTTTTTTTGACTCTCCTATATGCCCTTTACTTCATTCTGTTGGTTAGACAAATCAGTACTAAAATTTTTACAGGACTCCAGTACAGGGACAGGAGTAATATTACTTCAACAGAAAAATTTGAAAATCATTTTTATACCTCTAATGGCAACGTACTAATTAAACAATTTTAAACTAATCACATTTAATAGGAAAAAGAAAGAATGTATTTCGAATACTCATATGTTTAGTATTCAGTGTGCACACTGGGACTGAGGATCGAAAGCGATAGAGCTAGGGTTTCGAGAGGAAGTGAGTACCTTAGCATTTGCCTAAGTAGTCGTATATAATGGAACATAAGTTTTGAGAAAAGTTTTCCGTGTAATTTATACCAGTTTTTGATGTGTTACCGAGAAGCAGGTAAAAAATCGTGGATTGCTGTAATTAATAAATGTTGAATTGTTTCAATAATTAGTTTCAAAATGTGGCATAAATTTGAAATTATATCAGCTTAGTTGAACGGTCACCAAAAACGTAAAATTGTGAACTTGTTCAGAAATCAAAATGTTAGCCAGACAACCATTTATAAAACTAGAAGACGCAAAACAGGATTAATAACCTGGTAGAAAGTTGGGCCAGAAATGACGATGATTTTCTAAATAGAACAAAGTGTCCCAAATACAACCAGGCACAACTCAAACGAACACCTGGATGTTACAGGGCGTTAAGGCGTAGGCATTGTTTGACTAGTTCCCTGATTATAATGATAAAGATAGCACCCCAAATACCTAGTTGTCAGGCAATCCAATAATTTTGGACGTTATTGTGTGAGGTTCATGGCAATCGAATGGGAAGCATAAAATGAACAATTGTGGGCGCACATTTTTAGAGAATAGAAAATAAATTTGGGAGTTATTTTTACAAAGTTAGTATAATATTTTTCACTAACGTCAAATTTGATTAGTTTATTTTCAAATGATTGATATGTTGCCTTTTTTTAAGTATTATTATACAGTGATCCGTGGTTACTATTCATTTCAATTAAATACGGCAACCGTTAAATTAATTTTGACATATAATCAAATTTGAGGTTAGTGAGAACCGTCTAATACCAGCATACTTTTGATGTAATAATAAAACACCCCAAATCTAGGGGGCAATTAAAAAAAAATAGATTATAAGCGAAATTTACAGTGAAGTGTAACAATAGATCATATTTTATATCCCAATTATAATAACCTTGCTATCTTATAAGGGGTGTCCAAAAATTAAAACTAATCAAATAAGAACTTTAACTGACTATAGCTTGATTAATTTAAATAAAACGCCATATTTTCACCTTACACGAAAATGTATTCTTTAATTACCTATTGAAAGTGGACCATCGATCAACGAAAGATGACACATGTCAAAACCAAATTGTGCAGCATTTCATACTGTCAAAAGATGTATAATTAAACAAAAGTGTTAAGATTTTAATAGAATCCGATATTTCGTTGATTAAGCCTGTTAATTTTTTCTCAAAAGTTACGTTACGTTAATGTTCTCCAAAATGTTACGTATTGCGTGTTACCACTCACATCTCAGTTATTTTATGCAACAAGGCACAGAATTTAGCTTTTGGTCATCAAGACAATCAATATTCCCAACTTTTCCCAACAAAATTAGCTTAGAAATATAGATTTTAGGCCCAAAAACTGATGGGCTACAAGATTAAACTTGTAGCCATATTGGATCGACCCCAACGCAATTGTGTACAAATATAGATTTTGAACCAAATTGAGCCCATGGGATACAATGCTTAGCTCTTGGTCATCAAGGCAATTACTTTGACATTTGCCCCTTTTGTACAAAATACAGCTTAAATGTTGACAAACACTCCTGGTAACGGAACTTGGCTCTTGGTCGAGGTAATGCATTTCTGGGCGACCCAAACAAAATTAGTATGCAAATAAGGATTTTGGGCCACCGTTCACGCTATTTAGCGCTTGGTGAACCAAGGATTCTATTTTCCGCGTCCTGAGCAGATGTGTTGAAGCATAAGTTTAGATTTTGCGCAACATTTTTATCTTTTACTCCTTCTCCATCATTGTTTCAGATAAGTTGGACTTCGATCAGGTAGAGTTTCTAAGCTACAGGCTGAGGTATGCTGTGCACAGATAGACATAAGACTTTTTCGACGTTCAGTACGCCGCACACTGCCCTTGGTTTTAAATTGTTTAGAAGTAATAGCAGGGGTCGACGAACTAATAACGGCCCTATAATAGATATTTATGTATTAAGGGCATAATCAGAAGATTATGGCTCGAGGGAATATTAAAAGCCCGACGCGAAGCGGAGGGCTTTTATATTCCTGAGAGCCATAATCTACAATTATGCCCGTGGTACATACAATGTTTTATTTTATTTTGCACCATGAAAATGGAACAAAATATTAAAAAGATTCAGTATTTTCGGCAAGTTTTTATATGCAAATGCAGTGAAATAAAGTCGACAGTAGGCTAATTTGTTGTTACTAAGATACTGTGATATTGCTATTATATATCATGGCATGTGTTTGCTGCCAATCATGCTGCTTAGCATCAATGACATTTCCGTGCTATAAAGACCACATTACGCCCGCATTTGGAGGCGTATAAAGAACATTATGGTGGCAAAATAAAATAAAAGGTAATATTTCTTTAAAAAATTCGTTACAAATTTTTTTTTATTATAACCCCACTTCAGATACAATCTAAAATTAAAGGTAATTTTATGTAAATATTAGTTCGCTATACAGCCATTTAGTTTTAATTTTTTAATTGATAAATGCAAATCTTTGGCATGCTTTAATTAATGCTACCTACATCTTCTTGTAACGTGCACTTAAGGTAGTGCGGATAAATCTGAAAAAATAAACGTAGATATTTGAGGTGTGGGCAATGATGATCCTACGAATTGTTACGTTTAACTGTTCGTAAATCTCTAATTTTTGGAGGATTTCACGATTCCTTTATCACGGTATATTTTGGAACACTACGATGCTAATTTCTTCTCATTCTAAATCCTGACTTCTCTTAATCATCATTCATGCTTCTAACATGCTATTTACATCCGATATGCTGACTTCAAATGTATTGCTATTACTTTTTATGGTGAAGTCACTAAAGAGGGAAAACTTACTATTTGTTGCCACTATGTCCATTCGTGAGAGCATTCCTCAAATTTACTTTTTTCGGAAAAGGTTCGTAGGTCTGAAACTTTTGCCAAAATGTTCCTTAAACTAATGGCTGCTGTACGACAAAATATCTCGTTTGTAATGTAAGTTACAGTCTAAAAATGACCGAAAAACGATGTCATTTTTTATTTGGTATGGTATTAATATGAAATTTTGACTACAGTAATTTATATTAACTAGCACCCATATCTAGTGATGGGCGTGCATGCTCCAAACGTTCTTCTTTGTTTTAGGTTCTTTTCACTTGAAACTTTGGCAAAAAGAATTACTTATAATTCATGCAGTACTTATACCCGGTACTTATACCCGTTACTTATAATTGTTTCATTTCCATAAATCCCACCGTGTCACCTTCGTCACTTTTCTCTATTGCAATCTTACCTAGTTCCTTGCATCTGTTTTTCAACTGTTTTCCTGTTTGAGTAGCACCAAGAGAACTAACATTTACTATTTCAACTTTTTTTAATTGATTATTTATTAGCTCTTATAGGTGTACTCTGTTAGTTAACCATCTTGCTTCTAGTTCTGTTATCTCAATTTTGTGTTGAATGTTTAAAATCGGGGGTCGTATTTCTTTTTAAAACGTAATCATCTTTATTATTACTTATTTCTTCTTTCATTCTTCTTTTATCACCAATTTCTTGCTATTACAAGTTTCTACATCGCTTTCGTCGTCCTCGTTTTCTACGTTCTTAAAATTAAATTTTTCTTTCTAAAAACCTCATTATTTTTTTCTTATTTTACATTTAACACCTTGACCGCCACGCGAAGCACCTGTGACTCGTGCAACTTTTAGACATAATGGCCACGCCACTCACTTTTGTTTCACATGTAGGATTTCACTTTGAGTCTCGCTGCTCAGGTTTGGTTCGTATTATGTTAGTAACCTTATGGGAAATAAAAGTGTATAGCTCATTGAACAACATTTTTTGGTAGCCTGGCCCAAGTAAGTTTTACAATTATTAGCAGAAGTAAAACAAGGTATACAGTAAAACTTATTACATTGAATAAACTTACATCAGGAAGGGGTGACTTGGAAGTTGCATATTTTCTACCATGCTATTCAGATAGCTTTTTATAACAAACTAAACAGCTACGACGCTTGCTTACGCTTACTTCTTCTACAAAATGTGCCTCTTCTGATACAGTCTGATCCTTTTCACTTGTTGGCAGCAAATATTTCTCTCTAAATTGCGTTATGCTAGTAGCTTTTTTGTATAAATTAAACGCCATCTTCCGATACCATTTTGTGGTACGTCTGAGACATGTTTGGTCCGAGAAGTCATTGAAATTCTTGTGTTCGGTGTAGTCTCTGATAGCTTCGGGTTTTTGTTTTTTAAATCTACGTCGTGACTTTACCGTAGCGATACTGTCGATCTGTTTTGTGGTCAAAATCAGAACTTAACGTTTATCACACCATTTTATTACAACTACTTCGGAATTACTTTATTTGGCAAAAGTTTATCCTTTTTCAGTTTTTTATTTAAAACATCTTGGGTTTCCTTTACTGTTATTTCTTAGGGTTACGCCTAAATGAGTGTAGCAATTGTCTACATATATTGTACGTCCATTATCCAATAAATTTTTGCAGAGTTCCATCACAATAGCAGTTGGCACACTGTCAGAAATGTCTTTTTCTGTTCCGCAATGTTTTAAAATCATAAGTGTAACCTTCCTCGATGTATTCTTTAAAAATCTTGATTCCAAATTCGGGCCTTTTATTTTTAATATATTGCAAAAAGCAAGACGCCATATAAACGTCACTACGATTCATCTACACAGACATTACTCGAATGCGTTACAGTTTTTTGAACTTTGAGGCTAATGCTAATCTAAAAGCTTAAGATCGGGCGACCTATTCGACCAAGAATTTTGAGAAAAACGACGTATCCACCTTTAGCAAAACGTTTGATCTAACCATATTCTTACATCCAGTGTAGAATGAAAACTTGCTCCATCTTGTCTCTCCACGGCAGTAATGGCATATTGTCCAAAACATTTGTGAGTTCTGCCTGCAGAAATTGCAAATATCTTTCCCAATTTAAATTTTCATGAACAACCAACGGTCCCACTATCGAAAAGTTGAAGATACCGCATCATAAATTCCGGATTTTTACCAACGATAGTTCTGCGAGCTAACAGTCCCGTTGGTTTATTAGGATGGAACATATTTCTTTTTAAAATCCTTCTGACTGGCCTGTCTTCAATGGTTGTAGTATTGGAAATATCACTCATTGACATCTGTGGTGTTTCTAAAACTGTTAAAAGTACATTCGTACCCAGTTACCGGCTTTTCATGAGAAATATTGTACCGGTTTTCCACAGAGCCTATTTTTAAATTTTATTATTACCCGCGACGCTGTAGAATAATGAACCGTTGTCTCTGGATGTCTTGAACTGAATATTTCTGCTGTCTCTCAGGCTGCCTTATACTTATCTCCGTAAATCAGCACTATTTCGATCTTTTTTTATTCCACTTTTTCTGGTCGTGTTTTTTGAACATGTTTTTTTCGTATTTGTTTATTTCGTTTTTCACAGTATTAATTTTAATTATATTATTGCATTGTTTCCATACAGCACCGATCAGTATTTCCCGCACAATACCTTGCCTCAATTTTGCGTAACAGCCGCCGAGCTGCGAACACCCCTCCGTGTCAATTTTTATGAATAACAGCACTCTTTTACAAATTATTTTCCAAATTTTCACTTAATTCAAAACATTACGCCACGACCTTCTTATTCGCCTTCTTAATATTTTCAACTAGCTAGATGACCAATTCAAATACGAAACTGTAAACTTTCACGATTTTCATTGATGGTTAAAGTTGTTATCTTTTTGGGTTGAAATCGGTTTTTTAGGTTATTGTCGTCAGTAAAGGGAGTGAACATGGTAATACATTCTAAATGACAATTTAAGCTGAAAGAAATACCGCTTTTAGGAAAAAAAATTGTGACCATTGTCATTGGTTTACGTTAACTTCACCTTTATTTAATCTTATTCTTAAAATTAAGATGATTTTTACTATCCCAAAACTTATATTAAATTTATGTGCCTACTAACCACTTTTAATTTTACATTTGGTCTGCATTACATTGGTCTAGATTGTACACTATACAAATAGTCTAAAAAACGTCAAACAACCAATCAAGAATGGGTGAATAAGGAAAATTAGTCATTTGGGTCATAATAAAGGGGCAGAGTTTGTAGTGAAATTTTTGCGTATAACACATAGCTTACACATAATAGTAGCATAAAAGCAGCACTACAATAAGCAAAGCCTTAAATGTACGTATTAACTGTAGAATTCCATATAAACTAGCCTTTAAATTACTCAATTTACAGAGAATATTCTATACTAAAAAACCAATCCCGGGAATAGGTAATACATGCATTTATCGGCCTGGCCGACTATTTTTAAACCAGGTTGTATGTCGACCAGAAAGTCTTTGTTTTGACGAATTAGATCACAAACGTTATTGGTATGATTCAGTAAGTATGATAATTTTTAGTGTCCTACGAAAGCCAATGAAACACATGGAAATATCAAACTTATTAAATGCAAAAATGCGTAGGTGACGTTTACTGATAAATTCATTCAAAATGTTTGTTGCTATTGAAAGATGTTCAAACAGTATTCAGTGGCTGATGTCAGAGCATTTTAAAATATTAAAATTGTTCTTTGAAGCAATTTTAATAACTTGCAATTACAAATATTACACACGTTTTCTTGAATTCATCTAATTTTGTATTATAAATAACACAAAGATGTATGGTTTTAAACTTAAATCATACATGAACAGAATAAACATATTGATGTATTAGTAACGCATCCAGGTACTTTCACTAAATAAAAAAAAATGTTTTTGCATTTTTTAAGCATTAAGTCAATTGGTTTTTATTAAAACAAATAAGATTAAAACGTTTCGATTTACATACACAATAAAACAGTTATTTTAAAATATCAAAGGAAGCTTTTGCACGTGAAATTTGACCAAATACATTATATTATCTGATTTTTCTGTTTTATGGATATCATTTATACAATGAGTTCCAGAAGTTATGTCTAAATTCATTTAAAGTTTAACGGTCTAGTTTTTGTAGAAACGCTCGGACAGGTCGATTTTTATTTTTAACTGCGGTTTTTTAGTGGTAAAATTTTGTATATAGGGTAGCCCAAAAATTAGTTATGACTACCAACTTGATTTTGTTAAATGGAAACACCTGTTTTTTTATTTCATTTTCTGAATCTCCTTTGAATTCTGAGTAAATCTCGTGTATCATGTCCCTATACCTATAGTCAGCAGATCTCGAGATATTTACGAAAAAATAAATATTGTGTTTATAAAACTATCAAGAACACTTGCAAAATAATCGTATCCAAGGTGATCCATAAACAATAGGTACATGTTTTCATTTCGTTGTGTATTTCAATTTATTTCTGACGTCGAATTTCAACATTTGTCCTTTCCGAAATTGTGTATTTTTCCTAATAAGTGGATAGGAAGGAGAGCACCTATCGAATGGCCTGCTAGGTCACCCGATCTAAACCCGTTCGATTTCTTTCTGTGGGGTTATTCCAAATCAAAAGTGCATGTTGACAGGCCAAACAATCTGGAGATATTGAAAGAGAAAATCAAAAAAGAAGTGCGTGCCGTAATTTCAGAAGTGCTTGAAAACGTGCAAAGAGAGTTTATTCATCGCCTAGGCTATTGTCAAGCCACAAATGGTTCCTGTTAACAGAAAACAAAGACCGCCTTCCTTGATACGGTCTTAATTGTTGATACGTTCAATTGTAAATTCCTCGAGATATGTTGACTTTAGGTATAGGACATGGTACATGAGATTTACTCAGAATTCAAAGCAGATTCAGAAAATGGAATAAAAAACAGGTGTTTCCATTTGACAAAATTAAGTTGGTGGTCGTAACCACTAAAAAAACCGCAGTCGAAAATAAAAATCCACATGTCCGAGCGTTTCTTCAAAAACTAGGCACTTGAACTTTAAATGAAGTTAGACATAACTTCTGGGACTTACTGTATATAATTTTTTATATAATTGCTCTTTGTACGAACCATTCTTAATAAAATAAATTTGCAAAATAGTAACATAATACTTATACCATAAACAAAAAAATTGTAAAACATTCAATAAAGTCTCTTCCGCTATTTTAAACGTAATTTAACGAAATTCTGCGCTTAAATTTAGAAAGCTTGGAAATTGTAGTTAACATAAGCAAATCAAGCCATGTCTTCATTCTTGCTGCTCTAAAATTATCATGAAGTATTTATATCATTTCACCGTTAGTATGCATAACTGACGTGGACACTTTATTTGCAGAGAATAAACTATATCGGAAATTCGATACCATATTATAGTTACGTACATAATACGCCTTCATATTATCATAGTGTTGTTGGACGCCCGTCCAGATTATACTATGATATATTAGGCTATCCACGTTGGTCTAAATACTGGTATCGTTATTGGTACGATATTCCTAGCAGTCGGTATTCTGATTATTATGATTCTGATATAATAAGTTACTCCCGTTATTGGCCTTCTTATTGGTATAGATGGTATAGTAATTACTGGTCACCTTCAAAAACATGGTTTGATAATAGCCTTTCTCACTTATCCCTTAAATATCCTCCATTATCATGGCATAATTATGAATATCCTTATTGGTCGAAATATTGGACCAGTTACAGTTTACCTTATCATTGGACTCCATATTATAATTGGTCTCGTCATTGGAGATCCGCATGGAATAGCTATTGGTATCGTTGGTATGATTTAGTAAGTATAAACGTAAGACAAGAAACTGTCATCATTATAATATTTAATCACACTGTACTAATAGTAGTTCAACAATCACAGTAGCATTGAAATTTTTTTAATTAACTTCAACGTTAAGCTGATTGTTTCTCGCTAAGATTGAAACGTTTCGATCTAATACTGCTTATAGTTTTTTTTTGTTTTGTAGTATAATCATACACATTTACAGAATTCAGTTTTCATACTTATTTTTTTCAGTAACCAAATGACTTGATGGTGGTATATGAATAATTTGATACCAAATTATACTACTATTAAGACAGATAATTTTTTTTTAAGGGAGGACTTCAGAGTCGTAATATTTTATTGATATATAGTTGCTAATTATGCATAAAAATATTTCACTTTATGTTTTAGGTTTTCAATGATGAAACAAGTCGTATTCGTGCTGATGCAGCAGGGCTCTTAAAAAGAGTCCATGCACCTACTGTTCGAACGCCTTTGACGTTACTTCCTTATAATACAAGGTAAGACAAGTAGCATATTACATACCATGGCAGAAAGCTGTTGATCTCTATCGAAAGAAATCCACTTATCGATAGAGGAATTAAACTTTCGCCTATGTTTGTATACAATTTTATTCAGTTAGTTCTAATTAATAGCTAAGTAGTAATGCTTTTAACAAATACAAAAAAATAAATAAAAGCGTGAGGCATTTATCGTAATTCATTTCCCTCCGTCGCATGTTTATAATATGAGCGCCCACACCTTTAATTTTAGTCGCACAAATCTTTGTTCATATTTCTGGTACACTCTGTATAAAAATTTAAGTCATAATATTTCTTAAAAGACCAACGTCTGCACTAATTACATGCGGAGTTACAAATTCATAGATTAGGTAGTAAAATGATCATTTTTATTTAAAAGTATAAATATTTCAAAAACGGTTAAGTTTAGCTATACAACATGTTGAATAGAAAGTAGTTGTTTTTCAGAGTAGAAGCGAAATCCGCAGTAAAAATGATACCATCCCATTTAAAATAAGAAAGATAGGTTATGTACCGCTGTTGTGGAACACTGTATATGTGAAAATAGTTTTAGGTTATAGAGTACTTGAATTCAAGAAACTTTTGTACAAACCATGTTTTCTACTGTGCACTGTTTAGCCGCAGATTCACTTTGACACACTAATGAGCAACCCTATATATATATATATATATATATATATATATATATATATATATATATATATATATATATATATATATATATATATATATATATATATATATATATATAGTACAGGGTTATTCACGTTGATGGCACCTTAGACGTTTACGGAAAACGAGACATGGAATCTTTTTGAAAATTTGGTCACGTGCATGGCTGGCTCGGATCTATCGATATAAAATATTTTCAGCGTTGCGGCGTTGCCGCTGATGTGGAAAAGTGTCATCACCTTTGATATTTTTAATGCGACGTTCTGTATATTATTAAATTGTTGGGTTCGCTATTACTTTTAAATTAGTTTTGCATCATACATCCCTACACCTATCTTCAACCGTTTTTGAGTAATTAATTAATTTCCTTATTTTTTAACCAAAACATGGTTCCAATCGAATGTTCATTATTGCTGTGTTTGAATTTGTAGAAAGTTGAAATTCCGGATGCACTCTATGAATAAGCTGTTCATCAGTTCTGCGTAACGAAATTGGTTCCATATTGTACAGGGTCGTTCGAAATTTGTTACGTTTCCGCAAGGTACAAAAATGCAGAAAAGTTCATTATTTCAAATGGGACACGCTGTATATTATCGAATATTCTGATAGACAATTGAAGTCCCTTTAAAATGGTGTATCATATTCCTATACCTAAACAGATTACCCGACCTCACACCTCTTGATTTTTACTTGTGGGGTAATTTGAATAGGAGGGTTTATATGACACCGGTACTCACGAAACAAGACCTGCGTCAACGAGTTATGAGGAGCATTGAAGACCTAGATCCCACAGAGATAAGGCGGGCCACAATTTCATCAACGATTATTTGTATTCTGAAATGTTTGGAAACCAACGGTCGTCATTTTGAAAATTGATTGTAAATGCTTTCTAGTTTTGTTAGTTATTGTTTGATATTATTTGCATTGCGATTCATGTTTAACTGAATTTGTTATTTGACGTTTTTTTTTTATAAATAACAGTACGTATTAATAATTAATGAAATTCTTGTATAATCGTACAAACTTTCTTTTGTCCATTGGTCGCAAATTAGAATACATTTCGTTGAACTTCCTGCATGTTCTCGCTATAATTTGGTCACATTGTCCATGAAAAATAAATAGTTTTATCAAAACTTGAATTGTGTAGTAATTTCCTGCTATTTTGACCCTTTTCAAATTTCTCCCGTTAATAAACATCCGAATGTTTTATTATTAGTGCACTAATTGTGACAGAAAAGACAGAATAGTGCGATTTTTATAGGAACATGTTTCTATTCCGGAAACCTTGCTGTTTAAGTATAGGAACACGATATATCATTTTAAAAGGACTTCAATTGTCTATCAGAATATTCGATAATATACAGGGTGTCTCATTTGAAATAATGAACTTTTCTGCATTTCTGTACCTTGCGGAAACGTAACGAATTTCGAACGACCCTGTACAATATGGAACCAATTTCGTTACGCAGAACTGATAAACAGCTTATTCATACAGTGCATCCAGAATTTCAACTTTATACAAATTCAAACACCACAATAACGAACATTCGATTGGAACCATGTTTTGGCTAAAAAATAAGGAAATTAATTAATTACTCAAAAACGGTTGAAGATAGGCATAGGAATGCGTGAGGCAAAAATAATTTAGAAGTAATAGCGAACCCAAAAATATAATAATATATAGGGCGTCTCATTAAAAATATCAAAGGTTTTCCACTTTTCCACATAAGCGACAACGTCGCAACGCTGAAAATATTTTAGATCGATAGATCCGAACCAGCCATGCAAGTGACCAAATTTTCAAAAAGATCCCATGTCTCGTTTTCCGTAAAGGTCTAAGGTACCATCGACGTGAATCACCCGGTATATATACTTACACTTACACTCACAACATACACACCCACAAATGAATTTTTTGTTCAATATAGCTATAAAATTCTGGATAAAAACAAAAAAATGTTAAGAATAATAATAATAATTTTTTTACAAATATATCATTTTTTAAAAGAAATCAGTCAATCTGTTACATTAAAGCTAAATATCAAGTAACCAAATAAGTTCGTGCGGTTTTTTATGGTAAAATAGAAATATTTATTAACAAACAATATTTTCCATCGAAGTAGCCAACCTTTGTTTTGAATTTTCTATGTCTCGTGCAGTTGCCAACGGGCAAAAAAGGTGGTAATCACTTGGAGAAATGTCACGAGAATATCGAGGGTGGGTTAACGTTTCCCAGTCAAGTTCAGAATTTTTTTCCCAGGTCAATCTTGCGGTATGCGGTCTGGCGTTATCTTGTAAGAATAGCACTTTCTTCCGATTGAGAAGTCTGCTTTTGGGTGAGTGCTGCTTGTACTCGCTAAAGCTGTTCACAATATAAGTTCGCAGTGATGGTTTGACCCCTTTACAAAAATTCGTAATGGACTATTCCGGTCGCTGTCCCCCAAACACACAATAAAATCTTGTTTGAGTGTAAGAAATCTTTAGGAGTGTGTGATTTCGAATCAGTAGGCTACAACCAATGACAGAAACGCTTAGGATTGGAGTATAATATCCACTTTCCATCGTAGATTAACAACCGATCAAGAAATGGTCCATTATTGTTTTTGTTATCATTTGCTTAACATCCACGTCTTTCCTAGCTGATGAAGATGCAAACGAATGGTTTCATCACTCCCACGTTATACTGGAATTTATCTCCACAACCTGTTGAAGATCCTCGTTGTTTACGATCTTCGGTCAAGCTGAAATCTCCCGAGTAAAATTATTTCTGTGCTGTTCGTCACTTACTAATTTTGTTCTCGCCGCCACTGCGGGTTTAGTACCAAGTTTGTACTCGTAGGGTAAACAACCGCGAATTAAGGTTTTATTCGTTTCCATTTTCTACGAATCAAATTCGGGACTAATTTATTGCCGCGAAATATATATGTACCCGCACAAAAGAAGGATTAGTATTAAAGTGACTGACAGATAACAAACATGTGCTATCGATGAACAACTTAAAAAATATCAATGGCACTCTGCTGTATACAAAAACCACACGAACTTTTTTGGTTACCTGAGTTTTACCGATTAATAACCTATTTTCAATATATGGGAACCCAAAGGTGTTTTTAGAACCTTTATAATTTCTTAAAAAATCCAACAGAACATTTTGATTGGTTACAGTACTATTATTTATTCCAATAAATTTTGCAACGAAATATTTTGGTTACTTACTTTTTTGCACCTTCATTGTACTGCAGATGTGCTGTTACGAATTCTCTTTCTTGTAAAGCACTTCCAGTTTTTGCTTTTTGTGGATGTATGCTTTCTTCAGTTTCATTTTTATCAATGCGGTCTTCATCAAGTATTACACAATCCCTGGCATATCCAGCTTCGACTCGGGTTTTTAATAGGCGAGTAAAATTTTCAGCATCCATGTCTGAACCGGTGTCGTGAAGTGGCATTTGGTCGCCTTCATCTTCATGTGAATCTAATAGGTTATACACTGTCTTAACTTCTGGCCGGGTATAGAGGATAGAAACCAAGCACTATCCAACGTGCCTAAGAAGTCTACATAACCTAAAATATACTAACCGGAATGAAAGTACAATTGGGTTATCGAAAAAAAATTATCCATTGTTTCTTACGTAATTTAAAACTTAACCATAAATTATAATAATAGTCGATGCAAGAAACTCTTGAAAAAAAATTTTTTGACTTCTAATAAGCAATTTAAAATTGATAAAATTTTAAAAAGAATCACGCGACTACAAACGCGACACGATTGATCAGCACGTTTACGACGTCATAATGTTAAATTAATTCTCAATAGTACAACGGCTTCTACATGTAACGGTTAGGTTTACAAATAAACTTATCCGGTACTACATCAACTATAATTTTTGCTCTACTTCCCACTGTAGTATAGTAAATATAATTCTCCATGTCTCCTTTCAGCTAAAAAATCATCAAATCATGAGAATTATTTAAATCACATTATAACAACGGAAGAACCACCATTATACATACTTTTAAAATTTCAATTTCGTATAGTACATAACCTAGCGAGTAATTAAAATATAAAATACTAAATTAAACTGAAACCATTCAAAATGTTATTAACATATTGTGAATAAAATATTTTTTCGATAATATTAATTATACTTGTGAATTTTAGTAATCATGAAGTTTGGTATAGATCTTCAATGACTGTGAGCTAAACCTAAATTAGTAATGTATTAGCTTTGCTAATACATTAATATACACGTAATGTTAATAGTGAAAACCGTAAATTTGGTTTTGTAAAGTGTTGCAAAATAGTGCATTACATACCTTCTTTCTGTTGGGAGATGAAGTCTAGTGGCGCGCTATTGGGTGATGTGATATAAAAATGCTATATGGTAGAAAAGAAAAAAGGAAAAGTCAACGTGTTTCCTTCCCTCCCTAAGAGGGGAGGTAGGTTGCTTGAGTTTCTCAAGTGTTCTGAGAAGCAAGTTAGGGTGTCAGTATTCGGCCAAATAGTCAAACGTGATTTGCGTACACGCAATGACGTAAAGGTATCAATTACATTTAAAAAATAGCTATAGTTTGTTTTTATAATTACCACTTATTGTAAGCATAATTAAGTGCAGACTGTTCTTAGATTTGCTTCAGTATATCACGAACGGAAATAATGTGTTTAGAATGATGATTCTTTCCATCTCCTAACAGTACCTGTGTACATGAACTAAAATTACCAACCGGTTAGAAAGCACATTAGCGAATGGTTGCTTTTCTTTGAACTTGTCAAATTTTAAACATAAATTACTCACATATTTTCGGCAAATTAAATAATTCTTTTTCATTATTTTTTTTTACCATTCAATATACTTTTGATTGCGTAGTTATCCCTTTAGTTTCCAAAATTTTCAAACAATTTGTGTTTTATTGTACATATTGATAGAGAATTTGACAAAATATATGCTTCCCACGTAATTATAAAAAATCCGAGCTATTGGAGTAGTGGTAACACGATCTGATTAGTATTCGGGAGGTAATAGGTTCATGGGGTTTTCCTCATACACATATAGCGACATGCTTACTGCGTATACGCACACCATATGCAGCTATTTAAGCGAATGCTGGGGTAGTATCATCCCTCCTCAGAACACTAACTCCGTCCCATCTGATCCTACCCTGACCGCATCATCACTCAAAAGTGTGTGGAACAGAATGGTCATCACATTGAACAGTCTTTTTAAGTGCCTGAACTTTTAGTACTGTTTCTTTACTTTTTTCTTTGATGATTTTTCTTATCTTTTCGTTGTTTTACACTATCTTTTTCGCTTTCATTTCTCATTGATGTTTAATTTCAAAACCTACTAATTTCATTTTAGAGATTAATGTAACTTTTTGTTAATATCTTCCCTACAAATAAAGATTTTCCAGGCAAGTTATACAGCGTTGAAATAATCCAATATGGCCACCATAAGAAAAACAAAAGATAGCGCTAATAACCTGGAAACAATTGAAAATCGAGGGTTTCTTACACATGTATCTTAAAAAGGGGTCTGAATAATGTAAAGGTTTCATAGTGGTCGCTAGGCGAGTTATTGAGGAAAATTGAAATTGACGTTTTTTTAAATTGAAAAAAGTTTGGGTGAATTTGAAATGAGATTTGTTATGAGCACTGGATTCTGCAAAACATTCCGTTGCCCTATCTCTTCTAATAACCAAGATACCAATGGTGAGCGTCGAAATGTGAACACAGTAAGAATTATAGAACCTACATCAGTTCTACATATATAAACACAAAATTTACATCTATTGGGGCTTGAACCTTGATGGCGCAGTCGGTTAGCGCGGTATTCTAGCAAAGTACAGGTCGTAGGTTCAAATCCTACTCGAGGTAAACTTTTTATTTATGTATTTAATAAAATTAATAATAATTTTTTAATAGTGTATATTTGTATAAGATAAATTTAATATTTCAATATTTGTAACAAAGGTGAAAGTAAAAATTAATTGTTTACTCAAAAATTGTTTACTCCCCAGTTAAAATTAAAATTATTGTTGTAGGGTTGGGATTTAAAAAAAATTATATGGGAATTAAAGTAGAATTTATTATGTAACAAATCTGTTCGAGAATCTACTTTAATTATATAAACAAAATTATACAAAAAGAGGTCCCACAATGACATTTTTTTCAATTGTATTCATTAATATCATCTTTCATCTAATGTTTATTATTATGTGATAGATCTCCTTTAGGATAATTGTAATGTAATCGAATAGGTGCTGGATAGAAGTCAACGTTTTATCGTAGATCCTTCTGTAGAGGTAGTGCTCAAGTCCCTTATGCAAACAGTAAGCTGTAAAATAAAGTTAAGTTTAAACGTCATAAGGCGCTATCAGTTCAGAATTAGCTACGGACAATGTCCGAGTTACCTCTTTTTAATCACCGAACGGTATGAATTAGAAGCACAACACTTTCCCTACGTAATCACACTGACTTAAATCTGGTTAACGTCAATGTCTGGCCCTAAAGTGATTAAATGTCTCAGGATTATTTCATTTAAAATTTAATTTAAATCCGTTGAAAGCGCACATATTTATTGGATCAGTTTCTGTGTTCGTAAAGAATCTATTTGACGATTCCGGTGCGTGCCATTAGCGCCGTGTCGTTAGCGCCGCGGAAGATTTTGGTGGTGTTAGCGCCGCAGATCATAATGCCCTTTGCCCAAAGTGCTGTTAGCTCCGAGGACAATAATTGCAAGGGATTTAGAATGGCATTTTTCAATACTTAATTACCCCATCAGTATACTTATGACAATTTAATGTCCATATTTAGTACAGGAAATTACTACACCATTTCACAGAAGATACATATTTAAGTATTGACATTAAATCAAGAATGTTAGTTATCAAGAATGTTAATTATCAAGAATGTTAATTATAAAGAATGTTAATTATCAATTATTTTAATATAACTAAGTGTCGCAGCTGAAAAATGAGGGGTGAGGGGTACATAAATTCAGATTTTTCTTCAGAAGATACCTATTTCTTCGAGAAATTGTCTCGTGCGGTGTTTAGAAGTGGTTACAAGTGTTTTGCGTCTTTCGTTTATACCTACAACGTTAAAACAGTTCTCTTCTGTTCAGAGCTAAAGTTGTTTTAGTGCTTATAGAGAGGTAAGTTTGTTTTGTACTAATTAACTATCCACAAACATAAAAGTTCTGGATGACAACGTTCTGAACAAAAGCAATGTTAACATCACATATAAAAGTTTTATTTTGGTTATTATTATTTTAGTTAATTTGTTTTGTTAAAATGGATAGTCACCATTTTGAATTTATTTGGAGAAAATATAATAATCCATCACTTATTGGCAAGAATAAACCAAATGTATATTGTATAATAGACATTTTAAGGACAGAATGTGTTAGGGCCTGCAATCACTCGTCCATGGCTGAATTGGGACTGCTACAGAATAAGAGGAAGAAGAAAAATATGGAAATTGACGCCAGGATAAGAAGAATACTTGAAAAATTTGAGGTTAATAAAGATTTAAATACATGTTTAAAAGCATTGTCTTATATAGAAAAATTAGGTTAATAAAGTTCTTTTACTTTCCATTAAAATGTATCAATAATTTAAACTGTTTTATTAGCGGCGCTAACAGCACTTTGGGCAAAGCGCATTATGATCTGCGGCGCTAACACCACCAAAATCTTCCGCGGCGCTAACGGCACGGCGCTAACAGCACCGACTCGACGATTCTACCCCATTTTCAGTGTTCACCTTTCATAATAAAAAATGGACATGCATAATTTTTAGTCACAGTGCAAAGTACCTATATATTAACGTATGTTCACTAAATGTTATTTTAAATAAATCACTTTTTCACATTTTATAAAGTTGTTTTAACAACTTAAACAATTCTAAAAGATTCTGCCACTACTGAGGACGATAACTATAAGTGTTATTGAAACGTATAGACTTATATGCAGGGTTTTTCAAAAAGGGTGGCCCTGTTGCTAGGATATGTAGAACACTGAAAACTAAGTTGGGTTTGTTTAGTAAAAAATTTTCGAAACGGCATCCGTATTTAAAATATAGGGCTTTAAAAAAATTCTTTTATAACCATTTTTTACGATTATGTCAAAACTACTCGCAACATTTTAATGAATTTTTTTTTTGTTTTGGAAGCTGACATATCCCTGAATTTGTTTTTATATCTGGCTCTCATAGAAGGCGCGATTTACACGGTTCGTAACGAGTAGTTACGTATAACTTTTTTGAGGTTAGATTTTCTAGTCCAAATTTTAAGTGAACTTAAACATCATTCAATTTTACACCAAAAAGGTACTATTGGTAAAACTCGATACTGTGTACCGTTTTCGGAATATTTTGATTTGAAAATGATGAAGTAATAACTGATGCTGGTATAAAGTAGGTATTCTTATTAAAAACCAAAAACAATAACATTATCCTAAGTTATTGATTAAACAAAGAAACACAATAAGAAAATTAAAATAAATTTGAGTAAAAACATGAAATATTCAATCAGTTACAGTAAGTGTTCAAAATATTATCAGTTAATCATGGAAAACTGACATTTATTGATAGTTAAAACGGTAATGTCAATAACATTTAATATTGTTGATAAATACGTTAATTAATAATCAAAATGTATTCAGATGTTGAATACACCGACATGTTATTAACCTTAAGCGAGTGTTTAGGAAACGCTAGTGCAGCGGCTACGCGTTATGCAGAAAAGTTTCCCAGAAGAAACCTACCAAGTAAAAAAACGTTTAGAGCCGTGGAATGACGTTGTCGATGTGAAACCATATGTTAAAAGGGTATCACATTACAAACACTTGTTTAAAGTTAATGTTTGGGCAGCAATTTTAGGTAACGAATTAATTAGTTATCACATTCTACCTGTAAATTTAAATGGTGATGTGTACCTCGACTTTTTATTAGATATTACAAGATTTAACTTTAAAAGAGTGATCTCTATCTTTATGCATGATGGAGCTCCCCCACACTTTGATAGAAGGTTTTGTAATTAGTTGAGTAACTATTATTGGAATAGATGGATTGGTAGAGGTGCTGAAGCTCCGATTCATTGGCCTTCACGGGCATGCGATTTTAATCCTTTGGACTACACAGTTTGGTCGTATCTTAAGGAAAAAGTCTATGCTATAGAGGTAAATTCACGTCAAGAGTTGCAAGACAGAATTGAACATCTCTTTAATGACTTCATAGCTGATCCTCAATCATTTAGAAGATTAATGCGTCCTTTGGAAAAAAAGGATAGCATTGTGTATTCGCGAAAACGGAGGACATTTTGAACACTTACTCTAACTGATTGAATATTTCATGTGATTCTTTGTTTAATTAATAACTTTACCCTTAGAATAATGTTATTGTTTTTGTTTTTTAATAAGAATACTTACTTTATACCAGCTTCAGTTATCAATTCATCATTTTCAAATCAAAATATTCCGAAAACGGTACACAGTATCGGTTTTTACCAAGAGCACCTTTTTGGTGTAAAATTAAATGATGTTTCTGTTGACCTAAAATTTGGACTAGAAAATCTAACCTTAAAGAAGTTATGTTTAAAACTAGTCGGTACGAACTGTGTAACTAGAGCCTTCTGTGAGAGCCAGATATAAAAACAAATTCATGGGACGAGTCAGCATCCAAAACATATTCATACAAATTTCATTACAATGTTGCCAGTAGTTTCGATATAATCGTAAAAAATTATTTTTTAAACCCTGTATCTTGAATACAAATGCCATTTCGAAAATTTTTAATAAGCAAACCCCACTTATTTTTAAGTGTTCCACATATCCTAGCAACAGGGCTCCCTGTTTTTGAAACATCCTGTAGATATAAATATGAACATACACCATTTAAACCTAAAATATAAGTATTTTAAATATTTTTGTTAACCCTCCAAATTACACCAACAGAACTTAGAGCATATATGTAGACTTTAAATTAATATGAAGAATTTTCGGCGCAATACTTAACACATTTAGGTCTTTTATATTTTTAATTAAAATTAATATAGCATTTTACATCAAAATATGAAATAACAATAAAAAGGGATATTCTGGAATTCTACTGAAACACGGTGACAGCAAACAATACTACTCTGTATAATGGAATCAATTTAAAAATAATTTTGAATGTATTCCCTAAATTATATTAAACTTGTTTCTGACATAACAATTTTAGATGTCTTCAAGGGTTGTTTTTAGAATTTGTGTATGTGAACAAATGTTTATACATAATAAGTTTAACATTAAAGTTTCTAAAAATGAAAGATTTTTCAAGTGGAGATAAATATATTCGTTATCTGTACGTGAAGACTTTTCACTCGTGTTTTTAAGAAATGGAGACTTCTCATCATTAGAAAGAACTCTACATGCAATTATTAGGCACATTTAAAATGAAATGAAGTGTCAGATGCAACGATTTTATAGACAATTTGTTAAATTGATTTTCTTACATACTGTCATTATTCCTCTCATCGCCTTTTTTATTTATTAAAGTTTATCGTATTTTTTATTAAAGTGAAACATACAGGGTAGCCAAAGAGTGCGACAATGGTCAATTAAAGATAGCGAAAAAAAATGTTCAGGAATTATTAAGGATTAAGAGATTCATCTTCTAAAATTATTTTCCAGTATACAGGGTACCCCAAAAAGGCGGCGCGGTAAAAATTTTATATTTTTTAAATAGGACATCCTGTATATTTTTACATATTTTAATTTACCCTAAAATTCTGTATTTAGTACCGAAATTTGTATAGAATATATTTGCAACGTTGCCAATTAAACTGAAAAATTTCTTAAATTTGTGAAAAAACATGAGTCAATGAAATTTGTAATATTTTTTAATTTACAATAACTGGAAACAAAACGCAAACGGAAAGAAGAATAATGACAGAAGTCTCCTAAGATAACACAGATTAATGTTTCTCTACAGGGTGTTTTATGTGGTCATGCCAACATTGTGAACTTTAAACCTAATTTTCGAAAGTTTTTTATTACTATGGTTTGTAGGGAATTTAATCCTTTTTAACTTTTGTAAAGGTCTTCTTATGCCTATCTCTACTACCTTGGTGGTATTTCAATTTTTATTTGAACTCTAGCAAAAACCTGAATATTTTTCACCATTGTCGTTTTTCTTGTCACCTATGACATCAAATAAAAACAAAATATTATCATTTAAACATAAAGCATCGGGTATTCATTAGAAAATGTCATCCAGTTGTCGGCTATTGTGTTACATTTTAGTTCTGTCAAAGTTCAAGTTCAAATGAAATAAGAATACACAAACTTTTTTTGATGTATGTCTCCTTTCAACATTAATCCAAAGCCAACTTGATGACTTTTTCTAACGATGATCCGATATTTTAGCGATTAAAGCTTGTGGACAGTTCTTAAAGTAAATTATTACATAATTATTTGTTCAAAGTGGCCCCTGTTAAGTTGAATACAATACGTTTTTCAATAATGTGAGTCATGGTTCTACATATTTCCCGAATAGCAGTTTGAAAATAGTTCGTAATACGCATTTTCATATCATCTCTCGTACTCGACCCGATCTTTTAAAAATCCCGATATATTGAAATCCATTCTTGTTAGATCTGGTGATCTAGCCAGCCACGGTACTGGTGCTCCTCTTCCAATGTACGCTGCCTATATGTTTGTGAAGATTGACCAAAATTAGTTAGACTATGCAGTTGTGTCATTTGTGAATTATAAACTTCTGTTTATAATAGATATTACACTAAAAGTGACTTCATAAAATTTAATTAACAAACACGTTTATGAGCGTATATTAAATATTAATTTCAGTACACTAATATTGTACAATATAACATAAATTAAACACTCCGAAGAACACAGTACTTGAGATATTACTTAACTTAAAACGAATCTTGCGTTTTGCTTTTAATATCTTTTCCTTATTCTCTATTTTTCCACATAAAAATAATTATCTTTTGTGACAACTCGCCGTTGCGAATGTTCAAGTACCTTGGGAACACGGACTCTTTTATAATTAAAATACTGGGTTATCGTTCTGATACGATGATACAACCGTAAGGGGTGTAATTGGTTGAATCACACGTGACCTCAATTAATAAAAGTTGATGTTGTAGGTTTTGAACAGAGATCATTGTGATTGATTCTCAAAAATTTAATTCCAATATAAAATTTCTACGCAATCGACAGAAAAAATACTTTAATTCAATATTTAACAATTACACTAAATAATAAATTTGCGTAATATATTAAATTTTTAAAGTGGGGTAAACTTAGCACCCGACTTTAGTAAAAAGAAATTATATGCATTCGACTGTGCTTCGTTTGTGCTCGTTTGTACCACGTTTTATTTCGTTTGTACCCCTTATGGGGGAATATTTAAATTTCCTCTAAGGGGTAAATATGTCATTTTTTAAGATATTCGAATTCTGAAAACTCGTGCTGTTTCCTAATTATTTGTACCCGTTTCGTTTCTACTCTTATAGGGTTGGAAATACGGAATATTTACATTTCCCTTAAAGGGTAAATATGTCATTTTTTATGATTTTTTAATTCTGTCAACAGATGCCGTTTCCTAATCGTTTGTACCCGTTTGTACCGCTCTCCGTTTCGTTTGTACCCTTATGGGGGTAGAAATGCGGAATATTTAAATTTCCCCTAAGCGGTATAATGCACAGGGACTCCATCATGTAAGAACCAAAGACGTTCACGAACTTCATTTGCTATCTGAACCATTAACCGCGGTAAATTATATTGTAAGAAATCCAAATACACTTGTCCAGTTACTCTTCCTCAAAAAAATATGGTCCAATAACATAGTCTCCTGCAACCCCTTCCCAAACATTTAAAGACCGTCTGTTTTGTGAATGTGTTCTTATGAAATGGGGATTGCTTGTAGCATAATAATGAAAATTATGCCTATTCACGTTTCCATGTTTGTGAAATGTTACTTCATCACAAACGAATATTAAATATGCAAAATTTGGTTGTTGTCTCACTTTCTGCTGCACCCATGCACAAAAAGTTATTCGCCTCTAAAAGTCTTCTTTATTTAATTCTTGCAATAACCGAACATGATAAGGATACATTTGGTTTACTGTCAGTATATTCTAAATCGATAATAGTCTAATATGTAATTGATTAGAAATATCGCTTTGGCCAATGTATGGATTTTCAGTTACTGTTAAAAGCACATTTAATTGATTTTCTTCGGTTAAAACACGTTTTGTTCTTTCATTTTTCTGATAAGTTACACTTCCAGTTGTCTGAAATCGTTCCATTGCCTTCTCAAACGCCCTTCTATTAGGTTATCGTCGGTTCGGATATCTTTCGTGATACATCCTCGTCGCTAACAAGCAGTTTTTGTCCTAGCTCCTAGTACAAAAATCATATCCACCAATTAGGCATTTGAAAAATTCGTTTTTAATAATTTTTGAAGAAACAACACACTAAACCGCTTTAATTGTTACACAATTGTTAATACAATAGAAAAAATACCAAATTGACGTTTTATTTAAAATGATAATATTTTGTTTTTATTTTATGTCATAGGTGACTAGAAAAATGACAATGGTGAAAAACATTCAGTTTTTTGCTAGAGTTTAAATAAAAATTCATATACCATCAAAGCTAGTAAACCCAAGTAATAAAATACAGATTGTTCCATTTAAAAAACTTTCGAAAATTAGGTTTAAAGTTCGCAATGTTGGCATGACCATATAAAACACCATGTAGAAAAAAATTAATCTGTGTTAGGGGAATTCTGTCATCATTCCAATTTTCGTTTCCGTTTTGTTTCCAGTTATAAGTTAAAAAACATTACAAATTTCATTGACCCATGTTTTTTCACAAATTTAAGGAATTTTTCATTGTAATTGGCAACAATGCAAAAATATCCTATACAAATTTCGGTGCCAAATACAAAATTTTGATTCATTTTCATTTATAGGAATTATTATAGGTGCAATATCACCATGATCGAACCTTATTCCACGATCCCACCATTGCTGAACAAGACCTTCAGCATGTTGAATCGAGTTGTCCCACATTTCTGGTGTCACTTGCGCTAATGCTTCTTGCCACATATTTAAGCAATTTTCAATTGATTTTCTATCCCTACCTATGTGTTTATTATAATATGATTTTGTGATTTCCTCACATATGTTCAATCGGGTTAAACATGCAATGATAGGGAGGAAGTCATAGTACTCTACGACCATACTTTTCCGCCAGCTGATCCGCAACAAATAGTTTTGGTAGTTTGTTTCTACAATTATACATAAAGTGATTTAATAATATTATAATACTTTATACGTACTCGGCAACTACTTGTAATAATTCGGTTTTTAAAAAGTGCACGTCAAATGGAATTTTTTGTTACGTCAACCAATCTTGAACAGCACCTTTTGTCCACAAACTGTTAGGTATTTTGATAACTACAGTGCTATGACATGATGCGTTGTCCATTACAATAACGGATGGTTGACTTAAATTCTGTAATAGCTGGTGCTCAAACCACTGTACAAATTTTTTTTCGTTCATTTCCCCGTGATAATCGGAATTTGGTGTTTTTGAATTAAATATTAATTCCACACCAGGTATAAAGCCATTTTTATTTCCAGCGTAAAGAAAGATATATCTAATAATGACAAAAATTATAATAAAATATACCATGAACATTATTTCGAACCAACCTTTTGCCATCTATTTTTGTACTTTTAACCGTTTTTAAATTGTCATTTGCCAAGAATGACAAACAGTGCCATTTTGGAATATCCAGGTTTCGTCTAGAAAAACAAATTCGTATAACCCTTCGTGTTTCAAACGATTGTACAATTTGAGGAAACGTATTCGTTTTAAAACAATACCGGATAGCTCCATTAAACCTCTTCGAGGATCCTTTTTTTCCATTGAAAACTTGTTTCGTAATACAGTATGTGAAGACCTACGACATCCTTTAAAAAGTTGATCGTTTTTTTATTTCTCCCATAAAATTTGTACGGTAATATGTTCGCCTACAAAACAAAAATTCATTGGCTACAACGTCAATAAATTGATATCCACTTCCGATTCTCATACATTCTGTAAATCAAATTTCGAATCGCATCCTGGCAGAAGTTTTCAACGTTGGTGATGGGTTCCGGGTGCACACGAGATCTAGCGACTGGTTGAACTACTTCATGATTTTTAAGAGACTGCGAAATTCTACTAACAGTAGCAATATTCACGTTTAAAACTACATCTACCCTCTAAAACAAGACTACGATTAGATTAACTACACACATTATAAAACAATACATTACCTCTCTTACAGAAGTCAATGGAAAAAAAGGCCCTCTGCATCCCGTTCTTTGTCGAAGAAATCTATTAACGAACCAACCAATTTCCTTCCACGAATACCTAAATGCTTGGGGCACATATTAGGCGAGGTCACACAACGGAAAATAACACACAAATTTGTTCTGAAAAGAACAGTTTCACAAAAACGAAATAAAATAAAATACGAAATGGAATTAACAAACACAATAATAAACGACAATAAATGACAGATGTCTTGGTTGCAACATTGTAATTTTATTTATGATGCTGCCAACTTGTACAATTATTTTACCCTAGAATATTACCTTTATGACAATCCTAAATATTATTATTACATTGGTACTGTTTTTACGTCATATGTCACGTGCAACGCTTTTAGGATTGCCAGGACTTTACCAATGTTTATACTTCGACTTCATTAAATTTACTTTATCTAATGTTAATTTAAACTATTTTTGTTTTAGGTATTCAGAGCCAATACAATCATCTAGAATTACTTCTGATGATTACATTTATAAAATGTTAACTACGTCTCCTCACAATACTAAAATTCAATACACTACATACTATTCTGAACCGATAAGACGATTTTTAGGTAAGTAATCCACAAATAAAAATATTTAGCACGATTTCCATATAAAGTGCATAATAGCATATTCTATAAATAACAAAATAAGTAATAACCATTTCACATTTCTGTTTATCGCCAATTTTTGCCGTTTTTTAATATCAAAAAGAGGATAACAGTGCAATTGCATATACTATAAAGGCTTTAACAGCGCTTTTTATTTTTACACTTTAATAATGTACTCAATTTATTGAAAGAACACTTTAAGAAATAAAAGCTATTGCATTCTGCTTTTTTCCGGTTGGTTGCAGTTTTCCTGTACGCTTTGCAGATTTTACTTTATCCTTAACACCCAGGTATAGCCTTATATAATATTCAAATTCAAATCGCCGTTATTAATGTCACAATCTATTTTACTTTATTTTCATGGCATACTCTCGAATAAGAGCATCTAGCTGAAACTTATTTCTTAAAAATGGGATTGAGTTTAAAATTTTAGGAAGTAATTCTGTAAGATACGTGCATTCAATAACTGCTTCTCATCTTTTATTGCTTTATTACCTTATCAACGTTTATTTCTAGACTTATTTTTATCTTTGATCAAATTGTAATTTATCTTGCAAGATTCTTTTTCGAGTTTAAAACTTTGAAATCAAGACACGATCGCTAGTTTAATTTATCTTAATAATTAAAAGCTACTGGTTTGCTTACTTATTAAAAGATGCTTGAAGCGATTTTCTCTTAAGTTAGGTAAGATGACTATTTACTTTAATACTGTTATAGGGCCAGGCCATTTTGCTGCTGTAACATATTCAGGTGGTAAAGGATATGGACGTAGACCAAATCATATTACTTTAATATTAAATGATCCTGTCAAGAACGATATTCAGCTATTAAGCTATTATATTAATAAGTTCCGGAATGAAAAAGCATTGATGGCTAAAGAGGCAGCTGCAGGTACCAAATTATTTAGGTTAAAGTTTTGCTTGTGTGTTCTCTGGCTTTTCACGGAATCTGAAACTTTAACATTGACAAAAAAATTCTAATTCCGTTTTTGGATCTAGTTACTAGATAGTGGCGTCAAAAAGGTTAGATATATTTTGCTCCATCTAGAATTAAATTGTACTTACTCTTCGCAAAAATTATGTGAATTAAATTAAAATTTTTGGGATAGGACTCAGCTAAGTTCTAAAAATAACGACATACATTACACATTTTAAAGTCAAATTCGCTTTGTATTTTAACTTTGTTTACAGAGTTACATAAGTTACACAAACTCATTGTGTATAAAAAATATAAACACAAAATTAATCAGTTTCGTTAGTTGATGCATCATTTTAGATTTAGTATTCATTAAAAAGTACCCTGAACTTGGAATAAAAAAGATACTAATATAGGCCACTTACATATTCAAATACTTGCCGTTTTTTGGGTTTTTAATGGTGTATTTGTATATGAATGTAATACAATCTAAATGTTTCGATAACACTTTCACAATTTCACAAAATTGTTTCAACATCTTTAAAAATTTCAATAATGTTACTGCTGACGAAGATAACTGTAAGTGTTATAGAAACGTTTAGATTGTATTACATTAATACACAAGTACACCATTAAAAACCCAATAAAAAAGATAAGTATTTTAATATGTGCAATAACGGTGAGTGTTTACATTTTCATAGGTCACTTACAGTTTGAAAAATAAAGGCATGCAGTGTATTCTTTTTTTAATGTAGATTATGCCAGCTAAGCACTTATGTGCTATACATGACACGTGGTATTTGATATATAACTTGGAAAGCACTATCGGGGTTTGCACACCACTTTAACTATTATTATTGTCTCTTAAAATATAAAGCACTTAAGGATTAGGGTTTGTTAGCCACTGTCTATTAAGTCTATGGGTAACGTTCGTTGTGAATTTGTCTTTTACCTATGCTATAATAAGAAGCTCCACTACACTGGTTAATAGTCTGATAAAATTTTCTTACTGTTCTTGCTATGTTTCTCGATGTAGTTGCACTGAGCTGGTAGCGTAGTGGTGACACGACCTGATTAGCATTCGGGGGGTAATGGATTCGACTCCCATTACCATCTACCTTGTATGAGGTTTTTTCAGGGGGTTTTCCTCATACACCTGTAGCGGCATGGTCACTGCGTATATGCACACCATGTGCGGCTACTTAGGCGAATGCTGGGGTAGTATTTTCCCCCTCAGAACCCTAATTCCGTTCCTTTCGATCCTATCCTGACCACACCCATCCTTAACCCCACCATGCATATATACGTAATGTATGTATGTATGCTGGAAATTCATGATTGTGGCTGAAGGAGCTCGGAAAGCTCGAGCAGCCCGTCCTCTTCCTTGAGGAGGGAATAAAATACGTGGCCTTTTCCTTTTTTCCTTCGATGTAGTTGGGAATTCCTTACGAACCACTGTGCATTTGTTATAATACGCAATACCCTATTCTGCAATAGTTGAAGCTTGTTGAGATTAGTTTTTGATGTTGTGAACCAAATGCAACATCCGTATGTAAAGATTGGTCTAACACTTAAGTTTAAGTTGCGACTTTTTGTTTAAGATTGGGTACAGCATAGCTAATCTTGCATAAGATTCGGATAACTTCTTATTTAAGTGAAGTGTCTGAGATTTCGTGTTATAGCTGTTATTAATAATTATATTTGGTGGGTCTTTGGGTGGACGAAGAGTAAACATGTTTGTTTCCCATTTGTATGCATTAAGTTTTAGATGCCACTTCCGAAACCAGAGGGTTAACGTATCAACACTTTCCTGGCGTTTTTGGGCTGTCTGATTAATGGCATTGTCTTGGATGATTAACGCCGCGTCATCGGCATAAATAGCTACACTTGCGTTTAGCGGTTCTGGAACGTCAAACATAAAAATATTAATCAAGATGGGGCCCAGAATGGAACCGTGTGGGATAAGCGCATTAATATAATGTATCGTGGAAGTGTGGGCGTTAATTCTCACATGAAATGTTCTGTCAGACAGAAAGGACTTAATGGTTAGTAACAGGTACGTAGGTATGTTCAGCATTTTCAGTTTATGTTTCAGTCCATTTATCCACAGTCGGTCAAATTCCTGTGCAATATCTATAAAGGCTACTTCGATATGCAATTTATTTTCAAATTCCAACTCAATTTAATCGGTAATACGTAAAATTTGGTGATTTGTGCAGTGACAGGTTTTAAATCCCAATTGGAATTGTGGAAGAACGTCATTTTGATCTAGGAACTTATTTACTCTAGTCTGGATGATTCTTTCTAGGAGCTTGGACACAGCGGATAAGACGGCCTGTAAAGTGCTGGGTTATTGTGCGGTTTGTCAGGTTTAGGAAACATTAGGATTATTGCATGTTTCCATACTGGGGGAAAATACTCAATACGTAAGCAAGCATTAAAGATCGCAGTGAAAAATGTTATTGATTTTAAGGGTAGATTTTTAAAAAGAATATTAGGTATCAAATCCGATTCTGGTGCCTTTTTAGATTTTAGTTGTTTAATATGTTCCTTAACTTTAGTTGGCGATGCTTGATCCATTAGCATTATATTTGTTCCATCAATGTTTTTATTTCTTGTTCTACATTACAGTTAATGTCATCGGCATCAGTTCCACTGCATGTAGTAGTGAAACATGCATCAAGCTGTTGAGCAATCTATTCTAAATTGAACCAATTCATCCTTAACTATTGAGGTGAGCTTTAACTGCAGGGTCCCCAGTCTTTTGCCATAATCTACGCGTGCTGTGTTTTTCATGAATCAAGTTTTGAATATTTGTTGGGAGAATTTGATTACTTGAATCTTTTTGGGATCTAAAAGGTATAGTGGACTGGTTAAGTGCCAGAGCAGCTGCTTCCTTGAAGCATTTTATCGCATTATCAATGTCGTTTTCAGATGTAAGATTCATTGGGCTGGTTATTTATAATTGTTCGGAAATGTTCCCAGTTAATAGGAGCATCTATTAATCTAGGAAGATTAGGATAGTAGTAGGGAGAACTATTGAGCATAACGACTATCGGCAAATGATCAGAATCGAGTTTAGTTAAAACGGATTGACTTATTGGTAAGGTGATGTTCTTATGTACAATAATGTCTAAAATATCCGGGTGCTGATTAATTCTATAGGGGTAGATGTATATTCAGATGGCGCAGAAATATCAACTGCCAGTTGGAAGGCAAAATTATTCAGCTTCACACCATTAGGATTAGTTACTCTGCAGCTCCAATTCGTATTTTTGCAGTTGAATTCGCCAACTAGCATCTTAGGCTAGGTATCTTTAAATGAACTGTTAAGTTCCTGAAAATCAAGTTTGCTATTTGGTGGCTTATACACAAAAATTATGTTGATGGGGGTATTATTCATTATCATTAATTTAACTCCTATTGCTTCAAGAAGATGAATGCTAGACAGATCCAATGGTGTAGTTGCGTTATTGCGTTTAATTATTATTACAGAACCTCCATATCCTACTGCTGATTTTCTGTATTTTCTGTAGATATTGTATACTGGTATGGTGAATTTTTCATTGATACACGATATACTGTGCTTGTCAAGAAAAGAGATAAAAATTAAGGAGGGTTAACATTGATTTACGAATGTAATTATTTGCTACCATTTTGGAACAGCATTGGAATTAGGCACATTATAAAATTTTTAATTTGATCCAGATGTGGGGCGATCAGGTCAATTACGAATTGGAAAATTGTTGTTGAAAGAGAATCGGGACTAGGTGAATTTTGAGTGTTGTTACTTGTTTTTTGTTGAAATTGTGGGCGCCCGTATACAAATTTTCTCGTACAATGTTCATACTTTATCAAAAATACGTTCCATGCACAACACAAAGCCGCATATACCCAGTACGTTAAAACAATCACCCAAATGAAAACCTTTTATTTCAATAAAAAGCGAATTCGACTAGTACTGAGATAATTACATACTCAGTAGCCATAGACATATGAATTGTGCATCAATACAGAGTGATTCAGGAGGAAATGGAAATATTTTAAAGACATGTCTAGGAGGCCAAAATAAGCAAAATAAACTCATATGTTCTAGTCCGATTTTTGTTTGTTTCAGAGATACTTTGATTAATTGTAATTTAAGAACTAAATAAGTATTTATTACAAAACTAAAAAATAAATCAAATAATATAAACAAATAGAATTAATTCATAACAAATTTTCGAAAACGTCACCTCCCACTTCGATACACTTATTTGCGAACAATGATTTGCTCTAGTGAATGCTGCAGCATTAAGAATGTCATTTAGTAACGCATCCCTTGTGTCCACTTTCGTAGCGTAAGCCAACGACATCATCCATCCCCAAAGACAAAAATTTAGAGGAGTGAGATCCGGTGACCTTGGTGGCCGCCCTGCAATCCAGTGATCGCCGAAATGGACATTGAAAAAATTTTAAGATTATTTCAAACATGAGAAGGCGCTCCGCCATGTTGGAAAATAATACGTGGTCGGGTATTCAAAGGAACTTCGTCCAATATTTCCTCTAAATGCTCTAAAAAATGTAAATAACCACTTACAGTAAGGAATACGACAGGACCGAATAACTGATCATTTAGAATGCCGCACCATACGTTAATACTAAGCCAACGACGAAAATTGTGTTCTTGCGTAGCATGGGGATTTTCATCCCACCATCGATTATTATTCTGGCAATTGTTAATTTCATCTCGAGTATACTACGCTTCGTCCGTAAATAAAATGCATTTAAGCAATCTTCTGTTTTCACGATTCATGCTTTCCACCAGTTTCTGTAAGCCTTTCACGCTCTTTTTCGTGAGTTAAAAATTACATTAAAAATTTTCGAGAAAATTACAAAAAATTTCTTGAAGTATCGATTAATTAATATACAGCCAATTTCTATTATCTTTTTTTTTATGATTGTGGACCTGAACAGGCTAAATTTGGCCTATCGTGCTAAAGCACTGAGGAACACTTAGGAGGATGGATAGAGGGATAATGAATTGCCAATAGATGCCTGTGAACAGCTACCTTAAATTTTCTCATATCATAAGTGAGAAGAAAGCAGGAACTAGGGAGATCATTCCAGAGTTTAGACAAATGCCGATTGCGCCCGTTTGGTACGACAAGTGGAGATTTGCACTGCATACTGATGATGTGAATGAGCGAACCGAGTGTTTCTCCCAAAGATAGCCGAGATGGTATCAAAGAATATAATTCAGCAGCACAATAGCCGTTGTAATAACGATAATACAAAGAAAGAACTGAAACCATCCTTCCATGCTCAAGGGACTGTATGTTAGAAGTTAAGGACGGGTCATTTATAAGCCTAATCGCTCTCTTTTGGATACGATCAACGATATCGAGAGCGTATTGGGGAGCACTAACCCAGAGGTGAGAATTATATTTCAGGTGAGGCCGAATTTGGGCCTTATACAGCAGAAGGAGTTGTCGAGAGGTAAAGTACTGCTTAGATCTGTACAAAAAGCCTATTTTACGAGGGGCTGTTTTGGTAGCTGACAGAAGATGGTCAACCCATGAGAGATTTGAAGATACAGTCATACCCAATAGAGTAATAGGGTCTGAAAACTTAAGAACTGAGCCATTCATACTTACAACAGGAAATGATCGATATTTTTTGGCGGACACAAGGCAACACCGAGTTTTGTTACCATTCGAGAATACGTTGAATGTCTTTGTTGATTGAATTTGCCATTTCAGCTTTAATTTCTTGATTTGACATAGAAGGTGGATTATCACTATGAGTAGACTGAGATGAACTACAGTGAAGAGTGCTATCGTCAGCAAAGCAATGGATGGGGTTAGTTGTTGAAGAAATAAGGTCATTTATGTACAGCAGAAAAAGTGGAGGCGCTATAACGGATCCCTGTGGCACGCCCGCGTTAATGCTAACTTCTTTTGAAAAAAGCCATCAACTACGTCACGTATAGTAACCATTGATTATTCTGTTAGTCTAAAAAATGATTCATTAAACGAATGTGTTCCTGTAAGATGTGTGTTCTTTTTAATTAATTATCCATAATTACAGGCAATAATTATTACGAGTTTTATTAAATTTATGGCGTTGTTACAAAACGCCGTCTACCGACCAGAAAAAAACTGAACTGGCAATGTTAATATTTTATTAGAAGCTTATGTAGTTTATAATAAAGCTATTTTGGACATGATTTAATAGAAAAAGTCGGTTTTATAATTTGGGGTTGTTGTACTCCGCTTAGCGGTCATCTCAGGAACTGGAAACTAATTTTCAGCAATTTACCGAAATGCATGATGCGCAGTTTGTCATACACAACCTGCCTCCTTTATTAATGGGCCACTCGGTACACATGTATCACAGACTGAAAAATAATGACTTAAAGTTAAATGAAAACATATTATTAGTAATTATTGTTAATCCATCAATGGTTTAAATAATACTTTTTTGTACAAACGTCAAAAAATGACGAGGTTCGCGCATTAATAACAATATGTGAAATGACACTTTTTTTGATTTTCCTACGTTACCATAACAACGTGCGCGAAATACATGTTTCGCGCACTGCATGTAAACTCTATGAGGTTATTGTATTTTAACTTTTGTTGTCCTCAATCAAGCAAAAATCCAAGAAAAAATTATTTAAAACAATTTTAAGGGATATACATATTTTGATGGTTGTAGAAAAAATGTTATATCCAAGAAAAACATTATTTAAAACAATTTTAAGGGATATACATATTTTGATGTTTGTAGAACAAAAATTGTTTCTAACACGTGCGCGAACTACTTTGGTGATCTCGACTAATTTTTTAACACGGCTGCGCCTCGTTAAAAAATCAATTCTCGATCACCAAACTAGCATTTCGCGCACTAGATACAAAAATAACTATTTATTTCTAAAAGAAATACCAAACGTTTTGATAGGAATTATCGCACTAGAAAAGAAAAATTAATGTTAATAATTTTATAAATACAATAAGGCAAACAATGCTTTTTACTGGAAGTACAAACAATATTGTTGAGGAATTTATTCAAATTTTGACGGATCAATTTGTGTTTTTACCGATTTTCTACACACCTTTGATTTAAATAAAGTTTAATTAAGGTTAGTAGTTTCAAACAGGGATGCATAATGTAATAAAGACAATTTTGCTTGTTCACTTGATTATTTAGAAAAAAAGTACACTCATCGGAGAAGCAAATATTTTTTAGGTGATCTATTAATCCGTTCTGACATTATTTCGCAAAATTGAATTCTTCGATCCGGGTCATCTTCGTACAGTTCTTGAAGTATTTTCAATTTATAGGGATGGACCTTATGTAATGTTGTAACCTTATGTGTTGAGCCAGTCGACATTCCAATTTGTTGTGAAAATTTTCTAATGGAAGTAGTTGGATCTGCCCCAAAATGACCCAATACTTCAATTTGAGCTGCTTTATTTAATACTGTAGACGTATTTCGTCTGATATTGCTTACATATCCGGATTGTTTAAACTTTTTCACAAATTGTAGCACATAAACATTCGAAACATTTTTATCTGGATGCCTACCGTTAAATGTTTGCTCTGTCTTTCGCGCACATACATTTTTTGCACCATAAATGAAAATCATTTCAACTCTTCCTTCTGTAGAATAAAACATTTTGTCTTAAATAATAGTACAATAGTAAAATTGGGTTTTACAAAAAACTACCACAAACAATATATTACTTCAATAAACTACAGCACACTATGTGGTTCTGTCGACTGAGTGATCTTTGACCCAATTGGCATTAAAGAAATGTTTTTTGACGTACCATTAAAAAGGACACAAAATACCTATTTAAACCATACATTCACTATTCAAGAAAATAAATAAAGTTTTTGTCAACCGAGTGGTTTTTAGCCCATAACTTTTTCAAATCTTACCCAATTTTGAAAAGGAATACACTGGTGTACTGATAATGAAAGGGGCTTTCAAATGATGTATAACAAGTGGTGCGGTTGCATTGGAGATTTTAAAATTGGGGTTGCTAGGGGTTACAGGGTTGAATATATCAATACCCTTGACTGTCAAAAATGTTCATCCCTAAAATAAAAATTGACGTGACCCGGCGATTATTGAACATTTTGTTGTTTTTGAATTACAGGGGGTGGTAAGTTTTAAAATGAACACAGATATTAAAATAATGGGTCGTTTAGTTCACGCAGATTGCGAGATAACCACTTGATGGATTTCGACGATTTTTTTTTTTGATATGAAGGTAATTTTGCGTAGAAGGAAATAACGGAGCCAGAATTTAAAATAAATGTAAAAATTAAATAAATATGGTTGAACATGTATTATCAATATTTTCATAGAAGCGGGCGGCTTTGGAATTTTTTTTACGTTAACATATCGTCGCTTGAATGCAGAACTATTGTATGTCACAGAAACCAAATTTTACAGGAGAAAGTTTTTTTTTTGCAAGTAAACTTTGTTTATTGATTAATTTATTCTTAAATTTGAGTTTAGAATTACAAAAAGCTTTCTTTAATGCAGGTCCTAAACTGTTAAATGGTTTTCTTTTTAAACAAAAAATACTGGACATAGGGTACTAGAGTTATGGACTTAGGCTGATATGTTTAAATACTAGTATCCTAAGTCCCACTATTTGTGATAATGAAAATAAACTAAAAGTACATACTTTTGTCCCAAATTTACAAGGAATACAGAATTCTACGAAAAGTAACAAACTATAAAAAATTATTAAAAATTAAAACTCGTTTCCATAATAATTCTCTTAGGTTTACAATAAAATCCGCTTAAAACTGTAGAAAATGAAAGTTTCGTTTCTCAGTCCATTGGTTCATCTTCACTATCGATATTTCTGGTTTGTTTACTAGTATATGGCAAGTTCTTAAAGAAGTCATGGTACTGACTAGTAATAACCTTTTTATCACAAAGAAACATTAGGTGTTCATAGTTCATAGTTTTTCGTCCCTTCTGTGTCAAATTAATTTTTTTGTAACGCGGTGTATCATATTCGTATTTAAAAAGCAAACAACTTGGATTGCTTTCAATAATTTTTATTTTCAGCCAACTCACTTTTTCATTTGTTTTATCCATACCCCAGTTTACGGTAGTCTCCTTTTGTAAGTTTTTCAAATCAAAAATGTTTTCTTGGACAAAATAAGGTTGCTTTCTTTTAGATGTTCTGACTAGGGTATACCATTGATTGGGTGTATAAATTGGTATGGATCTGGATGCCTGTGCGCTGAATCTCCTTCATTCTGTGTATGACCCCGTTCCATAAATCTGTGGTGAATTTTCTATACTTTTGTGATAAGTAATTATAGAGTGAAAACAGAAATTTATTCCGGTTCTGTCTGGTACAGTTATCGGAGTACAATGAAAATTCTGTAATTCCTTTGCCTATTTGGTTCATCATAAATAATAAGAGACTGTTACGTATTTCACACGAACCCCTTTTTGCTATACACTCGTACCGCATATCGCAGAAGCAATCCTTTATAAAAAAAAATTTGCTGTAAGTCGAACACAGCAGCACAAAATCTTTTGTCTTGAATCGCTCTTTCTTTATCTAACTTGTTTGCATCCATGGCAAGATTTTTGTTTCGTAACTGAGCATCGTACTCATTGTGCATGTTTTGCTTTTCTTCGGCTTCAGAGTTTTGGAGCAAATTTAAATTCTCTGTTAAAGATTTGTCTGTAAATACTTTCGGTGGCTACCACAGAAATATTGTGGTTCTTGCAGTGCTCTTCATAAAGGCACAACATTTGTTAAACATTAAAGGTGAGGGGTAAGTATAATCGTTTACTTTGCAGTAGTGACTTCTACGGTCTCAAAAGAATTTGTATGATCACGGGCTGATTGTTTAACTGTTTAATCCTGTTTAGAATTTTTATTTACCTTCCCTCTTTTGTCTTCTCTAACTAAGTCAGTACTTCCTATTTTATTAGAAACCGTTTTAACTACTTGGGCACTTATACATAGTGTGTTTTAAAAAACGTTTTACAAATTTGGATCGTCTTTTGTGAATCTTCTGGTAAATAATAAACAAAAGGCAAAGCTCTTCTCCTTTTCCCTTCATTAGTTTCTTGTTTACTTTCATTTGTTCTATGCCGACTTCTCATCTTTTTTTAAACTCAACAAATTTAGCAATAAAGTCTCGTTGCCGCTCAACATCTGCTAGATTCCAGTATACCCTAAATATTTTTGTTCTTACGGCCAGACTAATCTTGTCTGTGCATTTTATGCTACAATTTGCACACAGGTGTTTAACTTGTCTAGATGGCTGGGCTTTTCCTTTCCACTACTTCTAGACTTATTGATCACATTTCTTCTCCCATTATCTGGATTATGTTGCCTTTTTCTGTAACTTCTCATTTGTAGTCACGTTTGGTGTATGATCTTCGTCATTATGAAGGTTGGAATTCAGGGTCATTTGGGTCATTATCACTAGAATAAGGATCTTCAGGTTAAGATAGCTCTAAATTTGTCAATAACTGTTGATATCTGGATGTACTGGGTTGAACTATATCATGGCAAACGTCAGTAGCGTTAAGATTTTTAGATGATGTTCGTTTGTCTAAATCTTTCAATTCCTGTTGGTTAGGTATACTGGGCTGAACTAAATCTTGCTTCCTTTTATTTGCAGTTTGGATTGACTTGAATAGTTTTTCTGTTGAGTTGGTGTACAGAAGTCTCTTTTTAAGTAATGCAATTTCATCTGCAGATATCTGATCTTTGTTGAAGAAGGTGGAACTATGTCGGCAATCGAGTTGTAGTCGTTAAAAAGATTATTTCCTTTACTCTTTCTAGTTGTTATAGGATCTACAAAAACATCATATTGTATTAATTTAACAAAAAATAAAATGTGATATTAGTTCCCCCAAAGTAAAAATAAAATTTTATAAATTCACAATTGGAATCGTGCATCCTCTGTACTGCAGATATGCTACATAAAGCAAAAATGTTAAAATTTGGACTTTAGGCTAGTTCTGCATTCAAACGACGATATTAATCTCTATCTGACATGAAGATTTAAACGTCATTCTGATATAGATTATTTTTTTATTTCTACAACCTGTAAATTTCATTTTAACCGCAACATTTTGCGGGTGAAAGCTCGTTTAATATAAATATAAATGTTAATGATTCAGATTTAATAACACCAAACTAATTTTGAATCTTTTGCTAATCACCAATGCTTTTAAATTCTAACTCTGTTATAATTATAACATATTTCATACAATAAATATTAAACACAAGTAAGTTACATAATTATGTTTCACCCTTCAAACATTTTTAAACGCGTTTTTTAATAGGCCGTGCTGATTTTTGGATTACCAGCAATTTTTTAATTAACTTTGCACGATTATAATAAAATAGCTTCTTCTGTTTCTCTTAATTAATTGTGCTTATTGTGTGGATTTTCATTACAGAGGAGAAAGTTGAAGAAAAAGAACAACCTGAAATTTCAGCTGCCTAAACGCTTACGACTTATTCGACAATTTCTTTTTAATTACTTAATATCCACATGATTAATTTTATCCAAAAATCACGTCACTGCCTTTTTGATTTTTAAATGCACATATATTGCGATTACAATTGCGGCATATATTTTTGTCGAAAACGTGTATTGTACAGAAAATGCGTAATTTTTGTAATAGATTATTAGTTTTAATTTCTTTACGTAGTTGTGGTGTTTTAAGATTTAATGAAATAGTTTTTTGTATTAATATATTTTCAAGCTTTTATCGCAATATCTTCGTTGACTAACAATCCTAATAATTTTCACAAAGCCACATAAGCAATAGCTAAAGTATCGGGTTTGTAGATTATTCCAACAAATAAATAAACACTGCTATTACTTATGTGTTTTAGGTCTGAATGTAACTAACACGTAGGAATCGATTACTAAATAATGCGTTTTTCTGTACTGTACATGTTTACTTTATGCACATTTATGTTATGTTTTAATAAAATTTATTTTCCTACAATCTGTCTTTCTTTTCTCCTTCTCTATCCATCTTCCATCTTTTAAATGTTAAGTGTAGGTTTTAGCAGCATGATTTTTGAAAAACGTGATTTTTGTATTTTTGTTCACATTCAAGTGTGATTTTTTGCTAACTTAAAATGTAATGTCACAGAAGATTAATACAAGTAAATAAAGTCAACAAACTGCTTAAACAAATATTTAAAATCAACAAATGTCGACTCGGACATGGAGCACAATTTCACAAAAAAGTAAGTTTTCCGAGAAACTGAATCTCTAAAACTAAAGCTTAAACCAAATAACTAAATAATCAAAATATAAACATTAATTCTAAACCGTAACATGCACACTAACTTATACATTATTCTCAAGCTGCTGTGAATATATTTATACATGTTTACAGGACCATTGTCACCAGCACGTCCGTCTCGACATTTCTCCAAAGTAACTCTAATACCTGAACCAGAGAAGACCGAAAAAATTGATCCTACAGACCGTTCTGCAATTCGATTAGGCAAAATAACAGTTTCTCAAGAAGAAGTTGAAGCTAAGCTTAAAAGACAAAAAGAAATTACAAGGCTCGCCGAAGAAAAGTAAAAATATTATAATATATACGTTCAAGCGTAAAAATCTTGCATTTTTAGGGCATTAGCTGAAGAAGCAGCACGTCAGAAAGCTCAAGCTTTAAAAGAAGAAGCTGTTAGGAAGGCAGAAATTGCTCGTCAAGAAGAGCTTGCAGCACAAGCAGCGGCTGAACGCGCAGCCGAATTAGAACGTAAAGCCGAAGAAGCCAGGAAAGAGGAACTACGCATACAGGTATTTACTGTCTAAGGTTTGTTTAATTTTCTTCTTCACCAATGTTTATTTTCAGGCGGAAATTGAACGTAAACGTCAAGAAGAAGAGGAAAACGCACGTTTAGAAGAAGAGAAAAGACTAGCTGAAATTGCTAAGGCAGAAGAAGAAAGACAACAGTTACTTCGGCTCGAAGAAATAGCACGACAAGCCGAAGAAGAACGAGAAAGGGAACTTGCGCGTCAAGCAGAGGAACTAGCTGAGTTAGCAAGACAAGAAGCGGAACTTGAAGAACAAGCCCGTAGGGAAGCAGAAGCTATAGCCCTAGCCAAGCAACAAGAAGAATTGCAGGAATTACAACGACAAGAAGCTGAACTATTGGAACTAGAAAAACAAGAAAAAGAATTAACAGAACTAGCTAAACAAGAAGCTGAACTTGCTGAATTAGCAAAACATGAAGCTGAATTGGCAAAACAAGAAGCTGAAATTGCAGATTTGGCAACACAAGAAGCACAATTGGCTGAATTGCAGTTAAAACAATTAGCCGAATTAGATGCTCTTGAAGCAGAAGCAAAGGCGTTAGAACAAACTTACAAAAATGAAGATGAGGATGCTACTCCAGGAGAACCTGAGGGTGACGAAAATCCAGTGGTGGAGGAAGAAGATGCAGGATATGACGTTGAAGAACCAGAAACAGAGGCTAAAGAAGAAACAGAAACAGATGTACAGTTAGAAGCAGACCAAGAAGCGGAAGAAGAAGAGGACTAGGTTACGAAAATTACCCTTGCTAAATTGCTATTTTGATTATCATGCATTTATTTTATAATTTGCAAAATTCTTTTCAGCTTAAACCTATTATTTCAGTTTTTAACGTACTAATTGATGCGCTTTACTAACATTTGTTTATCTATAATGGGTGAAAATTCATAATATCAATTTAAATCCTTTCAGGACTATTTTTTATTAAATAAGAACCACATAAACCATTCTCCCATGTATTTAATTCTATTAGATTAATCTATAAATCTGCATTTTGTGTTTGTTGCATTTATGCTTTATTTTTATTTTGCTATTTAAGAAGCTTTTTAATATATTAAGATTTGAACGAAATATAACTAAACATTTAATTTTTCATAACATTGTTGATAAAATTATTTTCCATTTTTGTTTATTTTTGGCCATCTACTTAGACTTCTACATTTTGTACGAACAGTTAGTTATACGTTAATTAATGTACAAACATTTGAAAAAAAATATAATTTAAACAAGTATGTTACTATTAATGATATGTAACTTGTTATTAAATGTTAAATTTGCGTTTTTGTACCAGAAAAAATCCCTCTACTGTAAGAGTCATGTATCTAATCAAGCACTGGATTCAAATGTAATCTAAAATATCTCCAATGGTCTACATAAAGTATTTTTTTAAAGATAGATAATCATTTTAAAATTTTTCTTAACAGTCACTGTTTTTAAAAAGAAGTTGCTCACTTCACCTCTCCAGTTGCAATCATGGATTCCCACTTATTTTAACAAAAATGTTATTTGTTATCTCACATGGTTACTGGGCACCGTATGTGTGCAAGGATGTAAAACTTGAAATTAAACGAAACAGTATTTGAACTGGTACATTTATAAAACATGCAGTAAAAGTAAACATGACTTCCTACATGATCAGGGCTGTGTTTCGAAATGCAAATAAATACCTCGAATGCGTAGTAATGATACTGGATCTGTCCAACATAGGCACAGCGGAGGGCGAAATAGTAGGAAGGACCGTTTTATTACGGTTCAGTGTCGAAGGAATAGATTTTCTACTGCAAGAGGGCCCCAAATTCAGTTACTGAATGCAACATGTACCCAAGTAAACAGTAACAAGAAGGCTCCATGCGGTAAATTTAAGGTCCAGATTTTCTAAAAATATCCATTGTTGAACAGAGCCCACGAAAGAAGTAGGCTAGAGTGGGCACACCAACATGCAAATCAGAATGTTGAAGACTGGGGTCGTTTTTTATTCAGTGACGAGACCAGAGTGCGTCTCCATAGCTCAGATGGAAGAGTGAGAGTTTGGAGAATCAGAAGAGAGCGCTATATTGCGAACGACGTGACCTGTCATCAAGCTTATGGAGGTGGTTCAATTACTGTTTGAGGAAGTATTTCTGCAACTCATCGTACTGAATTGGTTATGCTTGGAAATGCTACAATGAATAGTGTCAGGTATCTTAAGGAGGTATTACAACCTGTAGTGTTGCCATTTGCCAATGACATAGCCAATGGTTTTATGTTTGTTGATGATAACACGCGTCCTCATAGAACAAGACAAATCAATTCATGTTTAGAAGAGAACTATATTACGCACGTGGATCGGCCAACGAACTGTCCAGGTCTTAATCCCATAGAGAACGTATGGGATTACCTGAAAAAGTTGATAAGGTCACGAAGAGTGTCGTTTTGGAAGAATGGCCAAATATTCCTCAGCCTTACATTCGGGATTTGATTTCCAACATGCCAAGACGTTGGCAAGAGGTCATAAGAGCTAGAGGAGGTCCCACGCATTATTAATCTTTAAGTGTTTGGTTATCATTTATTTCCAGAGCAAACGTTTCTGTAATACTAAAATGAAGATTTCGTTATTTTTCTATTAAAACATTTGAAATTCGTTATTTAAGTTTTATTCTTTTAATTATTTGCCCTAAAAGTGTTTCCCAGAACCACATAGCAAGAGGTGTTGCTCAAAAGTAGGAAATTATATATATATATATATATATATATATATATATATATATATATATATATATATATATATATATATATATATATATATATATATATATATATATATATATATATATATATATATATATATATATATTCTTGTAAGTGTACCAATTCAAATGTTGAGCAGATAATAATAGTGATGTACCTAGTAATGTCTTCATTCAATACAAATAATATAGGTTTCCTGATCTTCATTGAAGTATTACTAAATTATATATAAGTTGGAATGACTTAGCAATTTATAAGTAATAACCACTTATTATGCAAGCATTTCACAATTTTTTATTTGAAACATCGATTATCCTCGAAATCATTTGAAAAGTCTAGATAAGTTTTTAAGTTAACATTTTGCATATGGATCGACATTAATTTCGAATCCACTAAAAAACTTTCGTCCCTCGAAAACTAAAAAATCTGGAATGTCTCCACTCAACATTCCTGTATACATACAATACAAGTAGTAGCGGATTTATATAACTATATAATAAAACTCTACGTACAATGTAAAATGAAACTGAAACTTTTTGAGTTCATGGTTTACATGTCCCTCAACACTGTTATTCTACTCTAAAACAAGAATTAGAATAAGTATTTTCACTTTTTAGGTAATATCCAATGTCTTAGGTTTAAAACAAAAAGTCAAAATAATATTTTTAAGTAATTACTAATGTTTAACGCTTGTACAACGTTTTGAATAAGTACGCCATTTTAAAATTTAATGCATATTAAAATAAAATTTAGAAACGATTTTACCAAAAAAAAAGTAATTTCCCTGAAGGGGGTTTGAATTCTCATTGTTTACATTACCAGTCCGATAATTTGACCACTAGACCAATAGTTCTAGTTATGTTTAACGTTTATTGTTAGCATATTATTGAATTCATACAGATTTTTAATTTCTACAATTCTACATTTAAGCTGAAACTATGTATACAGGGTGGTGCCTTGCGGGACGTAGCATAGCGATTTCAATGATAATTTTTGTATATTCAATTATTAGCTCCCCTAATTATTTGACATCCTACCCAAGAAAAATTAGAAATGGTACGATGGTTAAGCTAATATTAGGTTTTAAGAGAATAAAATGCTGCGTCGGCAGATACTATCATTATAATTTTCCGAAATCAGAATAATCAAAGAAATTGAATTCAAGGAGAATTTAATACGCATAACACGATAACAAAAGGTAGTCACAAACATAATTTAAATTCAGAAATATTGACAAATTATAACAAATGTTCAAATAAAGCACCACTTACTGCTAAACAATAACCCAATCTGTCGTAAAATCGCCGTCTAACGTTGGACAACTGAAAACGCGATATTTTCCCACACTCGGCTCGAATGCATGCTTTTATATTTTCCAAACTTCGTCCTGAGTAAATCACAGACGTTAAATGCCACCAAAGAAAAAAATGATTGGGGGAAAGTTCATGGGATGTTGCGGACCAGTTAGTTTTATAATTAGGACCAGCGACGTTGTTGGAAAAACTGGAATTTAAAAATTGGCGCACATCACGACTGTTATGTGCGGAGCATCCATCCATCTGGAACGAAATCTCTTTATTGTCTCTAACAACTTGAGCCACATCCGGACCTATGTCCTCTTTCAACAACAGCAAGAAGCCCTCTTCTGTCTGGTTTTCATGTAAGAAAAATGGCCCAATAGTGTGATGCATTCCCGCCCAAACGTTAACTTTTTAGAGATATTGGGTTTGTAAAATATTATGTGGATTCGCAGTAGCCCTATCTTGGTTACAGTTATCCATCATTTGCAAGCAAAATGCACTCCTCTCCAAGTCATGCTCACGCAACTCTTTATGACATTGATATTTACAGGTGCGAAACTTGTGCTTTTTTTTTTAAATTCGCAGCACACGAGTGTGATGAAGCCTAGTTTCTTGCTTGTCTGTTTAAACTTACACGGGGATTTTTCGTTACTGCAGCCAAAATATGAGCGTATTGTCATTTTCCTGGCGTTGGCGTACATTTTCAACTTCATTATTGTACTTTCAGTTATTTCATATTGTGGCTGTTCTCTGAAATGTTCGTACGATTCTGTCGACCGTTGTACTACTTAGAATTGACCGATTTTGATATTTTATACTAAATAGACCACTCACTTTCCGGGCGCCATTTCTAGCATAAAACAATTGTAGCATTTCTATTTTCTCTCAGTTGAATCCATTTTAAGCCGAACAGTTTTATTGTTACGTACAGAACCAGGAAGCGGAAAAAAAGAGAAAATAGAGGTGGGTCACTACTCACCTGCGGATGTAAGGAATCATCAGCCTCAGAGACGGTTCGGGCGGCGTCAAGAAAGTTTCGATAGAGATAAAAAGGGCGCCACGAGCCGCTCCCCAAGAGAAGAACTCACTGTTATCCCAGCTCCGATGTCAAAATGAGGCGAGTAGGTAACCGTAGCAAAGGAAAAAGGAGAAACTAATATCGAAAAGAAAACACTGTTGTGGGATAAAATAAAACCTAGAAAAATAATTTGGCAGGTAAGTACGGAATTAAAAAAAAGTAAATTTATAAGTGTATAATGTAGATACGATGGTTAATTAAAAAATTTAAAGAAAACAAAATAGAAAGAAAGTATTGACGACACAAGTTTAAACAAAATTAAACCGTAAAACATTAAAATTACGAAAAAATAATTTGATAGTAAATTATAATTGTAGATAAATAGGAACCAGATGAATTTCGAAAGCCCCTCGTAAGGCAAAGCAAGTTTTTTTAATAGTAAAAAACTAATATGCTAAATGATAATTTAAATTCAGAATACTTGTTAAATCCTCACAAAAATTTGAAAGAGTACGTCAAGAAACAAATAAAATTTAATCAATTACCAATATCAAATTAAAATTTAAAACATATGGATATCTAAAACTAAACTAATGTGCGCAGGTTTGTTTGATAGTTAATACGTCACAAGTATTAAAAAATAAAAATATGGCCGACAGCTGTTTACAAAACGGTCGTCGTTAAAAAAAGATCTAATAAAAAAGTAAGTAATTTAGTGATACAGTAATACACTATTTTTAACAATTATAATTATAGATTGCAAACAAAAAACAAAGGGAAAGGAGGAAAAGAGGATTTCAGATAAGGTTAAAGGTAAATAATATTTTAGTGAAAGCAAGGAGTTATTGTAGTAGTTTTTCTTATTTTGGTATTAAGGAAAGGAGCAGAAAGGAAGCGAGGTTATAGGTTATGGTTGTGAAAATTATGATTAAAAAGTCTGACTTTTGTAGATTTCTACGATGATGGATGATGTGCTACTTAAGTTAGTTTTCTACGAGATGAACGAAAGATGTATGAAGATGGAATTTCTAGGTAAGTTACAACATATACAAGCACAGATGGGACACTCTTAAACTTCTTTTAGTTGTAAAAAAGATATGAAACAGTAACAACAATAACCAGGACAAAAATAACTATGCAAGGTCAAAGGAAAGTTCAAGCTAAAAATTGTAATGAGTCATTAGAAAAGGCCACAGAATAATATTCGTATACCTCTAAGATGAAAGGCGAGCTGTTCATGATAAATTGTATGAACGTATACTTCAAAATCGGAATATGCGAAGAAAACAATGAATACACAGCACTCTCGAGTAGAAACTTTATTTTCTTTGTGAAACAATTCCTTTTTAAATATACTTCTAGCGAAGATTGAAAATTAATTCAGAAACGTATTTAGGAATGCTTCAGCAACCAAAAATCAATATTAACTCAATCAAAAAACTTTTATGCAAAAAGAGAGTGTTTATCTATAAACTGGCCAAATCTGTGT
>JARFJB010001893.1:460000-557500 GCA_036346205.1 Vesta saturnalis | reverse complement strand
GGCATTCTAGAAGTGTCATCTCGTTTATCGAGGGCGTTTGGTCTTCTTTCAATTTCAACTGCTTCTCTAATAATTCTTTCTTGTAAGGTATATAGAGGTGCAATTAAACGGATATTGTTGGTATTAATTTGGTGTCCTGTATCTAAATGATGTGCAGCTAAAGACGATGAGGGATTGTGCTGCTTAATTGCTAGTTGGTGTTCATCGGCTCGCATATAATATTCTGTTAGTTTGTCCTATATAAGTTCTTCGACAGTTGTTGCACGGTATCTCATACACTCCTTGGCTTTCATTAGAATTTTGCCTTTGGGGTTTCTTAAAAGTTGGGACAAAGTTGAATGTGGTTTGAATACCGGTCTGAAGTCGTTTTTGGGAAATTTGTTTGCTATTCTGTCTGTAATTCCCTTTATATAAGGTAGAATAATAGGAATCTTTCGTTCATTGTTTGACAAGTTATTATTTCTTGGTCTTTTTATTTCGTTGGTAATTTTAATATTTCTTGATCTTTGTATCCATTTTGAATTAGTATTTTATTAATAGTCTTCATCTCTTCCGTTTTAGAATTTTGGTCAGATAAGTGATAAGAGCGGTATATCAAGGATTTCATAACGCTACGTAATTGACCAGGATGGTGATGTGAGAGAGTTCAAGTATCTATTCGTATGTGTTGGTTTTCGATAAACTTTGTGTGTAAATTTACCATTAGGAAGTCTTGTTATTAGGGTGTCAAAAAGGAGCGAATTATTTTCTTCAACTTCCATAGTAAATTTGATGTTGTCATGAATGTTGTTAATATGTCCTAGAAAATGGTTCAAGTTTCGTTTTCCATGGGGCCAAACTACAAATGTGTCGTCAACATAACGAAACCAACATTTAGGTTTTAAATCTGCAGAATTTAAAGCCATGGTTTCAAAATGTTCCATATATACATTCGCAAAAGCTGGAGAGAGTGGCGAGCCCATAGGTGTTCCTTGAATTTGCTTGTAGAATTGTCCTTTGTATGTAAAATAGGTTGAGTGCATGCAGTGGTTTATCAATTTGAGTATGTCTTGGTTTATTGAGTGTTTTTCTTCTAAAATTTTCATCGTGTCTTAAATAGGTATTTTGGTAAAAGTGACCTTATGTCGAAGCTAACTAAAATGTCATTTCAAGGGTACAATTTTGAGTTTGTGTAGAAAATCATAAGTTTTGATGTAGGATACGCATTTTCACAAATCGGTTGAATAACTTTGCTAGATAACGAGCAAGGTCATGAGTCGGAATATTGAATGCATTGACGATAGGGCGTAATAGCCAGTTTTCCTTATGCATTTATTTATATACGGACTCCCAAAAATACATAAGGAAAACTGGCCATTACGCCCTATCGTCAGTGCATTCAATTCTCCGACTCATGACCTTGCTCGTTATCTAGCAAAAGTTATTCAACCGATTTGTGAAAATGCCGTATCCTACATCAAAACTCTTATGATTTTCTACACAAACTCAAAATTGTACTTACAAATGACATTTTAGTTGTGTGTAGTTAGTGTAGTTAGTGGTGGGGTGATTCAGTGATTTTTTAAATAAACAGCTGAACGACTGAACTGATTTTAATAAACTTAGCCTCGTTGGAAAAAGCATTTATTGCTCCATTAAACCCATGTTACCTGTAATGTCTAATGTTTAGTGGTGCCTCAAGAGCGCGTTTTTTGATATAATATCAGAAATTGCAAAATTCTCTAAAAAATTAAATGTAATAATATGACTTTTTTTCATAAAAATGAGATGAAATCATCCCTGAAGAGGTTAGTGAAAACCGCATCTCGATATCTTATTCATTCCCTAAAGTATCGAAGAAAGAAAATTTAGTTATTATAAAATTTGAAAAAGTCGATATTACACCGGTATTTATTCTTATTTATTTGTCTTTTTTCAAGGTTCAATGAAAAATTTCATCGTTTTATAATTTTTAAATAACGAAAGTTTTCATAATTTCAAAAATAAAAAAAAAACGTGGGGGCATAATAATCAATGCATAGAATATGCAAGTGCAGAATAGGCAGAATATTAGGAGTAGGCCATTGAGAAAAAACAAATATCTAAAATCATATTGGAAGCAAATATTAAAGTTTGACAGTGTAACTTGTATTTGGTGCACAAGGAAGTCCTTAAAACTACCCATAATGTCTTTTACAAATGATGATGCGGCATTGGCTAAGAGAGTATACTCAGCTCAATATCCAAATCGGCGCCTACGCGATGCGAGAATTTTTCCGCGTTTAGTGCAAAATTTGCATAATACTGGAAGCTTTCGACTAAAGTTGCGAAGAGACTCGGCTAGAAGAATGGAAGGCAATGTTGTTTAATATCATTAAATCCCCACGTTAGTATGAAAGCAATATCTCTCGCGTTGGATATGTCACGAACTACTATTCAAAACATTTTAAAGGATCATAGGTAAGTTCTTATGCCACTGAAAATACTACTTTACAAGTTTCACAATGTGTTTGTAATTCCAAATTTATAGAATGCACTCGTATCATATGGTTTTACATCAAGCCTTACATGACGAAGACTTTGACCGACGGATAGATTATTGTCATCGGATGTTGGGCATGATCAGGAAAAATAGAGGCTTTATTCGAAATTCTTTGGACGGATGAGACCACTTTTAAAAGTGATGGAAACGTTAATTTGCATAATATGCATTATTCGTCTGACACCAATCCTCACTAGTTGCACGAGGTCCAACATCAAGGTCGGTGGAGCGTTAATGTGTAGTGTGGCATCCTGGACGGAACCATTACAGGTCCCTATTTCTTTGATGAACCACTAAATGGTGCCGTGTTTCTTGATTTTCTGGTGAAACAATTGCCTATTTTCTTAGAAGATGTGCCCTTGCAATTACGCCAAAATATGTTTTTACAACTAGGTGGTTGCCCAGCACATTTTTAAATAAATGTACGAGAACACTTAAATTTAATATATCACCAAAGGTGGATTGGACGAGGAAGTCTATTTCCTTGGCCACCCCGATCCCCAGACTTAACCTGTTTGGACTTTTGTCTAGAGGGTTGGTTTAAAGATATTGTTTACGAAACTCCACCAACAATGAGAGACGACATGAAAGTACGAATTCGAGAGACCATTCGTAGCCTGTCAAGAGCAGAAGTTGAAGCTGCTGTAATGTCGACGCATAAGCGGCCCCAACAATGGATCGAGGTCGATGAGAGACAATATCGAGCATTTAAGTAGGCATTAGATAGGTACTTGATGCCTACTTAATGCGGCATTATTGCACAATCGGTCCTTTTTAGGGCCATAAATAAAATTATTAAAATGAATTCCGCAAATTTGGAATAATACCTTTCAAAAATAAATATCATATTACTACATTTAATTTTTGAAATTATGAAAACTTTTATTATTCAAAAATTATAAAATGACGAAATTTTTCATTGAATCTTGAAAAAAGACAAATAAATAAGAATAAATACGGGTGTAATATCGACTTTTTCAAATTTTATAATAACTAAATTTTCTTTCTTCGATATTTTAGGGTATGAAAAAGATATCGAGATGCGGTTTACACTAACCTATTTAGGGATGATTTCATCTCATTTTTATGAAAAAAGGTCATATTGTTGCATTTAATTTTTTTGAGAATTTTACAATTTTCTGATATATCAAAAAAAAAAGAACGCGCTCTAGCGGTATCACTAAAAATTAGGCATATTACAGATAAGATGGATTTGATGGAGCAATAAATGCTCTTTCCAACGAGACTAAGTTTATTAAAATCAGTTCAGTTGTTTAGGAGTTACAGCTGTTTATTTAAAAAATCACTGAATCACCCCCCACCACTTTATTTTAATAGATACGTCAAACAAAATTACTCGAATAAAGCTGAGATTTAAAAAGCATATAATTTTTTGGTACATTTACTAGGTAGATTTCAGTAAAAAATCACTTTAAAGGTTTAGGATGGCGGTTACGTCCCCTGGCGGTCATCTTGCAAATTTGAAAGTATTTCCCACGGTCTTTTTTTGACCACTTTAGCAAAAATTTTTTACCGCAACTCTCTACGACGAATAGTTTCCGAGAAACAGCACTTTGCATTCTTGTCTGGCCACCCGGTATATTAAATTCAGTCTTGATCTTAATTAATTCTGGAATTGTATAAATTTTACTTTTATTCAAACACCTCGTATCATCTGAAAATATACCCATGTTGTGCGCATGTGCATTTCGTTGACCTTAATATATGTGTATGTGCAACATCATCACCAAACAATACTTAATTGGGCAAGTATCTTCTTTATGTTTAAATAATATTGAATCAATACAAAATCAATACATGGTTGTGTATTTATAGACTAGTATATAATTCACTTGTACCCTTTTCATAAATACACATAAAAAATTTTAATAAAATTCAACGTAACCTTCGAAGAAATATGTAAGATTCCTAGACTCACGTTAATGTTCCTTTTTTATAGCTGATACAATTTCCAATTCAGATGTAATTCGAATTCCAATATCATTGGTCCATCGGGGGAAGATCTACAGAATCGGCAAGTTGTGTATATGCTGCATCAATATTTACTCCATCGGTGGAAGGTCTATACAGCACCGATGTTAAATTTCCAATCATGTATACATCGAGTGACATGTTCACACTTTGGAAAGTTAGAAAATAAGATTAACATTTCTGCCACTTCCTTGTATAGCTTCTGAAAAACAACCTATAACCTTAGTAAATATTGCCAATACAAACATAAGGCTGCTTAATTTGCATTGGTTAATCCTTTTTCAGAAATTTACAAATTATTATTATTACTGATAACTTTCTTATACGTAGACAGATCCTAAAAATATAAATATTTTTGAATTCTATGCAAAATATCCTTTCCATAGGCATCTCACATGACATATTTCCTTTAAAAATTCTTATTCTATCTACATTATAACAAATATGCAAATTTTCATACACAAATTTACTTATAACTAACTTATAACTAACTTTTCCTAATTCCAACAGGAAAACTACAAGCAGAATTGGATTCCTTGACCCATAATACTTAGGTATTCACCAGTTTCAAACACTTTTATGGTTCATGTTAATAAATTCCATCTCAAGCACTGCATTAAAAATCATCATAACCTGGTCTATCAACTTTTAAGCTTAATTCACATCTATAATGTTAATTTAAGTTGCAACACTTCCTAATCACACTGTTAAGTAAGTTTATAACATAATATTTGTTTAATTTCACTTTTCAACTTAATAAGTTCTATGAATCTTGTAAAATTTGTTTGGATTTCATAACTTTAACATGTCTTTTACACTGCTTACGTTAATTGATACAATTTAATTTCTTTTTGTTTTATAATGGAAGCATATTATGGTACTGCACTAGAATATTATCATACAAATGGAATACATGTATCTTATAAATGAAAATACATATTTTTACTACCCCGAACCTGCTCGGAAACTATAATAATGAAGAAGACTACTGTTCAGCTACGATAACACTTTTATATTTATGAGATTTGGTTTAGCTAGCTAAGAACATGACCTATATTCACATTTCTACTTAGTTTTAAGTTAATTCCACTTATGCATTTTGCGCTTTACATATGTTTATTCAAATTCAAAGTAATTAATTTATTTTTAATGTCTCTTTTAATCTGAGCTTATATCTCTCTATCTATGATATTCAGCTTAATCAATATCATCTCAATATATATATATATATATATATATATATATATATATATATATATATATATATATATATATATATATATAGTGAGACGGAGGAACGTACCAAACTCCAGGATTGTATTATACACGTGAAAATTACATAAAATATCTGGTGGGAAACAACCCGCCAACTTCCAACCTACAAATAGTGGAAATTAAAATAATTGGAATAATTTTAAATAATTACGCAACTTCTATTATAAGAAGTTCATTATGAAAATAGAATTGTAAAGGCAAAACTATAATCTATGTCAAACTGCTGTTAAAAACTTCATGACAGACAGAGGTTAATAGATGTCTAGATGCTAACTTAAATTAAAAGAAATGAAATAATTTTAATTACAATTTTTAGGACAACTATGCAACTTCTTTTATACGTTCATAACGAAAACAGGTAGCATTATAAAACATAAGCAATAATCTATGTCAAACAGACGTTTAAAACTTCATATCAGATAGAAGTTAATAGACATCAAGATGCCAACTTAAAAAATTCCAAAGCCGCCCGCTTCTATAAAAATATCCATAATACTGCTTAAAACATAAACAATAATCTATGTCAAACAGACGTTTAAAACTTCATGTCAGATAGAAGTTAATAGACATCAAGATGCCAACTTAAAAAATTCCAAAGCCGCTCACTTCTATAAAAATATCCATAATACTGCTTAAGTATTTGCAACCATATTTATTTAATTTTTACATTTATTTTGCTTTACATTAAAAAACCTTATAAATAAAATTTATGTAAAATTACATTTTCTATAAAAATATGTCTACACATTTTTAATAAAATTTATCGTTATTCAGGGATTGTAAAATTCTACTTAAGGAATTTTTTCCGCTAAATTACGCGTCACATCAAAAATTGCATAGAACATAATCAATCGATATGTTTAAGGTCTATATCTAGTTATTTTTATATGCAGCTCTTTTAGAAATATTTGATGAAGGCCCTAATAGCCCTCATGACCGCTGGATTTCTCCCAAAATCTAATCAGCTCCTAGCTAAATTAAAACAAACTTAAATACAATATTTTGTGTACATAGATGTTTTCATCGTGGATACAAACATACATCCACACACAGATACACACTCACGCACACGTACGCATAAACGCACATGCACACGCACATGCACACGCACACGCACACGCACACGCACACCAGCGTACGCGTACGCGCGCACGCGCACACGCACACGAACACGCACACGCACACGCACACGCACACGCACACGCACACGCACACGCACACACACAGCACACGCACACGCACACGCACACGCACACGAACACGCACACGAACACGCACACGCACACGCACGCGCACATACTCGTACACGCACACGCACTCGTACACGCACCCGTACACGCACACGCACACGCACACGCACACGCACTAGAACACGCACACGCACACGCACACGCACACGCATACGCACACATACACGCACACGCACATGCACTCCCACACGCACACTCACACGCACACCTTCGCACACTCACATTCACCCACAACACACAAAACAGATTGTTTTTAGTTTAGGTTAGTTTTTCCGCTTTCTTTTTTTTATACACCCACAATTTTATTAAAATAAATTCTCTCGCTCTTCTCGTTTGTAGTGTCCCGTTGCCTTAAAAAGACTTTTTTGGCCTGTCCGGAAAAATATCAAAGTTCCCATTCTGTACATATTTGCAGCTATCCCAACTGAGTAAGATTAATTTGGTTAACTTTAGTAAAGCAAAAACCCCAATAATCTACCACCTGAAAGTAAATCAGGCTCCTGATAAAAGTTATACTCAATTAAAACCATTAGTTCTGACAGACCATTATCTTAAATAAGGTCCCCTGGTTTGTCAAAATTAAGACTCCTTTAACACGTATACCTTGTTCCCGATATACACAATCCTAGAATCCCACCAGTAAACATCAAGAAACCTGTTCTGCCCGTATTATCTAGAATAAACAATGCTGATCAATTATTTATTAAGGAAGCCCCAATTAATTTACACTCTGAATGTAAACCCTTTCTCTTAATAAATCCATACTAATATTATGGTCGAAACTAGGTTCTGTTTTATTATTATTATTTATTTAGATTATTATTATATTTAGAATATGGCGGCCAACGAGAGGTCGTGTTCGCAAAGTGCGGAAGTAAAATTAGTGAATCTAACTGTTTCTACTGTAATCGTGTGGTTAAAAAGCATTAATATGTAGTGTTTGTTGTGTTACTTGCTACCATCCGAGTTGTGCTGAAACATCTAAAGTAATTACTGCACAAAATACAATAATATGTAGAACATGTCAAGTGGATTCTAATATGGATGAATTTTCGACTAGAAATTTATTAAAAGCTATTATTGTGGAGAAGGACATGGTTATAAAAGGCCTACATGATAAAATAGCCTTGTTAGAGGATAAAATTGCTTTAATAAGTGAATTAAATAATTTAAAATCTAAAAATGTCAAAAGTAACGTAGAATTTAGACCTATAAGTACTTTAAAAGGTATTAATAGAAATAAATCCGAAGGCAATGAGATTATCACTTCTGCATTCGTTGCGGAAGCGATAAAGAATGTAAATATTCCTGATGATATTGACAAAGATAAGAAGGTTCCCAAATTGAATAAATACATTAATGGAGGTACTTCATCAATTAATTCCGACAACAAAATGATAACAAGGTCTGCAGCTATTGCTACCATTTCTGAAGCAGGAAAAAATAAAGTTACAGAAGCTCAGGAATCCGAATGGTCAACTGTGACTAGAATCAAAAGTAAGAAGCCTTCCGGGATTCAAGGTTCTTGCACCGAGAGCTCCTTGAAAGCTGCTCATAAATTGTGCCATCTGCATGTACGAGGTGTTGACATTAATTGTACTGAAGAAGCTTTAACAAGTTATTTGAAATCGAAAAATATTAAATCGGCATCATCTATTAAAATTAATTCGAAGCGTCCTGACGAATGCGCATCTTTTAAAGTAACGTTAGACGCCAGTGAAAAAGAATTTGCAATAGATCCCAATTTGTGGCCCATAGGAGTCATTGTTAACCGTTTTTTTATGTTTCGTCCGAAATTAACAATGAATGCTTAACATTTAGCGAATTGTCTATTTTTCATTTAAACGTCCAGTGTCTACGTAACAAAATTTCTGAATTTGAAGCTTATTTGCATGTTTCAAAGTACAATGCGATTTGCGTGACGGAGCATTGGATGAGGTCGAACGAGTTTAGCTTTGGATTAAAAATAGGTAATTACGAACTTGCATCATATTACTCTCGCACTACAATTGATCATGGAGGAGTGCTGATATTAGTGAGAGAAGGTATTCAGTTTAAAAACGTTACTCAGTTAAATAGTTTGTCAATTCAAGTACACTGTGAACTAACCGCTACCGTATGTTGTGATATCGTAATTGTGGTAGTTTACCGTTCTCCCAGTGGTGATTTTAGGTTATTTCTTAACAATATTAATACTGTATTAGATGTACTTTCACAATTTAAATATGTGTTAATCACAGGTGATTTCAATGTAAAATTTAATTCAGATGATAAAAATGCCGTTGACCTGTGTGATATCGTAACTTCGTATGGATACATTGTCATCAACTTTGAGGCAACAAGGTTTAATAATTGCCTTGACAATACTTTTATTAATTTTGGTCACAATAGTTTTGAATCGATAGTACATGATACTACTTTATCTGATCACTTAGGGCAATCTCTTACTGTCACATTTAATCATTGCCAAAATAATAATACAAATTTAACTAAAAGTATACATAGGCCTATCACTGTAAAAGGCTGCAATTCTTTTTTTAATTTATTACATTTAAACAACTGGAGTTTTTTATATGACAATAATTTAAATTTTACTGAAAAATTTGAATTGTTTTTCAATAAATTTATGGATGACTTTTTGGTAGCGTTTCCTATAAAAAAAAACGTTTTCTCGTGTTTGTGATAATAATATTAAATGGTTTTGCGACGATTTAAAAGACTGCGTAATCAAATGCAATACATTAATATTTTATACCGCATTAACAAATCGAATGAATTGAAACACTTGCGGAATACTTTTCGTTCTAAGTACAAAAACGCTATCAAACTGGCTAAACGCACTGCTTATGACAATGTAATTTTAAATTCCAGCAACAAAATAAAAGCTGCGTGGCGAATTATTAATAGTTTTATGAACGTTTCTATTCCCGAAAAGCCATCAATTGATGCTGAGGAATTTAATAATTATTTTATTCTTCCGGCAAATACGTCTTTAAAAGTTTCTGCTGTAAGTTTTAATCTAAAAAATACTGTTGATAATGTAACTGAAAAGAATCAAAATAATTGCTTCGCGTTTCAACCTGTGTCAGAAATTGCTGTTAGGGATATTATTCAATCTCTCAAAAGTAGTAATACAAGAGATGTCTATGGTGTATCCACCAAAGTGATTAAGTTTAATGGTAGCATGTTAGTAAAACCTCTTACTAAGTTAATCAACTTATCGTTTGAGTGTGGCCTCTTTCCTGATGAGCTTAAGATAGCTAGAGTCTTCCCACTTCATAAAAAAGGAGATATTAATGATCCTAAAAACTATCGGCCCATATCAATATTACCAATTATTTCTAAAATTTTTGAACGTGTGATATACAATCAAATAGCAGGTTTCTTTGAATTTAATACATTATTCTTTAAACAACAATTTGATTTCGCAAAGGACAAAATACTTCAGATGCAGTAGCACATTTTATTAACTATACTCTAGATTGTTTTGAGAAAGGTGAATATTCTATAGCCTTGTTCTTAGATTTTGCTCGAGCTTTTGATAGTGTGTCGCATGAGATTCTTGTTCAGAAATTAAGACAAATTTATAATTTTGGTACTCTTAGCTGCAAATTAATTTATTCTTACTTAAAAATAGACGCCAAGTCGTAACAGTGAATGATAAAACATCAAAGTCTCGTTTATTGACTTTGGGAGTTCCCCAGGGATCAATACTAGGACCACTCCTTTTTTTAATATTTATTAACGATTTACCGCCTCATTTGTCTAACCTTAACCATTGTCTTCTGTATGCAGACGACACAACATTAATTATTAGTGATAGTGATCCTTCTAAAGTTTTAATCAAGGCCCAAAATGCTTTAATTTCGGCAGAACAGTGGTGCCAAAATAATCTTTTAATTCTAAATAAAAACAAAACCATTCAAATGATGAGCACCTTGAAACCTCATTCACTTCATAACCCCAACTTTGTGCAATTTTTGGGTGTCAAATTAGATCCAAAACTTAGTTTTTCAGAACATGTTAAGTCTTTAGCCAAATTATTATGTTCTAATATATATCTCATGCGCCGCCTTGCAGATAATATTTCAGAAAATGTGCTAAAATGGCCTATTTCTCATTTATTCACTGCCATCTGTGTTACTGCAACATAGTTTGGGGTAATTGTTCTCAATCGTCGCGAATTTTCGCCCTTCAACGTCGCGCTGTTCGAGTACTGGGGACTTGGGTATACCGAAGATTGCAAATCTCTTTTATTAAATTTCATATTTTAACTGTTCCTAGTATTTTTATTCTAAACTGCATACTTTATGCTAGAGCTCATTCTGATATTTATTCAACTAGGTCCACTGTTCATGAGTATGGAACGAGAAACAGTAGTGATATATGTAGAAACTTTTACAGACTAACAAAAACACATAATAGTTTTATTAATTTATCCGTGAAATATTTTAATTTATTACCAACAGAAATTAGGAACTTAGATTTTGGATTGCTAAAACGGAAAATTAAGTTCTTTTATTAAATAAAGCCTTTTATAGTGTTCAAGAATTTGAATCTTGTAATTTAAGACTTCTGTAAAGTGTTTTTTTTCTATAACATGTACTACAGCAATAAAACATATTATTATTATTATTATTATTATTATAGATGCCTAGATACATACAAGCAAACCTCTCACGTAAATGTTCATTTTTCAATTAACATTTCGTGATTACCTATTATACATAATTCTGTTAGTAGTTTAATTAGTATTTCTAAGTTTAGACGTCCCGTAAGTAATAAAAGTAACCCTGTGCATAGTAAACCTAAGTTTTTAAATATAAAATTAAAACGTAAGTTTAAAGATATAGATTATTTCCTGACCTACTCAATTGCTATAGAAAAGAGTAACGACCCACGTAGCCTCTCTAGTGTACAATGAAACACCCTTAAGAAAGATATCAAATATCTACACGTATATTAACAGTTATTTTCGCTTTCTTATAATACAGCAGCGAATTCAGAATATTCAGTTAAAACATGTATCCCGTGATTTTGGCTTAAGTCAATCTTGAGCTTGATTGTGTTGTTCTCTCCGATACTAAAGATATTTTTCCAGTAACCTGTTCCGCCCAGAGAAACAAAATGTCTTTCTGTTCCTATGCGTACGGCCCAGAAGTCGTCACGCCCAGCATAACTCTAGTTCCGCTTTATTACTCCCTTAATTTGAAATGGTGTTTATGTTTTTGGGAAAAAGCTATATTTTATTACGTAGAGTTTAGTGATAAAGTAACTAAACAATATTAAAGATCCCATATCCGTCTCTGAAATTTGAGCCATGGCAACATTAAAGTAATATAGTACCAAAAGAGCTCGTTACACATGTGTTGCAGAACAACATTATGATCTGTCCTGCCCTCCATGTTTTTTGACTCACTCACTGTTAGATCTGACTGGATTTTTAATTGGTATGTCAAGTTTGTGTTTGTGAATGCTTCTATCAATTTCAAATTAAAGTTTTTAGAATTATACACTTACACCATAACTTGATTAAATTTGTTTTTTGATTATGACATTTTTTATTGTTAACCATTGTCCGTTAGATGGTATTCTGATTTGTTAGCTTCAAGGTAGTCTAATAACGTTTAATTGAATAAAGATCTAGCTATTCGTTGCTAAAATAAAATTAGATTTCATATTCGGTTTTATACGTTTATTGAACTGTTATATTAATAGCAAACTTATGTTTCCGTTTTCGTACTTCATAGATTTATTTTGAAATTAATTCTTAAAGGTATTACCATTTATTGAGGACGATAACCATAGTTGTTATTGAAACGTTTAAATTAATATAATATATAATACCCAAAATGTAAGTATTCTAATTATGTGTAACAATAGTGAAAGTAAGTTCAACAGCTAGTTGAAAGCAAAAAAAAGGAAAATTCAAATAATGGTTTCTTTTACAGTCGATCTAATTTAGACTTCTGGAAAGGAGCGATAGGTCTCAAAGAAATATCAGGTTCATGGGCAGCAATGTACAGTTTTACTTTGTTGATACAATCAGATTTATTCATGAAACCAACAGTATCACATTTGTTGTGTTGTAGATTATAACAACACTTTTAAAATATAAGCTAACACATGATTAATTTGGCAAGGCAGAAAAGAACCTCATTTTAGATGTACAATTCATAAAATACAGTCAAAAAATTATAATATTAATTAATATAATTTGTTAAACTTATAAGCTAATGATAATGAATGGAAATGGCCCACCAACATCACTAAAGACCAAATCTTTGTTCATATTAATTCAATTAATCATCTTAGCATCCCTGTACCGGCATCTTCATCTTAATGCTTATGGTTCTGTTTGGAGCGTCTGTGGGTAGGCCACACCACTGACTTCTGATTGGTCAAAATGAATCTTAGTTCACCTTAATTCTATCTTAATTCAGTATCCTGAGGCTTTTTGGTAGTCGAACCCCTAGAAGGTTGGCAACCGCAGACACGTTTAATATATCTTAGTTCATCATTCTTCTTTTCAGGCGACCTCAGTCTCCTGGAGAATACTGAACAGAACCTTTACGTAAGTTATAATGCTTGCTCGAAGACTGGTAAGCTATCTTTAGTTTAAGAATAATAGAATTACGAACAGCCTCATAGTTATGAGCATTCTGCGAAATGGAGCCAGGAGTGTCTATCTCGATTGGATCAGGAAAGTTTTCCCAAAAAGATCTCCGTATAGAATATGTTCTCTTCCACAAAAGGTAAAATAATGGGTATAACCCGTGGCTTCGTGTTTTGAAGTTCGGATAGCGCAACCAATATTTGCTAATTCTTTATGCCACGTGCGAGGGGATGAACGACCCTATTTGAATATTACTGTCTTGTATAAAGCTTCTAAGGACTTTTGGATTCGGGTGCGTATCGTACTGTTGTGAGAGGTCCTGGTTGGCAGATATTACAATTAAAATATCTTATAGTAAGCAATAGTGAAACTTATATTACACAAAGAGAAATCTGTATAGTAATTAATAGTGAAATTTATATTGCAAAGAAAATCTACTACTCATTAGCGAGTTGCCCTGTATATATTTATATGTACCCAGGACAGTAGCTACACTACTTACCAGTAGTTCCAATAGACAATAAAAAAAATTGTCACACAAGAAATTCTGATAACCTCAAAAAAATATAACGTTCAGGCGGTTAACGCGATACATATCAGTGTTGTTGCTGGAGGTAATTGTCCAATTCTAATACCATCTTGACAATTCACTAAGGTGATTTACAGATTGAGCGTAGGTTCAAGAATGACCACATGTACGAAGTAACTATACGGCAGTAGTAGTGAAAATAGATTGAAATGATCTGACCTTTTAGCTGTCCTTCGAGATGTTCTGAAGCTCACCAATGGTAGAATATTTAGTAAAGGAATTCACAGGCGATCGTTAATTGAAGTTTTACTTCTTGAAGTAGCAGCTCTCTTTACCACTCGATATGCTTCCTTTCTTTTGAAACAAGAACGTTGGTGGTTAGTAATCAGAAAAAAAAAACTAAAAGGAAACCGTTGAATGTAAGAGAGCTAACAGCGCAAGACGTAATGTAACGGTACCTGAGATTTTGGTTGGTATTAGGCGTGATTCATGTGTGCATCAATCCGGAGTCTCCGATTTACAATTACTTAGAAAATTACTTTGTAGTAAGCCACTAAATCGTTTAATTTAAGGTGAAGCAGAATATCCCAAATAAGACTGGGTATGAGTTAAAAACTCAGAAAATGTGCTTCTACCATTCACACATACACATGCAAGTGAGCAGGATATATCGAGACAATTCTCTTACAGTCGGTGAAATTCTACTTTCTGGTTACTTTTAATTGCGCCGCGTAAAACCACAAAAGTGTAAGCAAAATGGAGTTAGCTACCATCTTAATATTGCAATAATAATAATTACATAATAAATAAAACTTGACGTCACATGTAAAGTGTGTTGCCTATCTGTTATTGTAAAATTGTAATAAATAAAACTTGAAGTAACGTGTAAAGTGTGTTGCCTATCTATCATTATAAAGTTTTAGCTACTTAGGTTTAATATTTAAATGGATGAAGTTAGACGTTACAAACTCCCCCCTAGCAAAATGAAAGCTTAGGGAAGGAAAGAAAGCTTAAAAAAAGAGTTAGATTAGAGTAAATACTCAGGACAACGTAGCCCTAAAATCCCGAAACCCAACCCCTGTTGTATTGCCTACAAAGATAACCCAACCCTTAACCGAGTTGAGGTACCCGTCAAACCTAAAACCCAAAATTCCCGAAGAAATCCAATCCCAGCGGAAGGCGACAGATTCGGTAAAGAAACCCACCCGATAGGAAAGCGTAAAGAATAGATACAGGGCTCAGATGGACGAGCAGGGCGTTACACTGAAAATGAAAAAAGTGAATGTAACCCCTAAAATTCTTCCCTAGCAGATCCCAACCAGCCACCCAAAGAAAAAAGGGAGAGGATATTGTCAACTGTACTGGGGCGTGACCCTTCGCACAGTCTAGGTAGGAAACGGAGAACAAAGAAGCTGTTGTGGAAACCACAACCAGATTTATATGTCGTATAAAGAAAATCAAGTTGCATAATACTATGTCGAATATTTCAGTAGAGACATCCCTATTCATTGGAGTGGTCCGGAAGTTGTGATGTATGATCAGGTTTAAGACCCTTGCAGTGCCAGATGCCAATAGTATTACCGGTTTTATCAACTAGTTCATACGTCCACGGGGACATCTTTTTGTGAATCTGGTAGGGACCTACAAACCTAGGCGCTAGTTTAGCCGTAAAGAAATGGGACGCGCTAGACTGCACAAAATTTCTCTTCCACGCCCAGTCTCCAGGAGAATACTGAACAGAACGTCTACGTAAGTTATAATGCTTGCTTGAAGACTGGTAAGCTTTCTTTAGTTTAAGAATAATAGAATTACGGACAGCCTCATAGTTACGAGCATTCTTCGAAATGGAAGTACGGTCAGGAGTCTCTATCTCGATTGGATCAGGAGGTTTAACAACAAGAGCTCCGTATAGACTATTTTCCCGCCCACGTGGCTTCGTGTTTTGAAGTTCAGAGAGCGCAACCAATCTTTGCTAATTTTTTATACCACGAGCGAGGGGATGAACGACCCTATTTGAACATTACTATCTTGGATGAAGCTTTTAAAGGACTTTTGGATTCGGATACGTATCATACTGTTGTGGGAGGTCTTGGTTGGTAGATATTACAGCGTTACAGTTTTAGTCTTTATAATTATTCTATCTCTGCTTGTGCCCTGCCGATGGGAAAGGATGTCGCGTTCTGGGAACTGTCTTATTGCCAATTACTGTGGAGAAACTATTATCTTAGGTATCGATTTTTGGAAGCTTAGGGGTATGGTAACAGGCTTTCGCACGGGTCTATGGTCTTTTCTTCCTACGGAAATATGCTCCGTGGGTATTCCGGACTCGGATCACATACGTTCGTTGGACGATTTGTTTCATAGTCATCAACTCTCTTTCTACATTCTATTAGACGTCTGTTTTAGAAAAATACCCGAGGGATTGGGGTGTACGAATATCATCCAACACGAAATCCGCACTACTGCGGATCCTATAAAACAACGCTATTACCCTTTGTCGCCAGCGTTACAGAAAATTTTGAAAACTTTGGTACCTGAACGTGGGGTTACTCGACTTGGCTTAGGGCTTTACACTTTTAACTAATTCCCTTTCTTATTGATTTATTTTGCTCTCTTGTTTCTCTATAATCAGGCCCCACGTTGGTCGCCAAAGTTTGCGACATCAGAATTTGCTGCAGTGCCCGAAAGTGATGTGCCGGCTATTCGAAAGGGCAGAGCATCGGATGCTCGGATGGAAACAGAAATACAGTAAGAAAAGGAGAAGGAAACGGAGTAGGAAGAAGAACATGAAGGGATATTGAGCGTCAACTTTGATTTAGCCCAAAGTTTGAAAGGGGGCGAACCGTCAAACACAAACAAAAAGAGAAAAGAAAAAAAAAATTAAATCGAGAATACTCGTATAATAAACCTCAATATAACGAAAAATAATTATGTACTGTAACAAAATTTGTAACTGAGAATAATGAGTAAATGTAAAGCAAAAAATAATACCTATTAACGATTTTTAAAGTAAAACGAACTTGATTGATATATAAAATTAAAGTCGAGTTTCACTACCATTTTAGTAAATTTAGTAACTACAAAAAAAAAGGAGACGAAGAATCTTAATAGTGAACTAGTGAAGCAGTATTACAATACGGTGGTAGTGGTCTCGCTAAGAATTACCCCACAGACCCCAATTGAATTGGAGGACAATATGTAGCCATAATGGTTACCAAAAGCACAACAAAAAATTATTATGACCCGAAAATCGGGTTAGAGCTCAAACCAAAGTTACTTTTGCGAATCACTCCGCAGTATAGAATTTAAAGAAATTTTAAGTTATTAATAAATTAGTAATAAAGGAAAGTAGTGGTGCGACTTCCTACCTGAGGATAACAAATTAGTAAATGTAACTCTAGGGAAAAAAGATTATACTAATTAATGGATGGAATTCAATGTATAAATTATACAAAATTTATATTACACAAAACAAAATATCTTATAGTAATTAATAGTGAAATTTATATTGCAAAGAAAATCTACTACTCATTAGGGAGTTGCCTCGTATATATCTGTATGTACTCAGGACAGTAGTTACAAGTTACAGTAGCTACAGTAGTTCCAATACACAACAAAAAAAATGATCACACTAGAAAAATTCTCATAACCTCAAAAAAATATAACGTTCAGGCGGCTAATCTGATACATATTAGTGTTGTTGTTGGTGGTAATTGTCCAATTCTAACACCAACTTGAGACAATTAACTAAGGTGCTTTATAGATTGAGTGTAAGTTCAAGAATCACCACATGTACGAAGTAAGTGATTATGTGGCAGTAGTAGTGAAAATAAATTGAAATGATCTCACCTTTTAGCTGTCCTTCGAGATGTTCTGAAGCTGACGAAAGGTAGAATATTTGGTAAAGCAATTCACAGGTGATCGTCAATTGAAGTTTTACTTGTTGAAGTAATAGCTCTCGTTATCACTCGATATGCTTTCTTTCTTTTGAAGCAAGAACGTTGGTGGTTAGCAACCAGAAAAAAAACCTAAAAGGAAACCGTTGAATGTAAGAAGGCTAACAACTCAAGATGTTATGAAACGGTACCTGAGATTTTGGTCTGTTTTAAGCGTGATTCATGTGTGCATCAATCCGGAGTCTCCGATTTATATTTTAAGCATTACTTAGAAAATTACTTTGTAGTAAGCCACTAAATTGTTTAATTTTAGGTGTAGCAGACTATCCCAAATAAGACTTCTTCATGTCTCCAAATAGCAAATGTGTCATCTACGTATCTATACCAAACTGAATCTTGTAACGTTAAAGTTTCAAATTTTTCCATGTAAAATTTGCTATAACTGGACTAACGGGACTACCCATTGCTACACCATCAATATGTTCATAAAATTTACTATTTCACTGAAAATAAGTTGTAGTAAGACAGTGCTGACAAAGAATGGTTATATCCTTTGTTATATTAAATATGAACGATTATAACGTTAAAATAGAACAATTGTTGGAACCAAAGACTTATCGTGAAATACCAAAAGATCCAACAAAAAGTTTCTTTTAAAAACTAAACTGATTAAATAATCATCTATTCCCGAATAAATAAAAAGAAACTAACTAACTCCTAAGCTATTTCACCAAAACCATATGGTTTACCAAAAATCTATAAACCTAATATTACTTTAAGGCCTAGTGTTAGTGCAATTGGTTCTCGTACATATCGTCTTGCAAAACATCTTACATTTTATTACAACCTCATATAGGTAAAACACCCCACTATATTAAAAATTCTGCCGACTTTATTGAAAAAATGCATTGTTTTAAAATGGAAGGGGTGATATAGTAAAGTAAAGTATATAACCATTCTTCTTCAGCACTGTCTTACTTCAACTTATTTTCAGTGGAATAGTAAATGTTATAAACAGATTGATGGTGTGGCAATGGGTAGTCCCCTTAGTCCTGTTATAGATAATTTTTACATGAAAAAATTTGAAACATTAGTGTTACAAAATACACCTAAAAATTTCAGTTTGATGACACATTTGTTATTTGGAGACATGGAGAAGAGCCACTGCATTAGTTTTTGGTTTTTATGAATGGTATACATCCTAGTATTCAGTTTACCATGGAAAAAGGAACTAATGGAAGTTTATTATTTCTTGACATATTAATATCTAAAACTAATAATTCACTATCCTTTAAGGTTTATAGAAAGCCGACGCACACTGATAGATACCTTCATAAATTATCCAACCACCATCCACGCCAAAAAATGGTGTAATTAAATCTTTAGTAGATCGACCAAAACGAATTTGTGACCCTGAATTTTTGAAGGATAAATATAAATACTTAACAAAATCCTTGCAAGATAATGGATATTCACTTACAAATATTAATAATGTTATTACACCTTCTAGACATAACGTTAAAGAAAAACCAGTTCTTTATGTTGGTACTGCTTTCTTCCTTTTATAGCTAATGTTACAGACCTACAAGAAAAATTAAAGAACATTTAAGATCACCTAAAGATGTTTCAAACCCATTATCTTCCGGAGTGTACAAGTTATCTTGTTCATGTGGAAAAGTATACATTGGAACCACAAAACGTAGCTTTGATACAAGACGTAAGGAACATATGAGATTTTGTAGATTAGGTCAACCAAATAAGTTCCTCGGTGGCTGACCATGCCTTGAACAATCTAAATCATGACATTCAATTTGACAATATGGAAATATTGTCAAGACAAACTCATTATTATGCTCGTTGACAATGTGAAGCTATTGAGATATATAAACTCCCTAATAATCTTAATAGACAGGAAGAAAATCTCCGTTTAAATAGGTTTTGGCATCTTATAATTAAAAAAAAAGGCATAATGATACGTCTTAATTTTGATTTTAATTTCGACTATTGGTATGTCTAGGTTTTTTACTTGTGTTTTTTCTAGACCTTGAAGCAAATGCTTTACCAATAATATGTTAAATTACCACAGCACTATAATTTAACACAAGTAGTTGAAATTAAGATTAAAATTACAAAAAACGTTCTCCATTATGCTTTTCATTGTTAATAACACATAATTGTTGACAAAGATATTTCTTTGTTAGATTTAACTGGATTATTCTATTTGATGTCATGTTTATATTTGTGAATGCTTCTATCATTTTCAAATTGAAGTTTTTCACAACCTTACACTTACATGATAACTTGACTGACATTTTTATTGTTAGCCTTCGCCGTTAGAGGGTGTTCTGATTTATCACCTTTAAGACAGTTTAACAATATTTAATTTTAATGACCTAGATTTCCTTTACTAAAATTTAATTCTATACTGCTATATTAAAGACTGATGTTTATGTTTTAATTTTTCTACTTTGACAAAATTGTTTTCAACATCTTTAATAATTTTAATAGGTATAACTACTGACGAAGATAACTGTAAGTGTTATCGAAACGTTTAGATTGTATAATTTAAAATACACCATTAAAAAACCCAAAAAATAAGTATTTTAAAATAAATAATTGCTTTTATATTTGTGCATTTTGGCGTAACCTCTTTTTCAAACAGGTCTTAGCGTGTGATTTCGAACAGAACCATTTATTTATCGCTCATAAAATAATAGAGAAGTTTATGTCGTTTTTAGGCAAGTACTTTAACGTTTTCTTGCTATAACAAGAACAATACAACTACGTTAGTAATAGTCAAGAGTAATGAAAGTAAATAACACAGAATTGATGTTATAAAAACAAGTATTTTGGGATTGTAGAGTATACCAATATTGTTGTTAAGACAAACTTTAAATAAACGCTTATTCTTATTACATTTCAACGCTTTGTTTAGCTTTAATGTGTGTGTGGCCTACCCAATTACTTTTTCACGTTCAACTAAAAGTTATACACAGAAAGAAGTTGTTTACTAACACTTTAAATACAAGTTAATAAGATGCATTACATAAAATTGCAATATGGCTCCTAAATGAGTTTCCGACACGTGTGATATAAATCTTTAGCAGTTCTATTTCAAGAACACAACATAGTACCTACTTACAAAATTTATTTATAAAGCAACCGCTTTTTTTATATATTTTCAAATCGCAAAGATCGCAATTTCATATAAATATTTATATTTGTAAAATTTTCACTCATCAATGATTCATCTAATGGAATTTCTTATCCTAATATAAACAGAAAAAATACATTCTTAATATAACTAATTTACGTGTATCCTTGCTGAATTAGAATTAGATGGATGAATTGTTGAATAGATGATTTACTTTGCTATAGTAATACATAGTATTATTATTCTATATTCAGTTACACCAGCTTATTTATGTAAATGGAATTACGGCACGTGGAAATAATAATAAATAGCACTTTAAGTAATTAGATGCTTAATATAACTTGTGCAAGAATAACTGCATACTTTTTATAACAAGAAAGAAACGGCAATCAATATTTTTGCAGGTTTGACTTTGTATTTATCATAAATTTCATGATCACGAGTATAGTTTATTATACATTGTACGAACCATAAGAAAGGTTCACACAGTTGAACTTAATAATGCAATATTGCAGTTTTTCCTTTACTTGATTAGATCTCATTTTACGATCACTACGATATCAAATGTAAATAGATGGTAAACCTAAAAACTTTCAAAACCTGTATAAGAACGTCAATTTACACTTAAAAATATCTTTAAAATTTAAGCATGACGACTTTTTTCTTAAGTCTTCATGTTACATCACACCACTGAACATTTATTTGAATAGGTTAATCATAATTAATGCAATATGTATATATACAATTGGCTGAAATGTATAAATACATATATATATATATATATATATATATATATATATATATATATATATATATATATATATAATAACACACGGTGTAGAGTTATGTTTATATTAGGGACATACTATAAGTAAGATAAAATGCAGGAAAGATGTAAAAATTCGAGAAAGGGTTACAGTACGAACATAATTTAATCATTACTCACAATATTAATGGAAGTGGATGTGCGACAAACAAAGTGGTACATAGTAAACATTAAGAACATTGTACAGAACAATTTAACATAAAGAAATTTACATGCAGATACATTTTTATGTAAGATTTTTGAAGAAATGTGTTAGACAATATGGTTTATTAAAGTGACTAAAATTTAAACGATACATGCAAAGTGAACATTGAAAATGATAAAGATAAATTTTATAAGTTATAAACGCAAATTATTTGTACATTTAAATTAAGTTAGGTTAAGTTTTAAATTTAAGGTTTTTTTTACAAATGTATAGTTTTTTAGAGTAATATGAGCTTAAAATAAATTTTTAATGTGATTAATAGGAGGTTTTCCTCATTTCCATACAGTAATTTACTTTGTACAAGTCATTTGAAGAAAAATTTAGTGAAATGGGGTTAACTATACAAATTTCCTATGTTGATTTTGCACATATAATAAATGTTTTCTAATACAAATTTTCGTCAAGATCACGAATATGTAGTTAATTTAAGTGTAGAAAGTAAGATTTTTTAGATATAAGCAAATTCAGTTTAGAATAAGTCAATTCGTAAAATTTTAAGAGAGGTATAGCAAGTGTGGTATCAAATTGTGCGGAATTTTGCACAGATTTCATTTCTGTTTTTAAAATTTAAATCAGTAGCTTTATAAGAAAGTTATAGCATAATTTATAATTTAGTTAAATTTTCGAATTTATTCTGACCAATCACAGACTTGGTTACATTGTTTGGATTTCTAAAAAAAAATTGAAAATGTTGTAACTAACAGAAGGGTATATAAAGAATTGCTCCTGAGCAGAATATCTCTATTTTCTCTATTTCATCCAGCTGTTTTGCAAAGTTTAAAAAAGTTTAGTGTTTGTGCTAACAAGTAAGTTATATAACTACATTTAATATCGGGAGATTTTAATACAAGTTTAATGGAGAGACGAGAAGTTTAGAAACAATTGTTATTAACCTACATTTGTTAAAATAAAGTTAGGTTACCGATATAGTCCCATGTTCGTCAAGTCTATTACGAGTTGAATTTATCAGTTGTTACGATTAATGTTTGACGAGTTTAAAAAAGTTCGGTTGTTTAAAATTATTTATGGTTAGGTTTTCGAAAATAAAATTTTATTCATTTTTTTTCAACTGGTATTTTATTCCTGCTGCGACATTTTAATAATTGATATTCCATTCGGATGCTAAAAAGAAAAGTAATATTAATTTAAAATTTCTACGACCTTAAAACATTACATAAACCGATAATTATTGCACATTTTAAAACAATTAAATAAATACTGCTATCAATAAATTTAGTGGTTGAGTGAAATTTTTAAGCAAATAATAAGTACGTTTACCACAACAAAAGCAACCATTAATCCGAGGGACAGTGTGGAATTATTGGACGTATTGCAGCAGCGAACTTGGTGGATCAATAACTTCGATCATCAATTGGAAAGAGCCTACGTGTATAATTGGAACCAGCTGTATCAAAACATCCGTTTGCAGATATGACGCTGCACATGTGAGTTAATTTTTAATCTTAACCCTGCTAGTTGTATTCTTTATTTGTGTGATTTCCTGCATTTATATTTTTATGTATAGGTGTAAATGTTTGTGCAATAGTTGTGTACACATCTGTAAAACAAGTAGAAATTTAGTTTTATTTCCAAATTTTAATTTTCATTATCAAGTTAAAATCACAATTTTAAGAAGTCATCATTTAGCAAATCTGACAGTTTGGTATTTGAGTTCATTGAATACGCAACGCATGCGTTATGGTACAAATTTTAGTAAGGCACATTTAACATACAAGATCTTTGATATAACGTGGAATCCACATAATATAGAACTAGTTAATAATACCAGTAGTACTTTTAAATGCAATATAAGTCAATTCAATTCTTATTATAAAAACATTAAATATGCACCAAAGAATAAATTACAATTAAATTTAATTTCCTTCAAATCAGAACCCTATCCCCAATAGAGATTTGAGCTAGTGGGGTGCATAAATTATATCTAATATTTTAATTTCCTACAAATTAGAATCCTTTCCCCACATAAATAATTTATTTTGCCATTACAATATATATCCCTTAACTACTACAACTAAATATCTTTCACGTAACTGTTCCAAGTGGGCCTCTCAGACCCCCCACTTTGTTTTATCAATAAAACACATGGTGTACATTCTATTTATTTCCAGACGGGACATGAAAATATATATTAGTTTAATATAATTAACAATTCAAATGTAAGTTATTTACAATTTGAACAAATTTTAACGGTACATTCCAAGTAAATCGGTATTTTGCATAGTGCGCAAATATAACTTGTTTTTCTATCCTTTTGACAACACAGAAAGCACATCTTCTGCTTTTCTTATATCCTTTGCCTTGGTGAGGTTCAAAAGTATCCGTCATTTTAATTTTTAAAATATGAGCAGCCGTTTGTCGAATATGTCGAGGAACAAAGTTATTATATAACCATCTCTTCATATGTGGTGAATACAAATCTCTTTCCAGTTGTTTCATTCCCGTTTTTGGCAAACTGGTAAAGAACTTTACTATTTATCCCCGATATATTTAAAATAGCAAAAAATAAGCTCTTTGGCCATGTTCGGGATCGCCGCGATGTTGAATAGTTAGCGCATTTCTGGTCAAATGAATATACACCCGATTTGGTCGAGTTGTAAAACAAATTTGTCTCGTTTTTTTGGGTCTCACTATCAACTTGATTGTCATGGTGCATGGAAGAATCTAGAATTACAGTTTTAACCTTCCTTTGTACATGCGAGACAATTGTAACGTCAGATGTGAATCTAAAGATACTCGAGCCTACTAGTCTGTTTCTATTTGGGAGAAATTCTGGGGGACTTTGCCTTTTATTTTTTTTATCGTTCCGACATAAGTGATATCCATTTTTCTTATCTCAGGTACTAATTCTATAGAGGTATACCAATTATCGTCTGTTACGTTACGCTTTGAGCCGATTATGGGCCCTGTCATGCGCAACACTACTTGGGTAGGCTGTGAAAGGTCTGATGTTCTAAACTGAGCTTCATCCTTTCCGACATAGACTTCAGCGTTGCACATATAAAATGTTTTTGCATTAGCTAAAATCTGAACTTTCAAATCGTATCTAGCCGGTACCAGTATTTCATCAACTGTAAGAAACAGTCCTGGGGAGTAGTTTGCTTTACAATTCTGAACAAATTGCGAAAACATACTAGAAATGGCGGCAAGCTTATTCGCTTTTGTTCTTTCATCCCTTGTTTGCCTATATCCTCTTCTTCTTCTGTTCTCTTTCTTTTTCTTGTTTTTTTACTTTTTTTTTCATCGTAGTTCTCGTACTTTTCTGATAGCGGGTCTTCGTCCGCAGATGCTTGCCATTCCCCCTCGCTGCAGGAATTGTGGTCGCTCAAAATTTCTTCGTCGCCTTCATCTTGATCGTTTTCGTCGGCATTTTTAAGAATTTTTTTGCCGATCTCAACTTTTTGGATATCAGGTCTGGCACAGTCAATATTTGAAGAAGTATTAGGAATATTTTCACTATTTAGTAGATCATTAACACCAGTACTTGTTGAAGTACTAGGAATTTCGGTATTGATATATGTATATATATATATATATATATATATATATATATATATATATATATATATATATATATATATGTTGTTAGAAATCACCGGAAAATCTTACGATTGACTGACTATCATCCTCTTCTATTTCTAAATATATGCCAAAATTAGGCGTAGTCAACCGCCACGTTTTCCTTGACCGGTAACGCCCCTCATAAACCTATAAAGTCAGCATTTCCTAGTTACAATATTACGACATATTTATAGAATTACTTTCATCTATAAAGTAAGCATTTCCTAGTTAATAACAATATTTCTGACATATTTCTGGCATTACATACATCTACAAAACAAACATTTCCTAGTTGATAACAAAATTTCTGACATATTTATGGGGTTACATTGACCCATTAAAACAAATCGTTGGATTTCAAAGAAATAAAACATCTAATTCGAACAAAAGTTTCCTAGAATTAATTAGTATTCAATACGAAAATACATTAAAAGTGTTTGCCCTAGTAAAAATTGTTAATATATATTTTCAAAGTTTTCAAAGTTAAGTCTGCACTATTGCAGTATTTCTTGTTAATGGAGCTACGAAGTCGGTTAAATTAGCAAAGTAGTGTGTTTTTTACGCTGATTACGCTGGTGGAAAAGGAAAAACAATTGAAAGTCGCATTGTCGAAAAATCGATGAAAACATACTTTTTTCTAATGGAACACCCGGTATAAAATATTCTCAGTCGATAGAGAATTAAATTTTGAGCAAACGTTGTCATATGCATTTCTATCCTATAGTAAAATATAAGGCAGATCTTGCCGATTTTTTAATTTTATAAATCATTTAATTTATTACAAGAACTTTTTGATAATAGATACTTAGCTAAGAATAATATTCGATATTGTGTACCGTTTTCCAAATATTTGGATTTAAAAATGATGGGTCAATCCGTAATGTTAGTCAAAAATTTTTATGCAAAATAATTTTTAATAAAAAAAACATGAACGTGAAACATTACACGTTAAATTAACAACACATTAAAATTAAAATGCGCTGGATTCTGACAAAATTAATTGTCAAAAATATGTATAAACTAATATTCTTTAACACTCGAAAACAGAGGCAGTTAGGAATAATTTTTACTGAGCAAACCCCACTTATGTTTGGCTATTCTACCTGTCCTAGTAAGCAAGTCACGTTTTTTTGAAACATCCTGTACACACACACACACACACACACACACACACACACACTACACAATATATATATATATATATATATATATATATATATATATATATATATATTGTGTGTGTGTGGTGTATGTGGGTGTGGGTGTGTGTTTATTTGTGAGTGCGTGCGTCGTACGTGCGTGTGTGCGTGTGTGTGTGTGTGTGTGTGTGTGTGTGTGTGTGTGTGTGTGTGTGTGTGTGTGTTGTTTTAATTTTTGTTCAGCATGCTGCATTACAGATAATACTACATGCATTACTTAACATTCCTTTTTTTTATGTTTTCAGTTATTGTTATTTCGGTATGTTTATTCTTTTAAAATTTTTCATTCAAAACTGCATTATAACTATAACTCATTAACTTTACAGTAACATTAAATAAAAGAAAAATAATTCTAACTTAAAGTAATTATAGAACACAGTATTTTTATTATTTCTTTTTCATTTTAATTTTTAGTATGATTTCCATTACTATTTCCATTATCATTTTCATTACCATTTCCATTACCAAATTCATTACTACATCCATTACCATTTTTTTCCATATTATTATAAATTTTGATTTCCATATTTATGGTCATTGTATTAGATTTTATTGTTCATAATTAAGTAATTTACTGAATTTCATTAATATTTCCAATTTTTTCAAAATCCATTTCTTTAGTGAATTTCGCAAACTTCTGAAGATAGCATGAAATGAGTTTCATTTTCGTTACTGGCCATTGATCATCCTTTTTAATTATTATATTTGTTATATTTGATCTCTCTTTGTTTAATTCATTGCAATCAAAAATTATATGGTCTACTGTTTGCCTTTGTTCAATCTATATACATGTTGCATCATTTATAATTTTAAATTTTTTGTAATAACTTTTAATTTTACCATGGCCACTACAAATTGTAGTGGACATAAAGGCAATTGAACTTGTAATCTAGTTTGAATTAAATTGAGTTAAAATGATCTAGTTAACTTTACTTTTATGCTTCCTTCCCATTGCATATTCCATTTTTGTTCATTTATGTTTTCTGTCTTTAATTATTTCAGCTTTTTTATGTTTTATATTATTGTAACTAATATTTAAATTTTGATTCTGATTTTCTAAATTCCATTTTCTTATTTGGTCATACTTGTAGGCAACTTCATCAATTTTAAGTAATGTCATGCCAGAGCTCTGAACTCTGTTTATTTTCCTTCGATTTTTTTGTATTTAGTGCCGACTTCGATGCATTCGATAGTAATACAGCTCCTTTATACATAAATAATAATGCATTTTGTTTCAATCCCCATGAAATTTTGGCAGATTTCTATAGAATATTAATAAATTTTAAACATTTATACGAAATATTTTGTACGTTTATCAAATTTAAATTTATCATCAAATTTTACTCCCAAATATTTAACTTCTTTAACTTGATAAATTTTTTGATAATCAAAATAAATTCTAACTTTTTCTTTTCTTAAAATTCGTCTTTTAGTAATTAGCATAATTTTAGATTTTTCTTTATGAAATTCAATTTTATTATTTTTAGCCCAATTTGAAATTTTTTGCATTTCCAAATTTGCATAATGTTCAACTTTATATAAATTGTTATCTTTGACCAATAATAAAAAATTGTCTGCAAATGCCATAACTTTTGAATTATAATCATATGTAAGATTTAGTAACGAATTATACTATATGTTCCAAAAACGTCGACTAGAACAAGAGCCGTGAGGACCACCACGATTAAGTTTTTTGATTATTTTAACTCCCGATAATTCGAGTGTCGCAATTCTTTCATTAAAGTAGCTACTTGTTAATTTATACAAATCTGTTGGACATTTCATTTGCTTTAAAGAATTAATGACAGCAGGCTACCAAGTTGCATTAAATGCTCCTTTAACATATAAACTGATTACTACAATAACTTGTTTTTCTGCCAGACCATTTTCTACGAATGTTTTCATTTCTGTTAGTCCATCAATGGTGCTTATTTTCGGTATAAATCCAAACTGGTTTTTATTCATTAAATTATTTGAATATAAATATTTCATTATTCTGTTGAATAATAATTTTTCTAAAATTTTCCCACTTACATTAATTAAGCTAATAGGTTGAATCTTAGATGCCTCAGCTGTCCCTTCTTTTCCAGGTTTTATTATAGGTATGCCTATTGACAACTTCCAATCTTTAGGAAAATAAGATCTTTCTAATGATTGATTATATATTTCTGTAATAAAATATGGAAATTTCGTAAAAGTTCTGAAAATTATGTTACTTGTAACACCATCTTGTCCGGGAGATTTTTTAGGATTCATATTACTTATCATTTTTTGAACTTCTTCTAACGTAAAATGTTCAGCATTTTTTTATATTAATAGGTAATGTTATTAAATTTCTCACCTGTTTGTGATGTTCGTTATCCTCATTGTCATCATTTGACATAATTTCATTTAATACATATTCAAAATTGTTTTTAATATTTGTGGCGAAATTACCATCATTTTTTTTAATGGTTGTTAAAGTAAATTCTTTTCTTATTTTGTGTGTGTATGTGTGTATGTGCGTGCGTGAGGGCGCGTGCGCGTGTGTGTAAAGAAATTAAAACATGGTTTTTTGGAAGTTTGACCGTACTAATACGTTTAATTAAACTGTACGTGTACGAGTTTACTAAATTATACGGAAATTCGGATCATAACTAGGTTAAAATAGTTGTATTTTGCGAGGTTATAAGTTGGGGAACCGATGCAAGATACTATAGATCGTAATGGGATATCCTCCTTTTGTAAATTTTGGTAACCGATAAAGTTTTGGAGCCAAAGAATTATTATCACTAGTTTTTTAAATGTGGTTTTGTCAATCATCCCTAACTCATATGTCTGTTTAATTATTTCGTTGTGCTCTAAGTGTATTTTTAAAGTTTGATCTTTTGGTATTTTGACATATGTTTTCTCACACAGCTTAAAAAAATTTTTTAATCACTGCATTTTGAGTGACAACCCTAACTTACCTTTTTTTAACAACCATAAGCGAAAGTTAGCTTATTAAATTCCTTATTTTTTTCTGATTTCAACGATAGAAAGTTTTGTATATCTAATTTTAATAATAATCCGTAAAACTTCAAAAATAAAAAAAATCATTTAATTAAATACATCCAGTTGAAAATCGTTAAAAATAAAACAAGAACGACGGGAAAAATTCTAATTTTAAAGTAATTCTACAATACAATACAAAAAACAAAAACAAAAACAGCTGTGGACCAGATGACATATCCTGTAAACTTTTAAAACAAATCCATTTGGCCCTTGTTAGCCCTATCACAAAATTAATTAATCTGTCTTTTAAACAAGGTGTGTTTCCTTCACTACTAAAGTGTGTCTTAGCCATTCCTGTGCACAAAAAAGATAGTGATAGCGAAGTTTCTAACTTTCGCCTAATATCACTCAGTCCTTTTTCAAAAATTTTTGAATATGCAATGCTATCAGGACTTCTGCGTCACTTAGAATTGAATAACATTATTACCGACAGACAGTATGGCTTTCGAAAGAAACAGTCAACGATTACTGCTTTACACTCTTTCGTTCATGAAATAGTGGAAGCTCTATATGAGAAAAAGTTTGTTGATGGAATTAACTGCGAACTGATTAAAGCTTTTGATTGCGTCAATCATTCATTGTTGTTAAGCAAATTAGAACGGTATGGTATAACAGGCACCGTCGCCAAATGGTTTCAATCTTACCTTTCACAAAGAACCAAGGTTGTAAGAATGACTTATAAATCACCCAACCACGTCATTAATCACTGCTACTCGTCCACTTTGCCTGTTACAGTAGGTGTTCCCCAAGGTTCCATACTTGGTCCTGTTCTGTTTTTGATTTTTATTAATGACACAGTACAAAGCCAGACGATCTGATATCTAAGGCAAATGCTCTGTTAGAGAACCTAAATGAGTGGTTTAGAGAAAATAAGCTATACACCAACTTTTCACAAACAAGTTTTATGTCGTTTAATAAACATATTTTAAATAATGGATTTGATATAAATAATATAGGTGTATTACAACAACCAGTAGTAAAATTTCTTGGTCTTGATCTCAACGAATCTTTGAATTGGAAAACACATTGCTCTGCTTTGATAAAAAAAATTAATAGTACTGGCTTTCAAATTAGATCCTTAAAGTACGAAGTTTCATTCAATGTTATAATTTCCTTTTACTATGGTCAAGTTCGTTCAAAGTTGTTGTCGGTATTTGTTTTTGGGGACTATAAATATTAGAGCAAGAAGTGTTTCTGAGCCAGAAAAGAGTAATTCGAATCATGCCTGGTATAAAAGTTGTAACGCTTCTTTCTTTACAATACTTAAATTTAAAAGGGTTCTATTTAATTTACCTCGGTCTAGCTCAAATCGGGTCTTGTCTTAACAAGACGGGGTGGTTCGTATCGTGGCGCTCAACACTGTACTCTTTGAATAATACAACAAAACTATTTTAAACGTATATTACCTATTGTTTTATAAGTCTAAGGTAACCTAACCTACAGGAAATAACATTAATATAACGGAAAATTACAAGTAGTATAACAAAACAAATCTGATTGGGTGTTCCTCGGGATGTCCTGGTTAGCAGCGCCCGTTTGGCTGGTCCCCGTGGACGATAGTGATTCTCACTGGATCCTGCGCCGTTTCTGTGGAAATATAAATTATTGTGATTCAATAGTTGGTGTGTTATGACCCAAAATCCTACTAATGACAATTTAATTTTGTCTGTTACGACTGCTCAGGCCTGCCCTGTACACGGTAGCCTAGGTTTTGTTCAGGTGGCGCTATGTAAAATTCTATATATTTTAGATAAGCTGAGGCAACGAACTCGTTGGTGTCTTTAAGCAGGTCAACGATAAAATCAATAATTTAAAGTAACCTTGGTGCGCATGACTATTCTTATACGTGATTTGGCTTTCACACTGGCTGGATGAGCTCAGTGCTGGGAATGCTTTATACAGGACAGGTTACTACTTTCATGTATTAAATGCAAATTGTACGTACGCGTTTAATTATTTAACCTAACAAAACAATCTAATCTCAGGATTTTTAATTAATGGAGAACGTATTTACAGTAATGAAATGAATCTCTAACATTTAATTATGCCCGAAAATAAATGTATTGATTCCTTATTATTAGGCAAAACGTCTATTTTTTTAAACGCGTATCCTTTTCTTAAATTGAACAATTCTGAGAATTGTTTCCAACGGAATGCAGGTGTTTCAAGTAAGTGATTTGAATGCGATTGCGAGACGCAGGAGTACGTTTACTGTAATTTATCAAGTAGACGCACCACGGGTTCGTCTTTATATCTGGAGAATCACGCGGGTGATCTCTACGAATGCGGCTTCTGGTATTGAGATTACCTCTAGGTCAAGGCGTCGCTTGTTTGTATTGCTATATTTCTCAGGATCAGGTCGGTGTATTGTATGTGTAATGTATGTGTAATATCTGGTTAATGGAGAGCCCTTGCTAAGATTCTGGGTCCAAGCCCGTCGGCTGCTATATCAAGAGTACTACCTGGGGAGCGTTAGAATTTGAGCCAATACCCTTCTTTAGGCTGGAGTAAATGGAAGATGCCTTCTGGGCGTTAGCCCGAAGTAGCAACGTCCTGGTTTGTGTGTATGTGTGTCGAAGGCAACTTCAGTCTTTACAGCCTGTCGTCTACTTCTAGTGTGTGTACTGGTTGCAGAAGGTAACTTCAGTCTTTACAGCCTGTCGTCTACTTCTAGTGTGTGTACTGGTTGCAGAAGGTAACTTCAGGCTATACAGCCCGGCGTATACTTCTAGTGTGTGTGTGTGTGTGTGTGTGTACTGGAACGGTTAGATCACTTCAGGCTCTGCAGCCCGTCGTTTCTCTAGGTGTCTGGTGTAATGTTTTAGAAACGTGGTGCAATAAAACTTACGTGCTGTTAACCCTAGCGTAACTCAACCAGCAGTTTGATTGTACAAAGCTAATTGACTGGTGACGGCGGCGAAGTAACGCGACTAGAAATGCACGATGATTCAGGATAAACGGATGCGGTAATCGGCAGGTCGGCGACGTATACAACGACACTAACTACGGCAGGCGCGCGGTCTAGGTCTCGGTTCTGGCTGCTGAAGACGCGAGCGTATCAGGATAGCGGAGTCGCGAAGTAACAAGTAGCGGCAGGTGATCGCGAAGCAATTAGCAAAACAATAGTCGCGAAGCGAAGCACGGGCAGTTTTTTCTTCTGGTAGCGCCGCGGTTTCTATAACTGATTCGCTGTGGGTGGATCCGGCTTCTATGCAGGGGTCCTCTGGCTGTGATTGGCTGAGGGTTCTCGGACGTAATAGCATTTTATTAACATCTACGTCGGAGGGGATATAAATTAATTATTTATGGTGCAATATCGCGCAATCTTTTGTAATGGGTTTTAATTTTAAACAACTGTACCTATCTTAATTACTGTAGGGCAATTAAAAAATTAATTAGATAAATTTTATGTAAAGTTAAGCTGGATCTTTACAAAGTAGCAAATCCTGCGGACCTTATTTTACAAAATATAATATATTGCCATCACTTAGCTTATACATTCTGGAGCTTCTCTTCTCTATAAGAACCAAAACCAGTTTAAAAAAAACTCAGATTGTCACTTGTACAATACAATAAAAAGGTTTGATTACGGAATCCTTTCAATAATACCAATATAACCGCAAACGCTCCTTCCTCGTTTGGTATAAAGCTGTACAATTATTTGCCTCAAACTTTAAAGCAATGTGGCCTTATCAAGCAATTTAAAGGTAAATTAAAATCACTTTTATTATTATTATTATTATTATTATTATTTTATGTTTAATTTTAACACAATTCAAGATCAAAACACAATTTCAAAGTGACCGCCGTTACATCGTACGCAAAATTGACAACGTTTAATGATGTTGTTTTGAATTTTTCGTAACGTGGCTTTTCTTACAGAATTAATAGCAATAGAAATCTTTTCTTTTAAATTATTTATATCAGTTGCTTTTTCTTTGTACACCTTGTCTTGTTCCCCACAAAAAGAAAGCTAACGGAGTAATATCCGGTGATCTCGGGGACCAAAAAATTGTACCATGTGTTGCAATTTTATTTGGAAATCTTTCATTCAAGCAATTCATAACTCTAATAGAGTTATGTACTGGAGCTCCATCTTGCTGAAAATATTGCAGATTGCGAATTGTATTCAAAGGTACATTATCCAAAATTTCTTTCAAATTGGCAATTAAAAATCTTTCGTAGACTTCTGCGTTCAAATTTTCGTTGTAGAAATAAGGTCCCAAGATTTTTGCACCAAGAATGTTACTGTGATATGTAGATTTTTTTCAGACCAAAACACCAGGTTTTTTCTATTAAAAATTCCATGGCTAGTGAATTTTGCCTCATCAGTGAAAAGGATTTTATACGAAAAATTTTGATCTATCTCAAAATTTCGAATAAACCAATTTGCAAATTTTAGTTTTATCTGTAAATCAGTTGGATATAAAGTATTTCCTACGTGGTGGCGACATGGATTTCGTCCATATTCCTTTAAAATGAATCTTGATGCTTCTTTAGAAACACCGCACTCTATACCTATTTCCCTAATTGACGCAGTTGGTTTGAAATCTGAATATACCAAAACATTGGTTTCAGTTTCAACGTTAAATTTTTTTGACGCATCCTTTGGTTTAGTAAAGGATCCATACATTTTTTAATTTTCTTCCATTTTACCAAAAATACGCTTATTCTCGGAAGCTCTACCTGAATCACGTTCGCATGAATAGTAGTAAAACAACATGTTGTTTATGTTGTTAATTAAATGATTTCTAAAGTTTTACGGATTATTATTAAAATAAGACACACAAAACTTTATATCGTTGAAATCAGAAAAAAATAAGGAATTCAATAAGCTAACTTTCGCTTATAATTGCTATTTAAAAAAAAGGTAAGTTAGGGTTGTAACAATTTGTTGAGTAGTGCATCTAATTAGTTTTAAAATTATCTATTAAAAACCTCTTTAAGATTTTACTGCATGGTTAATAACTAACGAGCCAACGTTGATGGAAAATTTTGACGATTTTCAGTTTTTTTCAAATAAAACGGAAACTTGGCAACAGTGGTCAATTTTCTGGTTAAATATATAATAAAACCCCATTAAATTAGGTTAAAGTGCGTACAAAATTATAACATTAAAAAAAAGGAATAAAAAGCAGTTTAGTTACACATAAACACAATAAAAAAAAACCATGTAGTAACAGCCACAAATGTGTCATAAATCATCAGGATAAAAATCGTAATACCAAACATGTGGCCCTTTAAAACCAATCATGCCGGTCTTTAGGTAAATAAGCACATAAAACAATAAAGCAAATTACGGTACATATAAAATACAACAACAGTAAAATTGCACAGGTGATAGTAACGTAAAGGCAAGAATAAAAGAAAACAGATAAGGAATTTACACATACTCAATTGGTTAGTGACTACTAAAGTACAAAATACATACGAAAAATTCCAATCAATTGCATATAAAGTGAAATTAGTTCGCAGGCAAACAATTCTCCTTAACAAACTGACACAAAACAAAACTCATTAAAACAAAGCCTTACAAGGGTAAGTTATAAATAGACCATAACATCGTGACCAGTATATACGTTTGAGTGCGTTACAAAAATACAGCGCCCCTTTCTCAGGTTACACATTGATCTATACAGCAATAAAAACAATAAAAATAAAATTCGAGGTGTTTAATGGTTATCTGGACCCGGAAGTGTATACCCACTTGGCAATTGCCTTTTACAGTTAATAACCAGCGGTATCATGTACCCGTTCACCAGTCCACCTCTACACAAATATAAATATAAACAACAAACAACAATGGTAATTCATACAAATACAAGAGTGAGGGAACCCTGTACTGCAACGCAATGCTCGATTTTTTCAATAGGTTATCTAGGCTTGCAGAATTATTTTTGCTGTCAGCCTTAATTTATATAAAAATACCTACTTGCACTTGAATTGATCACAGACACCAATCGTTAACACATGCGGTTTAACTTCAAAACGGGTGACCGTTATTTATAGATTAATATTTGAAGACATTAAAACTAACACCCGAAAGAAAAGACAAATTAGTGTTGGTGAATTCGAAAGAAACTGTACACGCACGAAATATTTTAAAGACAAACCGTTTACAATGGGAGTTTCTTATTACAACAAATCAAAGCGTCCGGCTCAATCAAAATTTCAGCAGTAACTGCCTTCCCCTCTAGTGATAAGAAACATTAATTTACGTTCCATATTATTATTGCACGACATCTTAATTTTAAAAATATGCATTGTGCGTAACAAAACGTACATTTAGGTCTCGAGTTTCCAAGCACCAAAGACGTCTTTGATTGCAGTGTGTACCGTTAGTGATTAATTACTAACTAGTGACATTTTTACAACACAAGTGCGCGTATAGAAATTTTCAACAATTCGTCACGCCAGTTTCGGCAGAACACCTGTTTCTCTAATCAAATATATGTTTGCTTTTACCTATTCGTGTCAATCCGAACAGCAGCAAGACATAACCCCCCTGCCCATTTTCAGCACAATTCTAAGGTATTGCGCAGTTTCCACAACTTATAATTAGGGGCTTTCGACATCAACGTGCAATCAAACGATATCCTACTTGATATCAACTCTCATATACCAACACGTTGAGCCTATTGCACCAACTAGTGCATACTCAAATGATGTCACAATTTATATCAGCGCTCACATGCATGTTTGCTACAACAATGCGTTATCAAAATGCTAGCTAACTCATGTGACTGTGACTGTATTGTATGGTTAAGTCTATCCACTTGCCCATTTGTTCTAGGCTTTGACACATCATTAAGGATAAGTTGAATATTATACTTTTTGTAAAAATTTCGAAGATTTATAGACGTGAACGCTGTTACTCTATCGGCGATTATCCTTTTCGGTAACCTGAAGGTGTTAAATTTTGATTCCAGCCACAAGTAAGTACACGTTGCCTTTGTGCGTTTTTTGAAAGAATCCTAGATGATCAATGTGCACAGTATGAAAGGGCATTGGTTCTTTGGTAATAGGCTGTAAAAAACCCTCCCGACGACCTGAAGGTATTTTGTTGTAAAGACAGGGAACGCAACTGGAAGTATACTTTTGCACGTATTCCCTCATGCCGGGAAACCAATATTTCTCGCAGTTTCTCTAGCGTTTTGTTACACGCAAAGGGTCCACCGTCATCATGTATCCAACGTACCAATTGATCCCTTAACCCCTTCGGAACAACCCACTGAATTCGCTGTGTCGTTATTCGGTACACTCTACCATTGCGTAGAGCGTAATTTTGATAAACGTTTTTCTCATATTTCGTTTCAGGTGATTTTGTTAGGATATCATGTATCAACCTGATTATTTTATCTGTAAGCTGTGCTGAAGGAACCCAATCGGCTTCCTCTTTCATTTAAGACAATGTTTTCCGAAGGAACGTTTTCATTTGGGTATGGATTACGACTAGGCGCATCCACATGATGCATACGCTTTCCTGGACGATGCTCAACATTAAAGGTATATTCTAGGACTTGAAGCCACCAATGCGCTGTTCTTGGCACTTCGTACTTGCAGTTTTTAGTACGTTGCAATCCGTTACAACCTTACAATTCCCCAATAGGTACATTCTAAATTTTAATAAACTTTCTGCAACTGCCAATGTTTCAAGTTCGTACGAATGATATTTTTGCTCTGCTTTATTAGTTTGGCGGCTGTAATAAGCTACAGGTGACCTCGGGATTCATTGACTTGTAATAGTATCCTTGCTATTCCGTCTTGACTGGCGTCGGTATGAACTTCCGTTGGGGCCTTTGAGTCGTACAGGGCTAAAATAGACGGTCGACTAATTTATTTTGTGTTTCAAAACCTGCCATTTCTCGCGCGCCCCATTTCCAGGTACTGTTCTTGCAGGTAAGTGCTGTCAACGGTTTGACTATATTGGCATAGTCCTTCACAAACTTCCTGAAGTAATCAGTCAAGGCCACGAACTGATGGATTTGTTTCACATTAGTTGGTGTCGGGAATTGACGAACAGCTTCAATTTTGCCTAAACTATTTAGGTTATCGTCGTATGTCTGACTCGGTATTATCCCGTCGCCTAGATAAACAGCGGCAATTTCGCGATATGGTCCTAAAATCTTATTCATAAGACGCTGAAAAACAGCAGGCGCATTGCACAATCCAAAGGTCATGCTGTTGTACTCTTACTGACCTTCCGCGGTAACGAATGAAGTGAGATGTTTAATAGATTCCGAAACCGGGACTTGATGGCAATACAAACTGAAATCTAAGCTAGTAAATACCTTGCATCCCACTAATCTATCAAGTTGGTCATCAATTCTAGGTAATGGACATCTTTGCTTGAGCGTTTTAAGATTTAATTTTCTGTAGTCCACTCACATTCGATCTTGACCATTTTTCTTTTTGACTAAGAGTGCGGGAGATGAATATTGAGAATCAGACTCACGTATAATCCCTGCGCCCAATAGTTGTGAAACAATCGATCTCTTTTTCGGACGTTCTGTATGGCACATACCAAAATGGTACATTACCAGTCAACTTTATTTCCATTTCTGTCGAATTAGCCACACCCAACGAGCCAACCGTGTCTCCAAAGCAATCTCCAAACTCATCCAAAATTCGAAACAACTTTCGTCGGATATCTTGATCAAGCGTTCCAACAATGACTTTCTTTTTATTCAATGAACGTGTTTGCTCCACACACAGGACGTGTTCTTCTTTACTTAACGTATCGAATTCGCAATGAAAGGCGCGTGCAATCGGATTTTTGTTCCCCAGGACAAGGTCCTTCCCGAAAGATTAATAATTGGCAAAACCGATATTTTATCTGGATTGATGTTGATAAGGACTCGTGGTATTGCATATTCTCTTCCAAGTTGATATCTCCCGCATGCTTTTACAAGTAGATTGCATGTGTTTTTGAGTACTAGTTTCTATCTCCATTATGCGTACAATGCCTTCCACGACGTTGGTCAAATCAGAAATAGTAGTCGATGTCGACGCCGAGGAACATGGTGTACTAGTAGTTTCGCTGATAGTAGGTGTCGTCTCCTCCTCGTCTGATGATGATGATAGCGGGGATCGAATTCGTCTTCTTCTTATGACAGCTCGATTTATCTTATCTGCGTTTACCTTTATTCTTTCTTCCTTTTTTTGTTACACCCTCTTTATTACAGTACGTACAACTATTCACAAAATACTTCAATGACAAACTATAGTTACCGTCTGGAGAAATGATCACAAACACACTAATTAATAATAAAAAAAGGTCAGTCACATTCACCGGTCACAAATACACTTAAATAACAAAATTCACTTGTTGGTACACTAAAGATGATTCAATTGCGAATAAAAAATATTATACTAAACGGAAGTAAACTTAATATGCACACGATGTACTTTCGTTCTAATTAGTGATCACATCACCTTAAAGAACGAAAAGAAACTGACATTAAAATACCTTTTAACGGTTTAACGTAACCCTAAGCATTTCGCTTATTCTTGAGATTTATTAAGAACACTTAAAAAAGTGATAAATTGTTAGTTTATTTTATACAATTTCAAACTGCAACGTCTATTCCGAAAATTTAAAAAGTTACGGTCTGTTGAACACCAAACTCCGTATCTGACATTGAAGGTGCAGTTTTTTTTAAAACAACAACTGGTTTTTATAGGAAATGAATTGATTGCTTTACCCCACACCTGAGTGTAAGAAATGATAAATTACTTAATGTAGATCTTTATACATGCATTTTTACTTTTAATTTCCGTGAGTATCGCAATGCAATTCAATCCCTCGGAGTTTCATAGGTATTAGGCAAGAGATATATGAGGAAACATGCAAGAAAGATTACAATTACTGTTCTGGATAATCTTATTTTTAGGTGTACTCACCGGGGCCTTCTGGCCCTTACTTTAGTCTATGATCAATTATTGATCTTTTTACATTGATTCCATTTGTGAATTAATTGTAATAATAATAATAATAATAATAACTTCTTCAACAACTAGCGAGTGTCACCTGAAATAAGTGTAGGCTTCCCCAGACACATAACTGCCGCTAAACAGTTTGGGTTCCAACAAATCGATATCAGGGTGTCATCATTACGCAACCCTTTTAACTATTCATGCCATTCCGAACAGTAGCAAGAAACAGGCCCCCCACTTGCAGCACAGTTCTAAAGTATGGCGCCGTTTCTATAACTTATAATTAGGGGATTTCGACATCAACGTGCAATCAAACGACATCCTACTTGATATCAACTCTCATATACCAACACGTTGAGTCTACCGCACCAACTAGTGCATACTCAAATGACGTCACAATTTATATCAGCGCTCATATATTAACAAGCATGTTTGCTACAACAATGAGTTGTCAACTCATATCGACACAACATGTACTGGGTCTGCACCCTTATGTTTCTCACAATCTCTGCCTTTCTTTCTGTTTACTTTAGACCGTCATAAAGAATAAGAAATAGGTCGTTAGGGGGTTAAGTCGATTGAGAGACGCAGAGTAATATAAACTGATTTATTGTCAACTACCTTACATTTAATCTATAGGTACTAAAAAAACTACAAAAATATTTGACGCGTTACATTCACGATATTAAAAATCCACTAATTATCTTTTCTATCGCGGTAACAATGGCGATTTGACAAACGTTTATTACAATAATAAAATTTCCGCTACCTACAAATTCTGCTCAACTTTGCTAATTTAACCAACTTTGTATCTATTATAATAACAAAGTTACCCATACAACGTAGTGAGATTTTTGCCACCCTGTATATGTAAGTACAGTCCTGTATTTTTGACAGCCAAATATGTATTGAAATTCAATGTTCACATTTTATATATCGATTATTTGTTGCACTGTTAACCATAAGTTTGCAAATTTACAATTTGTATTTGTATTTGTATTTGTGGGCCGAAAGCTAAACAACGGAAATATCTATCATCTATATGCACAACTGCTATTGGTTATTATTACTACCCGTCACCTGAATTTTGTCCTAATAAAGTAATAGCTAAAGGAATACCATCTTCAGAAAGGGACCTTTAACGTGTCAAACATGGTACTGCCACGGAACTCACATTTTTACTTACTATCCGAGAGGAGCGTTTGGTTTTTCTTCGTTTTCGAAAAATGCTACCTCGGCCATTTTTATTTCAACAGTTGTTTTTGTAAATTGTATGTAGGAACTAAATAATTTAATTTTAATCGAATTCATATTATGAACTGTTTTTAATTTCGGTAGTATTTTTAATCCTTTAATGCCAAATTGATGTTATAAAAACAAATAATCATATTTTAGGTATTTATAATTTCAGTAACTAATATATGTTAGTGTTATCTCCTTAAAACGAAGCTTAACGTGTATTTGTCAACAAAAATTTTCAATTATTATCGTGTTACCTGGTTCACGTTGTCTACGTAAACTACTTTAAAATAGTGTATTACTACTACTTAAAAATATTATCAAAACACGCACTCATGAACTCAAGTCATTTTTCATTTCAACGAGCGTTGACCTGTTTATCCTACTCATTGAAGAATTCTAAAAAAAGTCATCTCGTTCTATAAATATTTTGTTGTATATTAATTATATTTCATTTACACTAAACTGATGTCAACGTGTATTTGTTTACCAAAAGTAATGTACTGCAATTAGGAATAAAAAATAACATGGAAACTAAAAATGATATTATATGTTGAATCATTGACGCACGTATGTATTTTAAGTGCTACTATTTTTACGTAAGGTGTACCGTGTTTACATCTACGGTTTTTAACTGATATATTGTGATACCAATATAATCTGTAGTTTTTAAACGATAAGGCTAGCTTACTAAAAAAGGTTAATAAATAAAAATATCTATAAAAACTAGTTATGATCGGTTATGTTGTTGCCGTATCTTCTTATTAATTTAATACTCGTTTTAAAGAGTTGGAATGGGAATTATTTATTGACGTATTCATGTGCGTCAACTAAGAAATTGGTGCGTAGGATTATACTAATAAAGGCATTGACTATAGAGAAGAAAGAAATAATCGCATATAAATTTCAGAGGCTAAATTAATACAATTGAAACTATTTTAAAAGAACAAGTTATAAAATAAGACTGACATGTCGGAATACATTAGGGAAAATATTGTTAACCGTTCCCTTTAAGACTTTAATGTTCGTTTCCAACAAAGAGTTGTAACATATTTCAACTATAAGAGTGTAATAAATGGTTATTATTTATTGTAGCTTTTTATACGTTCATTTTGTTCACTTGTAACTTACGTGAGTATTCGCAATGCAATTCAATCCATGGGAGTTATCATAAGTATTGGCAAGAATATTTGAGAAAACATGCAACAAAGATTACAATTACTGTTCTGCATAATCTTATTCTTAGGTGTACTCAGCGGGGGCCTTCCGGCCCTTACTTTATTCTATGATCCATCCTTGATCTTTTGATATCGCCTTCATTATGGATTAATTACCTAATACTAATACATAGTGAGTAAAACGTGTGGAATAATGGCTGTTAAATTTAGACTATTGACTTTTGAGAAAATTCCAAAAACAAGTCAACTTTTATTTTTAATTGCACATTTACTGGTGCTATAATGAAATATATAGGGTGATCCATCTAAGAATAGTGTCACGTCAACTTTTTTAAACGACAACTCCCTATCTTTATTTATTTTAATATTCAGTATGATGGTATGAAAATGTGGATCACTTTCATAAGAAAATTGTTGACATAATTAGATTTAAAAAGTAAAAAAAAAATCAGTTTTAACTTTAACGTTTGCTACAATAATAATCATAATAATAATAATTTTTATTTAACTAAAAAATAAAGAAAACAAGTGAAAATGAAAACAAACAAGACCGTCTCAAATCAAATGTTCAAAATGTCCTCCCCCAACTTCTTAACTATATCCCAGTCCACTTTGAAAATATTCGGTTGTATCCCTCTAATTGTCGTTCTTATCCGTTCTTTTAATTGTTCCAAACTGTCTGGCTTCTCTCGGTATACTTGACTTTTCACATACCCTCCACAAAAAAAAATCGAGAGGTGTGAGATCGGGAGACCTTGCGGGCCGTTCCACTGAACCTCTTCGTTCATCAATCCATCTATTGGGGAATAGATCATTCAAGTATTGCTGAACTGATCTTGCATAATGCTCTGGTGCTCCATTTTGTTGATACCACAACGTATTATTCGGGTTGTCAGGATGCTCCGGATTTGGGAAAATAGCGGCTAACGCAGGAATTAATTCGTTTTCCAAAAATTTTTGGTACATTGGCCCAGTTATGTTACAGATAAAAAAATATGGACCTATTATCCTGTAACCAACAATTTCCGCCCACACGTTTAATTTCTGGGGATATTGTGTTTTTTTCTCGCGATGTCAGTGAGGATTTGCGGGTGCCCAATATCTGCAATTTTGTCTGTTGACTGTACCGTTCAAATAGAATGATGCCCCATTTGAAAGTAATATCCATAACATTTCAGGATTATCGTGTTACATATTCATCATAGTTTCACATTCGACGGTCGGGATCGTCTCCATTCAATTCTTGCAGTAAGATAATATTATACGGGTGCCATTTTGGTTTCTTCAGGTGATTTACCACCAATTTTTGACCAATTTCATGATTCGCAACAACAGCATGAATTGTTTTATGTGAATTTTCGTGCAAATCAAGTCGTACTTTAAGCTGTGTTTCTTCATTTATTGGTGATCCGTTTTTGATAAATCTGTAATATAACCAAATTTTTAAAATTTGTTTTTGCATTTTGCTATCAATCGAGATTGAGTTATCGATAATCTTTCCGGACGAATATTGTCAAATAACTGGCATACCCGATCTTGTGTTCTTTTTCTATCGCCATATCCCGTCGTTATTAATATTTCAATCCGTTCTCTTTCGCTTAATTTGACCACAGTGAAAATATTTTGACAATTCAATGAATTTACTCAAAATTGTTGCGATGGTGTCCAGATAATAAACGAAATTTCTAAGGATACTACGTATAAAAATGTCAGACGTTCTATAGTCATGATAATATAAAAGTCCATTTTTATTTTTCAAAACTAATGCCCTCCAAAATTTCCTAATGCCCTCCAAAATTTCCTTATGAAAGTAGGCAAACATTTTATACAGTCATTTAGACAATTGCACTGGCTACTAAAATAACAAATAAAACTTGGGAGTTAATTCAACAACTAGCTAGTGTCATCTGAAAGAAGCGTAGGTTTCCAGGGACACATAACTGCCGCTAAACAGTTTGGGTTCATTCAGGGTGTCATACGTCAGCTATTTACGTATTAATGCCATTTCGAAGATTATGCAAGACATAGCCTCCGACTCCACTAGCAACACGGTTCGAAGGTATGGCGCCGTTTTGACAACTTATAGGGGCTTACGACAACAACGTGCAATAAAATGATATCCTAATTGATATCAACTCTTATAAAGCAACACGTTTTTGCTGCACTAACTGCATACTCATGTCAGCATTCACATATTCAAACTCATTCTAAAAATGTTATACTCTGGTTAGCCAACAGATGAAGTTAAGCCACTCTCACTAAATTTTGACCAATATAAGCAGCGACCAGTGACACCCAGAAACTTATAAAAACCGAAAAATTAACTGTCTGTGCTCGGAACAGCGAACGTCAAATTAATCGTTTAAGAACTTATCACGATGAAGGACACCGCAATGAACGAGCCATCACCCGACGAAGAATTCCGGATTCAGAAAAAGAAGCCAAAGGTGACATCGGTGGACCGCCCAAGCACTCCCATACCTACCGCCAACTGAGTCACCTTCTCTCGAGAATTAGACCGACGAGGGATCGCCTTCACCCGAGCGAAGGCAATCAGCGATGGATTCAGGATAGAGCCTGTCACAGTCAAGGACCGTGACAGGATAATGCTGTATATGGATAGGCTTGGTACACCGTACCATATCTATCAGTCAACGAGTGAATGCACGTTCAAGGTGGTTCTACGGGGAGTACCTGTAGGAATCTCCCAGAGGAACATTTGTTCAGACCTAGAAGAACGCAATATTAATCCTATTTCTTGTTTCAGGAAGAAGAAACAAGGAAGACCGAACCCGCTTCTGCTGGTCAGGCTCCGAACAGAAGAGGATGTAAGGAAGATCCGGTAGGTGGTCTACGTGGTTCGGTTTAGTATCTCCATCGAAGACTTGAGACAGAAATCCGGTGCCTGGGATTCCGTCACGCACAGCGTTACTGTATAACGGCGGCACGCTGTGTCAAGTGCGTGAATTGCTATGATAATCACATGGCCAACTTCCGGGGATGCCCAAAGCTCCCATGTATCGCGCAGCTCCAGTGAAAGCAGGCAGACGAATCACGCCAACAGCAACAAAAGAGGATGTCGCCGACAGCGACACCAAAGCGGCGGTAGTTATGCCACAGCGACGTAAGCGGTAGTGAAAAGGCGCAAGTACCGAATGCGGTTAGCGCCGCAGTCGCTTTCCCGCTCCACCAGATTTAGGGCTCGACGCCATTCTAAACTTCCTCGGAGGCTTAGATTTGGTGAATGCCCTACCTGTCATCCGCAAGGTGGCAGCTCGTCGTAATTACCATTTTTTAACGAACAAGGACCCACGGTTAAAACCTTCGGAATGTTGTTCAGGGTCATGACCTTCATAATATATTTCACGGTCAAGGTCATCGGAGGGTAGCCTGTTATTCTAAATAATTACCGGATCTTTTCCCAACGTTACATTGATTCATTGGAGTTACGTATTCGGACTGAAATCTTGTTGCTTCGGTATGACTCCTGCAGGCCCCCTTCTTATGAGGGTGGGTTAGTCATTGGGGGATGCGTAATCTGGGGTAGTAAGATCAGGCCTGAGAAGATTATCAGATTCACAGGCAATGTTTTCCCGACAGGGAAAATACAGGTATTGCGTGCAATAGCTGATTGCATAATAACTGTAGAAGTATGAGTTGAAATTGGCACAAACAGAGATGCTCCTTGTATTTTATTTAAAATTGCAGTAGTCAAGACAAGGGCAGTAATGGAAAAGTCCTGTTAGAGACCCTATCAAACCGGATTGAGTTGAGTGAGTGATAATAAAAATCAAAGTTATGCGATTGTAGATTCAATTTATTGAATTGTGTACGTAAGATCCTCCTCCCTCTTACATATAAAAACTGGGGAGGTTCTTACAATTACCTGTCGCATTTCCAGTGAATTCTACGTTTTGTGTTTTAGGGTTTTCCAGGTTCCCTTAAGAGTAAGCCTTCAAGACATTCAAAATACCTATTTTGTCTTGAACCGAAAAATCCTTGGCAGGTCGATTTTTCGGCGGATAAAAGACAGCTCCCGCTTCATTCATGGTAATATTCACCGTCAGAGAACACAAAACAATCTGAACCTTAAAACACACGTAGCTTTAACGTATATCAAAGCTATTTTATAATCATTATAGCGTTAACAAAAACAGATCGTTGAGGAAGTAAGTCCAATATGGGACGTATAAATTGATTTATTGCTAACCATCTTAGATTTAGTTTAGTGAAAATAGACTTAAGATACAAACGTAGCTTACAAAAAGAATACAGTTAACCACCCTAACTTAGAAACGCCTGCAATTCCAGACATTTGCCTCTTCTGCTTGTGGACATGAAAATTTAAGTTAGCGGATTGCAAAGGGACAATTTAGAAAATTTTTTAAATAAAGTTTTACAACAGTTAAGGCAAAATGAGTCAATTCCTGCACAATATATTGTAAGATTAATTTAAATAGCTTAGTTAAAAAAAAGTAATATACCACAGACATAATAAAAACAGTAATAATCTAAAATATGTACAATAAGACGGTTGAATGAAAAAAACGCTACAAGTAAGTCATGCATGGAAAGTATACTACAATATTTCAAAATATTTACAAAATGTTTTGTACCATTCATGTGAGAAATATAAGAAATAAGAAATATAAGTGTGGCGTGCTATCTAGTTTAGGATGCAATAGCAAACAGGAAGATAAATACATTAATTAATTATAGTAACATTATATCATGAAGATAGAATACTAATAATCCTGAGTGTTTACAACACATTTATTACGACTACTAGTCTTTATAAACCGATCAATAAATATTCATATTTTTAATGTTACTATAGTAGGTAAAAAGTTATTCAAGAAAAAATAATCTAATATTTATTTCTGTAATGTATTAAGTACTATAATGTCAATGCACGAAAATAATACTGCCGTGCTAAGCGGAAAGGTAGTATCGACATTGCATTGTTCAAATACCACCTGTTTGCTTTAGCAATTATTGCACATTTCCTAACCTAAAAAGATTAGGTGTAATAAGTAGGTATGTAATTATTACGAGTGCTATTGTAGTAAGCAAATAGAAGGTTAATCTTCATCCATCATGGAGTTTGTGTCATAAAGGTCAAAACAACTAGTGGAATTGTGTTTGCAACGATAAACACACAACAGGCCGAACTCTAAGGTGGTTTTTCTTGATCGTAAAAAATTGCAAACAAAGTACCTTATGGTTCTTGTAATTCAATCGTAGGTAATGTTAGTGAGTTTCATAATGAAAAATATGGCTCAGATAACATTGTAAACAATGCTAGGTCTAACGCATGTCATGAAAATGCCCCCATCACATCGCCTCAAGCTGAGGATGATGAAAAATCAGCTCTTTGTTGTTTATGTACTTGATAAAACTAATGGGACTTTGAGACCAACCACCTCCGATGATATCGGAGATAACTTTGATCTAGGAATTATGCTAAAAAATAAAGACATCGAGTCCACAGGCAACAGAAGTTGTGATTAGCAATCCTATTGTCGAGTAAGAGCTCGAAAACAATTTTGATTTTGATCTGAGGCAGAATTTGGAGTGCATTCAAATATGGCCACAATCCTCGCGAGCCATCTAATGAGGATTTGATCTCTGAGGCTACAAACAATGACAAGCCGCCTTGTACGGATAAGTGTAAATTAAAATGTGTTTCGCGAATTTCGGAGGGCAGACAGCAAGAAATTAATAGCGAATATTGGGCTATCGATAGGACTGAGGAAAAAAGGCCTTCATCATAGGCTCAATAAGCATGGTGCCCGTTAAACGAAAGACCTATGGCGATAACTCACGACGGTCATGGACCAATAGCTACTATTTGAAAACTGAAGAAGAGTTACGCTTGCAAGTTTGTAAAATATTTTTTCTAGCTACTTTAGGCTTCGATCAAACTAATGACAGGATATTAAAAATATTTCAAAGCAAACTGGCAAAGATGCTCCCCTTCCAGGAAAGGGCGAATGCCACCAAGCAAAACAAATAATAAGATCATCGTCATCATCAGTGGGCCTAAGCAAAACTCAAATGTTCCAAAATTTCAAAGAGAAATATCCTGAAATAAATTGTGCGTACGACATCTACAGAAGAGAAGTGGCAAAGCTGAAAATTTTATTCGTGAAGTTGGACCACGAACAATGTGAGAGGTGGAAAACATACTTTGAAAAGGCTGCTTAAGCAAGCAAAGAATACCAAAAAGACGTAGACGAGGAGCCAACCAATCATAAAGTGAACTACTCGGTTGATGTTGAAAAAGCAATAATGTCGTCGAGATGTGACATGTTTAAATCACTCGTATTTACAACCAAATTAACAGCATACAACGAGTCATTTTCCCCTGTTGGGAAAACGTCCAAACAACCTATAGTAGATTGCTTATAGCACGATGGGATAAGAAGTATAAATAAGAAGAGTTGATCAGTACTTTTTATTAGTTTTTTCCTCTACATATCGTGACACGCAGCATATTATTTTAAGGAGGGACAACTGTACGGCCCAATACACACTGGGCATTTTTTACGTTCCTGTTTTTTTTATGTAAACGCAGTGTTGAAACACTGACAAGTATTTTGAGCCCGGACAGACCTTCATGTCCTGTGATTCTTTTCACCACTTAGTGAAAAATCACTTCACCGCCGAAAAGTCTATGACTTTGAAGACTTTAAAAGTGCAGTGACTGCATCTTCATCAAGGGCAAGGCCTTGGAAATGAGACCAAATGATTTTTACAAATGGAAGAATTGTTCAAAGAAACAAAACGTACGGCTGGTTGAAAAACCCAAACCGAACGCCAAGGAATCAACAAACAGTGCTACAGTGGTTTAACCTAAATAATAAGTACCATACTTAAAAGACATTGTTCAAATTCAAGCCAGAAGAGGTAAGGCTATATTCAAAATTATTCGTATGCTTAAAAAGTATAAGAGCTATTGGAAAGTTTTAAATTTAAAACAATGTATAAAATACATATTGTTCCAATAAAATGTGTTTTATTTCATACTAATACGTTATAAGCAAATAAACCCTTAGCTACCGTAACCATAAACAGGTTCATAACTCCCTTAGGAAGTTATGAACTGGAATCTAGGCAGTTATAGATCTATAACTGCCCTCTAATCATTCTAATATATTTTGACAAATATTTGCAAACTTGTCAGTTTTTATATACATGGTAATCATATCTATTTAAAATTTAATTTAATAATAAAGAAATTTCATTTGCATATTTCATTTTTAACGTATTAGTATGAAATAAAATTATTTATCTATAACGGAAGTTATGTATGGTAATAACCTCGGGCAATTTACCAGCCTTTGGGACTAACGTCCTTCGGGATTGCAATCCGTTGCCCTCGGTAATTAACATACCCATAACTCCCTTGACATATGAATAACTATTAAAACACACTTTTAATACAATATAAAAGTGTATTAAAGCTCTTATTATTGTAAATAATATGCATTTTATACATTATTTCAAATTTGTATGCTTATTATTTATCTTTTAATTATTCTTAGTGATGTATAAATTTCACAGCAAGAATGTCATATTAAGCGACTACCCCAAATTGTTGTAAAAGTTTCCTTTCCTTTTGAAAATAGGCTTGTAATTAATACTTTTTTTTATCCCAAGATACTTCTCATTACCTTATCAGAAAACTACTAAAACTAGTTTGATAAAAACTAAACAAATGCGTTATTTTCAGGATCGTAAGTGCTCTATAACAAAACAAAATTTGAAGACGAAACATGGAAAGAGTTAAATTTTTTGGATAAGACAAGTCTGAAGAAGGGGGTTGAGCTTCCCTCAAGCTACAAAACGCCGACGTTTAAAACTTCATGTCTGACAGAGCTTAATCTATATGCTAACTTATACTAGGTGATTGCTGGTGCATTACAGGACTTTATTGCAAAATACTAAAAAATATATGGGGTATTTTTATATCTTTCAAATATTCAGCTGCTTTAGAAATATTTAATAAAAACCCCCCCTCACCGAGACATCCAGACATCATGGCCGATCTTGACGAAACTTGGCCAAAAGTTGTAAATTGAGCTAGCGACAGTGAAAAAAGGGCCGATTGCATAACCTTCAGTACCTACATATGTATATGTAGGTTAATAGTTAAAAATAGATATCTCGCTTATCTTTCAAGATAACTATGGACTGTTTCATATCATTTTAAAGCAAATTCCGCTCCGTTTCTAATAATGGAAGAAAATGTGTATATTATACCAGTAACACGAGCAATGTTTTTAATTTCCGGAAAAACCGGAAGCAGCGTTTTCATCAGGATAATATTATTTCATTGGCACAAATATACAAAGTTTGTTTCCAAAATCCCAAGTCTGTAACCGAAATAGTTAGAAAGCTATAACAATATCAATATTAAATATTTGAAAATTCATATCTCCTGTACTAATAGCTTTGAAGAAGCAGGTTAGTGGCATTCATAAGAGTGGCTGGTTGTCTAGGAAATATGAAAAACAAAAAAATGCTTGGAGAGAATTTTGAATAGATCAATTTCAAATAATTACTTAAGTTTGACCTCTTAAACGTAGGCAAATTTATCCCTTAATTTATTACATAAAGAACCTTTATTTTACTACGCACTAATCTACTTTAAACAAGTTATGCTACACATAAAGCTGTATCAATGTGACAACATTGCTACCAATCTTGAAAGTTTTGAATACAATTGCAATATCAATTGCCGTCTTAAAGCTGTGCGCATACGCCTTAGCACTTCATTCACACGACACGTTAGTTTCCTGCACACGCAAGTCACCACACACACAATACGCACATGCACACGGACACGCACACGCACGCACGCACACGCACACGCACACGTACACCACGCACACGCACACGACACACGCACACGCACACGACACGCACGCACGCACAGCGCACACACGCACACGCCACGCACGCACACGACGCACGCCACACGCCACGCACACGCACACACCACAGCACACGCACACCACGCACACGCACACGCACACACAGCACACGCACACAGCACACGCACACGCACAGCACACGCACACGCACACGCACGACCACGCACACGCACACAGCACACGCACACGCACACAGCACACACGCACACAGCACACGCACACGCCACCACGCACACACGCACACCACGCACACGCACACCCACACGCACACCACAGCACACCACACACACGCACACCACACGCACACACACACGCACACACACGCACACCACACCACACGACACACACACACCACACGCACACACACAGCACACCACACACACACACCCACACACACACACACGCACACACGCACCACCACACCACACACACCACACCACACCACACACACACACCCCACACACACGCACCACAACACACACACACACACACACACACACACACACACACACACACACACACACACACACACACCACACACACACACACACACAACACACACACACACACACACACACACACACACACACACACACACACACACACACACACACACACACACACCACATACACACAACACACACACACCACCCCCCACAACACACAGACAACACCACACCACACACACACACACACACACACACACACACACACACACACACACACACACTCACACTCACACACACACACACACACACACACACACACACACACACACACACACACACACACACACACACACACACACACACACACACACAAACACACACACACACACACACACACACACACAAAGACACAGACACGTGTTAGAAAAAAACTGATTACGCCAATGTATTGTATGGAAAAAATTCTATAGGAATACTTTTTAATTTCTTCGATAAGTTTAAACATAAATGAGATTCGAGGGTTGCCTCAAACGTGATACTTTTCAATTCTACCCTGTATCTTAGAAACCAAAAGGGCTAGGAAAATTCTGTTGGTGCCATCTTGAATTTCGCAGAAAAGGAACACACTGTCGCGAAAAACGCAATCCTCCGTCTTTAAAAACAAAGGCAGATACCCCGCAAATGTGCTGAATATGGAAAGCTCTACACATCTAAAGCAAATATTTAGTGTACGTTTAAAGGTTAGAAATATTAACCGCTTCTTCTTTCATTAGTTCACTAACTTCTGCCTAAATATCTAATTCATACAATGTAATACGTCAGTTGCATATAATGTTCAGTACATGCACAAATGATTGTGAATTTTGTTATCGCTGCTGAGTACATTCGCATTCTCGTATAATTTCTATCTATAAATATTTGTCCTTTGACGATAACCATAAATGCTACGCTAAAATTAAGTTGTAAATTGCATGTTTCCGATAAAGAAATCCATTACCACTTTAAATAAGCGTCACGTCTACATCTACGTCAATCTCCATCCATACACCCAAGTAATAATTGTATTAATAATCCATGGAATAATTTCATCACGTTCTTACATTGTGTGTATATTAAATGGAATTTTAAATACTTTATTATTATTGATTTGTATCAATCGTGAAATTGTAATAAAATTATAAATAACTTTTAATTTGTTTATTTAATTTTTTACTTTCTTATTGCGGTCGAAAAAACTTCGAAAAAAATAAGTTGCGTTATTTTGATGTTTTACGACTCCCTGAAACAGAAAAACAAAATTTTAGAAAATTTTGAAAATGTCTGTGTGTGTGCACGTGTGGGTGCGTGCGTGCGTGCGTGTGTGTGTGTGTGTGTGTGTGTAGGTTGGTGGGTGGGTTGCGTGCGTGCGTGTGTGTGTGTGGGCTGCGTGCGTGCGTGCGCGCACGCCCGCGCGCGCCTGTGTGTGTGTAGCGTGCTCACGTTTATTAGTGGCAGTTTTAATTTTTTATCCAATATTTCTAAAACAGCTGCATATTTCAAAGATATAAAAATACCTACATATAGACGTTAAAAATATCGATTAATTATGTTCTATGCAATATTTTGATACGACACGTAATTTAGCGGAAAAAAAGTTCCTAAATTGGAATATAAGTGTCAGTTTCATTATCTGAATAACGATTAATTTTATAAGAAAAAGTGTAGACGTATTTTTTAAAGAAAATTTAGTTTTACATATCTTTTTTTTATAAAGTTTTTTAATGTAACGCAAGGTAAGTCAAAAAATTAATTAAACAATAATGAAAATAGTTATACTGCATTATTATCTTATAGAAGCGTCCGGCTGTGGAATTTTTTTTTAAGTTAACATGTATATATTAATAATTTAATATCTATCTGACATAAAGTTTTAAACGTCATTCTGACAGATTATTTACTTTGTTTTGCAATGTTGCTTGTTTTCGTTATGAACGTATAAAAAAGAGGATCCATAGTTAGCCTAAAAAAATTATAATTCAAATTATTTCATTTCTATATTTTTATTTTCTTGCTAAACAAGAAAGTATTGCGGTCGATAAGAAATCGAAAAAAAAAAATAAATTGCGCTGTTTTGAAGTTTTACGACTCCGTGAACCCGAAAAATAAAGTTTTAGAAAAATTTTCAAAATGTCAGTGTGTATGTGTGCGTGCGTGCGTGCGTGCGTGTGTGTGTGTGTGCGTGTGTGTGTGTGCGTGTGTGTGTGCGTGTGTGTGCGTGTGTGTGCGTGTGTGTGTGCGTGTGTGCGCGTGTGTGCGTGTGTGCGTGTGCGTGCGTGTGCGTGTGCGTGTGCGTGTGCGTGTGCGTGTGTGTGCGTGTGCGTGTGCGTGTGCGTGTGCGTGTGCTGTGTGTGCGTGTGCGTGTGCGTGTGCGTGTGCGTGTGCGTGTGCGTGTGCGTGTGCGTGTGCGTGTGCGTGTGCGTGTGCGTGTGCGTGTGCGTGTGCGTGTGCGTGTGCGTGTGCACGCGTGTGTGTATGATCACTCTCCAGCCGAAACTATATGGACGATTTTGATGAAATTTGGAATGAAGGCCTACGAGACAATTATGTAGAGAAAACAAGTCTTTAAACGCAAACTTTCAAATTTGAACATGGAAGATTGAAATTCAGGTAATTATTTATTCGCATGAAATGCAATGTATTGCAATTTTTAAAACTTTAAAATTGAAGTTGGCCGCAGTTACAGGCACATGTACATTTTTTTAGTTATATATATATATATATATATATATATATATATATATATATATATATATATTTCCGATACCGTTTAAGATTTAAAAGATTTCTTTACGTAATACATTATGGTATAAAATTTGCCTACATTTAAGGGGTCAAACTTAAGCAATTATTCGAAATTGATTTATTCAAATTCTCTTCAGGCATTTTTTTTTGTTTTTTTATATTTTCTAAACAACCAGCCACTCTTATGAATGCAACCAACCTGCTTCTTCTACTAGTATAGGAGATATGAATTTTCAAATATTTAATATTGATATTGTTATAACTTTCTAACTATCTTGGTTACAGACTTGGGATTTTGGAAATAAACATTGTTCATTTGTGCCAATGAAATGATATTATCCTGATAAAAACACTACTTCCGGTTTTTCAAAGGTATAAAAATGCTCCATGTATTTTTTTGTATTTTGTAGGAAATTCACCTAGTTTTGTTTTCTTACGTAATACAGTGTTGAATAATACACAATCAAAGGATTTCCAATTTAAGTAAGGTGTTGAAAACACATCCCCCTTCATCCAGTTACTTAATAAAGTAGCAAATCAGCAGTACGGAGTTAAAGCCCGTGCCAACAACTAAGTCAAAGTCCAAACTAAATCCTCTCATCAATACAGACTAATAGTTAAAGCCTTATCCGAAAAAAAAACACTGAATTCCACACCTACAAACCAAAAGAAGAGAGAAGTTACCGAGTAGTACTGAAAAACATGCATTTCTCTATCAGTACAGAGGAAATTAAAGCATAAATAGAGAAACTAAAACATACGGTAATAAACACTTGTAACATCAAACATTACAGGACAAAATTTACCCCTGTCGGTGTTTTTCAAAGCCCCCAACAATAGACATTTTTAACATAAAATGTTTGCAACAATGTAAAATTAAATTCAAACGACCGTAATAAAACGAGACGCTCCACAGCGTGCAAAATGTCAAAGATACGCCCATTCAAAAAACTTTTGAGAGGTCTCGAGATTTCAGATGCGTGTTATGCAGCGGGAATCGCCCTACAAACTACAAGGGTTGCGCAGTAGATAAACAGATACAAAAACAAAAATCTCCACCAGTAAGACTAAAACAGTATACTCCTACAGCGTCAATAAGGCACTTTCAACAAACTTAACCATGTCTTACAGTCAAGCAACGAAACAAACTTACACTTCTGAAAATTTAAGACACGAGCCAAACTCAAATCAATTAACTCTAACACAACGAGCAAATGAGATGCATGAGATGAAGGTCACGATGACTAGATTAATGGAGCAAATGAGCACCATGGTAAACTTACTGACTTCATTACTAATAAAAAGGAATAATGGGCAAACTTCTTAAATTAGAGCTACAGAATGCCAACGGGTTGTCACAACATTCTGAAGAACCAAAAACTTTTTGAATTAGTTACAACATTCAGAAACAAGTTTTACCAATCGCAGCTATTTAAAAATACTCAAATACTCAATCTACGATACTAAGCACCCAAATGGAACTGCTCGTGGAAGTACTGCAATTATCATCAAAAATTCGATAAAGCACCATGAAACAAGTAAATACTCTGAAGTTTGTCTACAAGCAACCAGTGTATCAGTCGACAATTGGATTGGCCCACTCACTATTTCATTAGTACACTGTCCATCAAGGAACGTCATGAAGAAGGACCATTTTAAGCAGTTTGTGAAGCTTATGAAGGCCATAGAAGGCAATAATTAAAATTTCTTATCTACTGGTCAACCTACTTACTGGCCATTAGACACAAATAAGATACCAGACCTCATAGACTTTTGTGTAGTAAAATGCATACCCCTTAATAACATACAAGCAGAATCTTGCCTGGATCTATCTTCAGACCATTCGCTTATCGTAATAAAGTTAACTACCGACATAATTGAAAGAGCAAAAAAAAACGTCACTAAGTAATAAGCAAGCTAATTCGGAGGAATTCAAATGATTGGTGGACTCCAAAATAGATCTAAAGATACCTTTAAACAACAGTAAGGACATCGATAATAAAAGAAAAAATCGTCAAAAAAAAAAATTAGAAGACAATGGCAAAACAGGAGACCACTCGAAAATAAAAGACTCCTTATAGAACAACACAACAACTCAAAGCATTGCTACATAATGATAAAAACCAAGAAACACAAGCCTACCTTGAACATCTAACACTAACTGAAACTAGCGACTGCTAGATGTGGAAGGCTACAAGAAAACTAAAACAACCAAAAGAAATAAAACCGCTAATCAGAATATCTCAAAACGGCCAGGATAAAGGCAAAGAAATTCAACCGTTCTGGGAATCACATCAGCTTGAATATCCTATTAAGCCTTTCAAAACCAAGGAAATAGAAAATATCATCAGAAGCAGTCTACACCCTTAAAATGTCTCTGGTTACGATCTGATCACGGGGAAAATATTAAAAGAACTTCCATAATAGGGAATCAAAGCATCACGCAAATATTTGTAACGAAAGAATTTGTGTTTTGGATACTTAAGTTACTTTGGTACTTTTCTATAAATTTCTGTACAAGTTGTACATATTTACTCAAACCTTCTTTCTAGAAATGCTTACGTTGTTTCTGTTCATAACCTGAACTACATAATATTTCTAAGTAATTTTAGTATTAGCCTAATATAAACTTTCGTACGTTTGATTATTCAAACGTTATAAATTCACATTTAAATAATATTTCATTTAAAATCTGCATTGTTACTCCCTCTAGTGACGTATCCTAAAATATAGGTAATTAAGGTGAACTATTTTACAAGCTTTTAGAAGTCCTCTCTAGATAGCGTTAGTGGAGAAATCACAATTTATAAATTTTGGGCATTTACCGATATAGATAACATATTGATAACATTAGATTTTGAATAATGCAGTTTTAACATAAAAATTACGTCTTCTTTCTTTCCTGTGGCGTCCATTTTACCAAGCTGAAAATTTTTTATGCCTTCTTGGAAAAATTCCTTATAATATAATACGATATAAATAATCGGATATATCTTCAAGAAGCATATTTTGCAATAAAACAATTGGTGCTTTTCTAATTATTATCTGCAAGTTTTGTTGCTCGCTTACATGCGGTTTTAGAAAAATTTTCTTCGGCAAGATTGAGTAAGTTACAGATGAATTTCTCTAATTTGTTAGTAATAATTGACTTCTTTCCTAGCATTTGAAGACGTTTTAATCAAAACACGAATTATTAATGCTTTCGTAAAGAATGGAAAGCACTTCGATAGCTTCTCACTTGGCCCGTTCCATCTAAGGGGTAACGAATAAAGATTATTTACTTACATAATGTTAATTACCTTTTCCTTTTAGCTCCAACGAATTACCTGGTCCTTTTAATTTCAACGAAGTACCTTCTACTTTAACTTCAACGAATTTTCTACTTTTAACTTCAACGAATTTTCTATTTTAACTTCAACTAATACCTCCATATATCTACATTCTGGTTTAACTTTGGAATCGTAACTAAAATCAACCCGGATCGTGACAACTTCTGCATCGACTGAACAGAATTACTACTTGCTTATATAAAGGTTAGATCATTCCTTTTTCTATTATCACATGAGATTTAACTGAATAATTATTGTGTAAATCTTTAGATAAGTAATGCTAAAGTGCACCTACTAAAAATAATTAAACCAATTAGTCTGTTATAACATCTTAACCTATATTTGTATACCTGTTATCACTATTTCCTTATTGCTGTATCCTGAATCTTTCACTTCATAACCACGTGACCTTCATTACCTGTTCTTTTACCATTATTTACTTCCCTCATTTTGTTTTGTAATTATAATAGTAACATTTAACTGTACTTATTTTGGCTGTCATTTTTGTGTTGTGCGCCGCGTCACTTTAATTGGGATGCGTAAAAGTAGTTTCACTACCGTTATATAACCATATGTTTGTATTGCATTGGTGTAGACATTAATTATTAATATTTTTTTTTCTTTCTCTCTTGAAATTTATGCATTTATTAAATTCCCATGATATTAGATTCATTATTGTTTTAAAAGATAAAATGATTTCTGAGCTCTAAAATTAGTACTCACTATAAAAATTTATTTCTTTTGTGTAAACCACCGCAAGTTGTTTTTTTTTAATTATTTGGTAATAATTTACGCTTTGTAAAGGCGTCAAAATATATTCTCTTTTAGTTTATACAAAGGAAGGCCTTTCCTTGAAAAGGGAATTATATGTTTTGTTTTTCTAGGACTAATTAAACAATTACTAGTTCGCAGGTGTCGAACAACTTTAGTTTACTTGTGAACGGTATTTACTAGTTCTTTTTGTATACATTTAGGTTATTTATTTTTTATTTTAAAATAAAATATACAGTCGTTTATTTCTCACAACAGCAGTGTTATTATTACTATTTCCTCTTACACATCCTTTTTCTACAATCTCCTTGCTCATTCCATCCTGCACCACTGTCCAAGAGTCGGGACAGTGGTGAATCCTATCTCTACATAGGGGAGCGGCTCTTGGCGCCGGCATCTTTAACATCCTTTCTTCTCTCACCCCGTCCGAACCGACATTCTTGAGCTAGTTCGGTGTGCTCACTATCAGAGAATCCTTTCCTTCTTCCTTTTTCTTCCAGCTCCCCGTTTAATCACGTAATATATTCAATGCAATTCTGCGTACTGGTCACTTCTCAGACCAATGGAAGGTTGCTAAAATGTTACTAATCTCAAAACCTGGGAAGCCACTTGAAGAGCCAACATCGTACAGGCCCCTCAGCCTGTTACCTGTCCTATCAAAAAATTTTGAAAAGTTATTCGAAAGATTGAAGCCATTCTTGAATGAAAACGATGTCATCCTTGATCAGCAGTTTGGTTTCAGACAAAACCATGCGACAATAGAACAAGTCCACAGAGTTACGAAGAAGATAAGACAGGACTGGAAAGATCATAAACACTGCTCATCCGTCTTTATTGATATTACACAGGCTTTTGATGAGGTTTGGCTACTGTTCAAACTGCGAGAAACATTTCCCCTCCTTATCCTCCAATCGTACCTGCAAAATCGACATTTCTTAGTTAAACAACAAGACGAACACACGAATATTTATTGAATTACATCTGGAGTCTCTCAAGGTAGCGTCCTGAGTGTCATCCTGTACTTTATATACACTGCCGATCTTCCTAACACGCAAGACGTGCTAATATCAACATTTGCCGACGATACTGCCGCATTAGCTTGTCATATAAACTCGCAAGTAGCGCCCCAAACTCTCTAAAACACTTGGATAAAATACAACACTGGCTAACTAAGTGGAGAATAAAAACCAATGCAAAAACCAAGTGAGTTCAAATTATATTTACTACTAGAAAAGAAACATGCCCTCCAGTCCATCTAAATAAACGCCAACTACCTTAAGTAAATGATGTTAAATATCTCCGGATGTATCTAGACAGAAAGTTAAATTGGCATAACCCTATATTTACTAAAAGGAAACAACTAGGCCTAAAACTGATCAAAATATACTTAATAATAGGTAGAAAATCCAAGCTGACGCTTAACATTATTGGTTTATAAAGCTACCCTAAAGCCTATCTGGACGTATGGCATCCAACTGTGGGAAGCAGCCTCAAATCGAAATACTGGAACGATTCCAATCAAAAGTGGTATGTGTAATAGATGTCCCCTGGTACGTACCAAGCAAAGTTTACCCACAATAAAAGATAAAATAAGACTTTTTAGTGCTAAATACAGTGACAGACTATTATATATATATATATATATATATATATATATATATATATATATATATATATATATATATATATATATATATATATATATAGTCTGTACCACACTTCAAATTCAGCACGGTCAGCATAAGGCAATGTATTTCTTATGGGGAAATTTTGCATAACGTTGTCACTTTTCTTTTACCTGAGGCGCTATTCTGGCGGACACTTTAAGGTATAGTTAAAGCTAAGTAAAACTTAATTGGTATAGAAATTATTATTACAATAATTGTTTGTAATGGTAATTAAGTTTTACTTAGCTTTAATAGCTTAAAAATGTCGGTGCAAACGGCCATAAAATAATTAAATATGAAATCAGATAATGCAAACATTTATCTTATCATTAATTTGTTAAAGACTGCAATTAAAATAGGTAATAATAGGGAGTTGCAAAATACTTTTGCATTAGTTTAATAGAAAGATTAATTAAAAGCGTAAAAAGAATGAAACTGTATCAAACTCCCGCGATAATACCTACGGTGAAGCAACTAAAGTATACATTTATATCCGGTTTTATATATATATATATATATATATATATATATATATATATATCATAATATAAAAAAAGCAAAGTATGGCTTATTTTAGATTATAATTATAATAATTATTAATGTTTAATGATAATTATTAGTAAAATTTATTCTATTGATTTTTACATCAAAATTATATTGTACACATTCAACAAAATTTACTTTAAGATAATTTGTTGATGAACCTGTAATACAAAATTTTGACTAAAAATTCTAATAAAGAAAAATTTTTCTAAGCCATACCAATATATACTTAATTAAAATATAATATATAATATATATATATATATATATATATATATATATATATATATATACAGGGTGGCCCACATATCTGGTCTCGAAACATAGCTCCTAAATCAATAGAAATTTATAAAAAATTCTATTGGAGACTAAGAGAGCTACTTTTTAAAATTATTTTTGTGTGTACAGGGTGCTCCATAAATACGTGGCAAAAAATTTCGACATTTTTTAACGGAACACCCTGTATATTTTTCATTTTTAGAAACTTTATTTTGTAAGCTTTACAACGATACCTTGTTTATAGTCATCGGATGCAGCGTTGTCAAGTTATTCACGTTTTAGTACCATTTACGGGAAAATCATATTGGTAAAAAAAATATCAGTGTTTTTTTGTTTTTATAATCGGAACGACAAAAATTACCCGTCTAGTAGACAAAATGTTAACTAAAACTTTTATAAGTATTAAGTTTATATCAGGGTGTCCAGAACAGATCATCCAAATGCGTCATTTTCAAATAGCTAAAACTTTTTCAAATGTATAAATGCATGATATGAAATCTTATTTTATAAGCTTTCTAACGATATTATAATTGTGGTATTACTTATTAATAGGTAAAAACCTAAAAATAAAAGATATGTCAATAGTCATGCGTAATAATGAATAAATATGGAAGTACTTACATTTAATATTTAATAAACATAAAACCAAAATAAACAAATTAATTGATCTTGAAAAAATAATTATTTCAATAAATGTTCGAAATGTCTCCCATTTTGTTCGATGTATTTTAGTGCCCGATTCCTTATCGAATCCCTAACTTGTGCCATCATATTTGGTGAAATGGAGTTAAACACTTTTCTTATTCTCACTTTCATATCTTCTTTAGTAGTCGCTGGTTGGTTGAACACTGTGCTTTTAACATATCCCCACAGAAAAAAATCACAGGGAGTTAGGTCCGTTTATCTGGCAGGCCAAAGTACCGGTCCTCCTCTACCTATCCATCTATGTTGGAACTGTTCACTCAACCACTGGTGAACAGGTAACACATAATGCACCGAAACACCGTCGTGTTGGTATCACATATTATTTAAAACATGTTGTGGTACATTTTGAAAACACTGGCTTAAATAATTTTGAAGAAAATCTAGAAACCGTTAATATTCTGTTAAAAAAGTAGGGACCGATAACATAATTGTCGATAATACCACCCCAGACGTTTATTGGCCATTTCTCTTGGGAAGTGGTTCTAAACAAATGAATATTTTCATTTGCATAATAATGAAAATTATGTCAATTTACCGTCCCATTTTTATGTAAAGTAGTTTCCTCCAAAAATTCCGTTCAGTATTAATCTTTTTATTTATCCATCTGTAGTGTTCCATTCTGTGATTATTAATCTGGGGGTAGGAGTTTCTGATGTAACTGGTAATGAAATGGATGAAATTTCTACGTATTGACTTAATTGCCGTGTACTTATATTTCGATTTTCGAGTACAGCTGTTAAAACAGTAACTTCATTGTCTTCTGTTAATACAGAAGCTGGTCTTCTATGTGTACTATATTTTATAGAACCGGTAGTATTGAATCTCGATGATACTTTTTTAAAACATGCGCCAGTGGGATGCCTTCTCTGCGGATATTGTTGAGCGTACACTCTGCTTACTAAAACACAGTTTTTCTCCCAAAATGTAAATCATTTCAATTAGTTCTTCACTAGAATAATTTATTTTAAACTTTTCCAAATATTCTTTAAAAAACAATAATTTTATAATAGCTTCAGAAATAATCATGGCAATTGTTTATTCCGAAAACTGCCAAGATTGTGTTTTGTTTTCAGTGATTACTTTGCGTTTCCTATTATACCATTGCTTTATACATAATTTAGTCAGGTACCTATGTATTTTATAATTAAAGTAGTACCTAGTCATGAAAACAGGGCTACTAATACTACAATTGGGTATTTTTCAGATTAAAGTGCTAATTCTGTAAACCAGTGGTTGCAAATTTTTGTTTATTTTTAAATTTGTCTTGAAATGAATAAGAAAACGAAAACAAAACGACATATTTTTTATTTTTAGGTTTTTACCTATCAATAAGTTATACTAGTTACCACAATTATGATATCATTAGAGAGCTTATTAAATAAGATTTCATATCATGTATTTATATACAGTGTGTTCTATTTGAAAATGACACAATTGGATGATCTGTTCTGGACAGCCTGTATATTTTTTATAAACTTAATACTTATAAAAGTTTCAGTTAACATCTTGTCTACTAGATTGGTAATTTTTATCGTTCCGATTATAAAAACAAAAAAACAACACTGATGTTCTTTTTACCAATATGATTTTCCCGTAAATTTTACTAAAACGTGAATAACTTGGCAACGCTGCATCCGATGACTAAAAACGAGGTATCGTTGTAAAGCTTACAAAAGAATTTTAAAAAAATGTAACATACCGTTGAAATATTTTATAAATCTCTATTGATTTAGGAGCTATATTCCGAGACCAGATAGGTGGGCCACCTTTTGTGTGTGTGTGTGTGTGTGTGTGTGTGTGTGTGTGTGTGTGTGTGTGTCTATATATATATATATATATATATATATATATATATATATATATATACAAAATACACAACGATTTTAAAAAGTACTATTATTTTAATAAGTTTAAGTTTATCTAAACTGAGGTTTAAGTGACCGAAGCGACGCCATGAAGCTAGTGACGTCATATCGCTGGAAACCTTCGACCATATGTGAATGTTCTAAGCATATATGCATTAAAAATATACTGAAAACTTCGTATCTGCTCAATGCTTTGTACATGTAACAATCAGATTTTTATCTCTTACCACGTTACCCAAGTTTTGCCTCGTATTTATGGAGCACCCTGTACACACAAAAATAATTTTAAAAAGTAGCTCTTTTAGTCTCCAATAACATACCGTTGGAATTTTTTACAAATCTGTATTGATTTAGGAGCTATATTTCGAGACCAGATAGGTGGGCCACCCTGTGTCTATATATATATATATATATATATATATATATATATATATATATATATATATAATAATCTCCTCCAGTTGAAGTCGGAGTGTTATTTTATATAACCGCCCTTCTTTGGATGTAACCCAGCGCGGTTTTATTTTGCCTCGGCTATGCTCAGTCGTGTTTATATATTTCTTACCAAACGGGGTGTGGATTCGTACTATTTAGTGGGCTTAACACTGTCACTTTAAATAATTATACTAAAGCAGTTTAAGACGTATATTATTTTATAATTTTACAATAATATTAATAACAAACTATACTCAAACTAAATATAATGGGTATCAGCGGGGCTCCCTCTGCTCTTGCCTGGCGGATTCTGCCAATCCTGGTTATTGGGTGCGAAGTCGTTTCTGTGAACAAATATATATATATATATATATATATATATATATATATATATATATATATATATATATATATATATATATATATATATATATATATATATATATATATATATATATATATATATATATATATTAATATATAATCTATTCCTACCTAGTTTTTTTCCAACTCGCGTTTGAAATGGAATGTATTCTTAATAGTTAAATTACGGTCCTGTCTTACAGAAGCGCATGCAGTAGCCTTAGCATATATGGGTCAGAAGCGCCAGCGCAATGAACTCGAGTTGTTTCTAGGTCACGGGGGAAAATCATTACTTGTCCCTGCTTATGCGCACTGTATGTTTAAACTCTTCAGTCTCTCTGGAGCTCTGAAGCCTGTATGTCGTACTCCAATGAAGAAATACACGCTGAAGATTCGCGTAAAATAAAGGCGAGACCTCTGGACTATAATTATATGTTTAGAACCGGTTTGAGGACGCTTTTTGTTCTCAAAAAGCATTTAGACTATTTAAACAACTGGATTAAGTCCTAATGGCGCAACTAAATTCAATTATATACAAATTATAAAGTAAACGAAATACTTGCTATGGAAAATGCTACACTAAAATGAATTTACTGTTATTAAGGTAAATATCGTAATATACACGCGGTCGTATTTTTATTATTTACTACAGGTTAATATTCGATAATTTACGGATTATCTAATGTTTTAATTTCCGGTGTATATTCTTAATACAAATTTATGCAACAGGTTTCTTGTGTACTCTTCTGCGATTAAAGACACTGTGTGTTGGTATTGTGTTTGTCTGTAGGCGGTGTATGTATGTGTAGTAAGCGGGGGCCGTAGCTCCAACAGTAAACTGTAGGCAGCTGCCTATCTAACCCGTCTGACTAAGAAAAGGTCGTAGGTCTTTACAGCCCTGTATCAAACCTTCACCCTCAGGTATTTGAGAGTGACATCTGGATCTACCCTACGTTACACTCTTTGTTAGTGTAATGAGTCGGCGACGCGGGGTTTCCCCTTCGTTACGCCCTTTCTGTGTGTGGTTGTCTAATGTTAACGTTATAACTCCTGGAGACTAAGCCCGTCGTTATCTACGTTTTGGAGTGATTTGTTGTAAATTGTTAGATTATATAACTCTACAACTTACGTGTCTTTTAATTGCAGTTCGGTAACAAACTTTAGGTCGCCCGGCGCAAGGTGGTGTGCGTTATCACACGATCGCGATGGACTCCGTGGCGGCGATTTATCAGGTCGGTGATTACAAGAAGCAATCGGTACTGGCGGCTACTGGATATCAGGAACGGCGTGGCGGTCTCGGCCACGATCGAGCAGGTACTTCACGTACGGTACGGATGAATGAACGAAGCGAAGTGCATTCAATTGAATTCCTTTGAATTCTCCTCTTCTGGTCTGGGGGTTATTCTCGTCTTCTTCTGGTCTCGGGCTCGTCTTCTTCTCTTCTGGTCTGGGCTATTCTGCAGCGCGTCTCGGGTTTATAAAGTGCATCTGTGGGCGGCTTCGTGGCTACCGTGCGGGGGATGCCGTTATTAGATTAGTTTAAATTGCCCTGACGTGCAAAAACTTACTGGTTTTTAGCAATACACGTCAGCGGTGATTAATGAATTATTTGTGGTGTAATATCGCGCAATAGCATATATAGCATATATGCATAAATAATATACTGAAAGCTTCGTATCTGCTCAATGCTTTGTACATGTAACAATCAGATTTTTATCTCTTACCACGTTACCCAAGTTAGTGCTCATATTCTGAAAATACGTTTATTTTATTTACGTTTAAAATAACCTCACAAATGTGAATAACTCCTAATTTTTGAATGTCTACGTGAAATAATCATTGTGTATGGTATCACTAAATTAAGGAATGTTTTTTTGCATGAAATTTATCCAAAAATGGAAAAAGGGTATGATAATTCAATTTGTGGTACATGAATAAACAATTTTTCAGCAATTTTAATTGTTGTATTTGTACAATAAGGTACTGATACTTTATAAGCTGGCAAATAGGTTTTCTGGTTCAAATACAATTTATGGAAGAGTTAAGCAAAGATTGGTTGTTTATAAAAATTTGATGTCGTACCCGTTTTAGCTCGAAAATTTAAATAAAATTGTAAAAATATTGATTACAAAATCAGTACGCCAAATAAATTATTTTTTGTTTCCATGTTTAATTTACAACATTCTTAATACTTTTTAAAACTGTTTTTTAAAAATTGTCATGTACCCAATCCATAAGTATTGTTTACATGTATTAAGAATATCGTTCTAATGAGGCTCGGTATTAATTTCTTTAGTCCCACATGTGGTATTCAAGAGCACGGTGGCATTAAAAATGATTGAAATTTTTCGACAAAATACCCATGTTAATTTACTTTACTGTTTTAGAGTCGCCATCTTATTATGTAGTGATTCAATTAAAAGGGTAATCGGTAAAGTTTCCTTGATTTTATGACTTTAATAGAAAACTTTAGTAATAAGCAGCGCAAGAGTTGCTATCCTAACTTTCTAACAAGCTCTCATCTACGCTGATTTGTAGTCAGGTAATACAAACAAAAAAAAATCAGAAATTGTACTGCTAAGAATGGAAAAAACAAGACCTGTATTTGCCTCATTTACATCATCTTATACAATATAATCTCTATAATTCTGCAAAAGTCGGATGGGCACCCCAATTTCATGCCGGGAAATTTTTGGTAGAGCGGTCCAAGCCCACAGTGACTGACCCATTACGACTAAAAAAGTCACACCTCCATCAAATTTAGATTTAGATCTTATTTAGATTTAATGTTTTAAACTGCAGACTTATCTATTGAATATAATTCTTTTTATTTGACAATTACTTATCATATTTAATAGATAGTTTTAATTTTTTTTTCTTTCAAATACTCTCAAATACCTTTTTATCATAGCATTTTTTTCCAAACACTGGTCTAATAATTTTTTTCTTTCTTTGTATAGTTTTTCACCTTCATCGCTTGCTGCTGCTGGGTTCATCTCTACATCTCTCGACGACACAGCGGAATGTTTTGTGTGCGGACCAAGGGAAGCCATTTAACAATGCGCTACAGGAGCATCTTCGATGGATACCACACTTCACGTACGCTCAATTACTTGCACCACGTCCACGCAGAAGTGGAAAGGACCTTTTGCACTTGTACTAAATCAAAATGTTTTATTCCTAAAGCAAGTCATATATCTGAATAATAATATTATTACATTTGTACATGTCAGGAAATAAATGCAATAACATATTTCCGTTTTTTGGTTGTTAGCTTTAAAAGTGTGGTAGCAGACGAACGTAAAAATATAAGTGAGGTGACCTTGGAGAGGTGGCGATCACGAACGGCCTTGGTAATGTGTGAGACGAATGGGTATTGTGTGAGAGTGGAACACGAACGGCCTTGGTAATGTGTGAGAGTGGAATTGTGGGACCTTCGGGAAGTGGCGAGTATGAATGATCTTCTGAATGTGTAACCTTGGGCGGGTGGTAACCTTGAGGCGGTGGTGTTCCAGAACTCTCCAACCTTACCTACTCTTACCCTCCGTAAATTTCTTTGGAAGTCCATCTAATCTCATGCTTGATACAAACGAAGTGTAGGTAAGAATTGTCATTTGTTAGTTGTCACATTGTTGGCACAGTTGCCAGCATAAGAAAAATATCAATTCCTTTGCACTTCTAGGTGTGCAATATGAGACTTTCAAACCTCAAGTGAAATGAGCAATGCCTACTTTTCTAATCGGCCGGGAGAAAACATATTTACCTACCTCGTAACAAGTGAACATTGATCTTTTGAGCTTGTCTTGAGTTGTGTCTATTTCGGTGGAATAGCCTCACGTACCATAGCAGCAAATTGAATTCATTTTTTGTATAACTCCTGACCTATTGCATCTAATTTACTTACATGTTCTTTGATAATAGTAATTTCTAAAAATGTGCCACGATTTAAATGTTCGCTAAGTAATTCGTAAACACTTTAATGTTTTTTGCCTTGTAGCTTAGACCTCTTCTACCTATTAGTTCAATTACGTTTATCACTCGGTCAAGGATTTCTCGATTATACTTTTTTCGTGTTCCTCTATCCTCTGGTAAACGTGTTTGAAATCTGTGATTTTCAAGATAAACATACTATTCTCATTATCGCTCCAATAAGCTACCATCTCGCCTTTGATTTGCAAAAATTCTTTGCTTTTTCATCAGCATGTGCTATATCGAACAAATTATTGAGCTGTGAATAAATATCTTTTTCGTTTTGTTCGTTAGCGAGTTTTCTGGCATTTTTTTGCAATATTCGTCATTCTGGATAGCATTTTTTTGCAATATTCGTCATTCTGGATAGTAACCTCCTAATTTTATGACACATTCGACTTCATGTCGAGTATCTAATAGAGCTTTAGCCCAAAAAACACTTTCTGAATAACACTTTTTTGCACTTACACGTAAACTCATTTAACCACTCTCACGTTAAAGAAAAAAACTTTTGAGACTTGGGATTTAGAAGGTAGTTTGTTTTCATAAATTTGAGTTTCAATGTCACCGATCTCAAAAATGTTTTCACATAATCTAGGTAATGAGTGCATTGTTATTGCGTTTTATTCTGTGATAATTACATTGATGTTATGTAATGCAAAGCAAAAGAATATAAAATAAAAATCACATGCTATCATGAAAGATAATGCATTTAATATTTTTGATTGCAGTGAGAGGTCGACACAGGTGTTTTCCCAGATAACGCGCTCAATTTGAAATCATACATTTTATATCAGATATAAAGTAAAATTCTAAAGTTACAGGTTAGTGATTGAGCTCTAGAGAATGGAATGAGTGATAGGAGAATGGATTTACCACAATGTCAACTATAGTTTGGATTAAAAAGAATGGATTCTCATTTAAAAGAGCTACATAGCTATGAACTATTGCAAAATGGACATCACTAATCGATTCCTCTAAGAAAAATCCATTAAAAAATGTATGTCCGCGTTTTTTATTTTTTCAATTTTTTTTGTTAAATAAGTTGGACACTTGAATTGGAACACCTTATGTATACAAATTATGTGAAGAAAAATTAAATTTCCGAATGCACGAAAAACCTATGTTATTTAAATGGATTTAAGTTCGTCCATTTAGGCACCCTTTCCCATTGGGATAGAACGTTCCAGTTGGTTTCATTTTTACTTTTTATTTTATTGGAATCAAACTGGAGGGGGAACTCATTAAAATTGTGTTACACCCTTGTTAAGAATCACCCTAACCGCAACGATGCATGTGTGCATCATACTCCAAATGTGCAAATTTTTATTAAATACTTGAGAGAATTTTTTTTTATTATTTTTCCCCAATTCCTGTGGTGCCAAACCAAGCTAATCGTCTTTAAGAATCAATCTGAAGTTTAATACCATAGATATAAATAAGCATGTTTATTTAACTGTTAAGCAGTTCGTTATACTGTTTATTTAATAACCTTATCGGATTTTCGTATTACTTGTATACTTTTTCCGTTTCAGTCAATGCCCTCTAACGCAACTGCCCCGATGCCCGGTCACTTATCGGTTTATAGAAAACACATTTACAAAAGATCAGTTTTTAATTCTTGTAATTAACATGTGACTGCTCCAAATTAGAGATTTATAGTTAGATTTTCATTTTAATTACATTTACGAATACTAGAGATTTATTTAAACCCACAAAATTTTCAAGTCGTTTACGAAATCACTAGAAAGCTCCGGTTTCCGGTCACTTGGTAAAAATTTTCCTGTCTGCGTCCACACAGTTTCCGACTTATTATTATATACGGCGTGAGAGGAGCACTCCTTAAAAATGAAAAAGTCTCTGTGCTTAAAAATTGATTTATAACAATTAGTTTTTGAAAAATTTAAACAAAGTAAAATGAAAATTGTTCTATTGCACTAAATAAAAACAAATTTATTTATTTTTTTCTTTTCGAAGGTTTTGTATTTCTGGGACGCTATACATTCCCCTGTTGTTGGCATTTGAAGGTGGTTTTATTTTGGAAACCACATCATTAAGGGGTAGTCCAAAATGTCGTCATTTTTTGGGCCATTTCCACAAATTTCTACTTGCAGTCATTGTTTTTACTTTTAACGTTTGTTTTTTTCTAAGACGATTCCGGGGTAATATTCTTGATCGTATATGATAATTACGTAGTTATTAACGGCAAACTCTTCAATTTTTGTGCGAGTTGTTTTTATTATTTCCGTATGTTCCAATAATGTTTGTTGTTTTTCCTTTCTTTTCTGTAACCTATCCTCCTTTTCTCTTTCCCTCGTTTTTCTTTCTTCATCGATTCGCCTTTGGTACTGAATAAACTCGTCGTTGATTGCTACTGTTGAATATATATTTTTCTTTGTATTTGAATCATTCGTCTTTTTCCTTTTTGCGCAGTTACTTCCTTCCGGCCAGTGCAATTCATGTTTAAACGGTGTTGGCAGTTTGTCGTCTGAAATTATTTGCTTAGGGGGAGTAACGTCAGTAACTGTGTTTGTAATTTCAGTTAAAGGGTTAGCGCCAATCGCACTGGTTGTTTCCTGCACTGTTGATGCCTTAAGAGCAGGAAGTTGAATAATTCCTGAAGTTTTTGAATTTGATGGTCCAGGATTCGCTTCATCATCAGTTTTTAATCCTTTTAACGTTGGCACCTCGGGATTTAGAATAGTCGTTGATGCTGGCCTCGGGAGTTACTTCTGTACTATCTAATAACACCAAAGTACCATCAGTTCCCACACTTAAATCATTGGTTTGATTAAAGTTGGATAAAGTAATATCTAGAGTACTATTATGTTTAATTTGTGAATGAAGACTTTTCCAAAACTCAAATAAAGCTATGTATTTTTGTTCCAGATCGGTGCTTTGTTCTGTATTTTTAAAATCATTAAGAAACTTGTCATCTAAACGTATTTCTAGTTCTCGAATAATTTCTTGGTCGGAGAGTTTTGGGGGATTCGTTTGGTCAATATATGTTGGCCGAATGTTTATTTCCTCTTGGACTACTTGTTTGACTAATTTAGTATAATAGATATTATTTTCGTCAAATGGAAATAGCTCACATGTTTTAAATGCACTTTTAATTGTCAACATTGTATTATCACTTGTAAGGATTTTTCGAATACTTGTGAAAATTCGGTTCGTTTCATTTTCCTTCTATTATGTTCCATCCTCCACGAACGAACATCATTACGCCAACAGTTTTTTACTGGGAAGAAAACTCCTACTTGTAATGGTTGGACTCGGTGAGTAGCGTTGGGGTAAAATGCTGTTAGTATTATCCTATTTTCTTTACAAAATTTGGTGGTGGTACAAAGGTTGATGTGGGATGTATGCCATCAAAAAATAGCACTACCGGAGAAGGAATTCTATTTTTCACTAGCCATGGGTGGAAGACATTTGTAATATATTCGAAGAAGGCTTCACTTGTCATCCACCCAGATTCAGAATGTCCTTCCCCCCATTGTCGTGGCATCTTTGTTATTTTTATAAATGGTACATAACGTCTATACGGAAATAAGACTAATGGGGGAGGTAAAGAACCGTCTGCTACTACTGTCAGCAAAATTGTAAGACACTCTTTTTCATCATTGGCAATGTGGTTAAAAACCTTCTTGGGCCCTTTTCGTACCAAAACTTGCTTTTCTTGGGGGCTTAAGTAAAATCCTGTTTCATCGCAGTTGAATATTCGCCTGGGATCATCAAATACAACTAGAGATTTCGAGGTAGTCATATAATCTCGAACTCTCACAAACCAATCTCTGATGTTTTGCTCTGCATGTTGACAAAGCTTGTTGAACCTGCTTGGAAATTTCCGGATGTCGAGCAAGAAATCCACTGTACCATTTCTTGCCCGGAATTCCGTTTTTACATGGATCTTCTCGATTTAAATTTTTTATTAGTTTATAAACAGAATCAATTAGTTGCGATTTAGTAACTGGAAAACCAAATCGACCCATTTGTAATATCCAGTTGACTAAAATTTCTTCTTCTGCATTTGTCATGTGTCCTGGTACACTTTTGATGAATTCTGTCAATTAATGTTGATTTTGGAATACTGTAGGTTTTAGAGACTTGTTTAATACTAATTCTTTTGGAATCTATATATTCCAAGGATTTTTCGACATCTTCACACGTTTTTTGGAATCTATTTTTGATTTGGTACTGAAATAAAATAAAATAATGAAATTGTTGTCTTGATAAAAAGTTGTGGATAATCTAGAACCTTATGTACAACAATAAGATATCAATTTTTTGTCAAAAAATATGAATCTTGTGCAAGCATAAAGTACATTTATTTTTAACAATATCGAAAATTGGCATTAAAAAGAGTTGATTAAAATTAAAACCAAAGATGAATACTACCGCAAAATGAATAATAAAGAAGTTCCCCATACGGTGGCGACTTAAGTAGACACACTGTATATTGCCTTCCTAATTACTAGAAAATAAGTTTATAAAATATCTAGGTACGACACTATCCTTAATCCGATCCTCCAGGACGGTATGTAGAAACACAGTAACCGATTTTCTTTTCAGTAATTTAAGATTTTTAATTACCCTTTGACGAGTCTATATAACGATAATTTACAAATCTATTGTTAAAACTACCGATCGCCTCAATTTAAATTTATATAAAGTTTACAACGATTAAATTTTTGATAAATAAATTAGCACTTCATAGGTTCTGTTTGCTCCATAAAATTTCAATGTAAGTAGCCTTTTTGGGTTAGTTAGCATAAAATCTAATAACTATAAAGTACGTCGTATTCAGAATTTTCGGCAAAAAAAGTAAGGAAAAAGCCACGTATTTCATTGCGGGCTGCTCGAGCTTTCCGACATCATTCAGCCACAATCATGGATTCCCAGCATACATACATACATTACGTACATATGCATGGTGGGATTAAGGATGGGTGTGGTCAGGATAGGATCGGAATGAACGGAGTTAGGGGGGAAAATGCTACCCAGCATTCGCCTAAGTAGCCGCTCATGTTGTGCATATACGCAGTGACCATGCCGCTACATGTGTATAAGGAAAACCGCCCTGGAAAAACCTCATACAAGGTAGACGGTAACGGGAATCGAACCCATTACCTCCCGAACGGTAAGCAGGTCGTGTCACCACTACGCTACCAGCTCGGTAATTTTGGTTAAAACAATGAATCAGTAACTGATTAAACAAGAATATAAAACTATTAGGGAAAGGAATTAATTATTTAAAAGGCATGAGATTAGAACATGCAAATTCTTAATTCCATCCATTTGGTCGATATCTGGTGTTGCTTTGATTTTGACGGTACCCGCTTTCCATCCACTTTTATTTACTTAATAAAACTATAAAAATCCAAAAACCGGTACATATAAAGTGATTTTTAGATAACGTAAAGACCCATAAACCTAATAGAAAAAATATAACTTACCTCTTTCTTAGCTGTTCAAAAGTAGAAAGAGAATTCGCTTTTATACCTAAGATCTTGTCAAAGCACTTAAAACACAGTATATCAGTATGGCCACAAAAACATGTCCAATAGGACTAAATATGAATATGACGTATGCTGGGCATCTCCACAGAACGTTGAGAGGGGGTTTCAACTACACAAATAAGCATTCGAATTTCCATTTAAGCGCATAAATTTAAAAATAATAGTAAATTATCGGAATGGACGGATACCGGAGCAGTTGCATTACCATGATTTAAAAATTAAATGATTTCGATCTCTCTCATAAAATATGTTTCCATGTGTGCTTATATTATAGCAGACAGCACAAAACATAACATCAGCAGGCCGTTCTATTATTTTTCGGTTTACTCAAATTCTTTATTAAACGCAAGTTTTGCCCAATAAAGAATAGTAGGTATTGTTTTTTTGCATTATGACTAATCAACATTTTACGCATCATTTTATTTTCATGTGTTGTAGGAAATTATTTTTAGACGTTATAGGAAATTGGTTAAATTAGAAAAAAGTTTCGTCGTTTATGAAAAAGTTTGATGAGCTTTGTAAATATTTTCTCCTTTGTACGTTGTAATTTCCTCATTGAAGAATTGACTTTTCAACTTGTTAACGACAATTTAGGTGCGATAATAAATAATAAATTCTATAAAACACTACTTTACATAACCTAATCCCTATGTATTCTCAAAGATCGACAGTGGAATTAAAATGCAAAAACAAGTTACATTCTAACTACACTACTTATCTTTTGGGTTTTATCTTTTCGGCTTTTTAAATGATGTATTTTTCTATTTATATTTTATATACTTTTGTACGTTTCGATAACAATTACAGTTATCGTCCTCAATAAATCTGTAAGAATTACTTAGATGTTAGAATAAATTTATGGAATATGAAATAGATATAAAGTATAAAGCCAACTTATGGAATCTAATTTTAGTAAAGAATAACTAGATCCTTACTCTCAGACGGACGAAGACTAACAGTGTAAAATATCATAATCAAAGAGCAAATTTAACAAAGTTTAGTCAAATTATGATGTAAGTATAGAGTTGTGTAAGCTTTAATTTGAAATTGAAAGAAGCATTAACAAATAGAAACTTGACATACTAATTAAGTATCTAGTTAAATCCAACAAAGAAATAGTTTTTTTCTTAATAATTGTAATTCTTATTGTACAGGAAAACACAATGAGACATTTAATATTTTGCAAATTTTAACCTAACCTTGTCTATTGAAGTTATTAGGATACTTATGTATCTCAATAGTTCCACGCTGTAATCGAACATAATAATGAGTTTGCTGAGAATGCCCTGATTAATTAGGATTTTCAATTCTATCCATAACATTAGTTATAAAAAGAAAAGCAGTACGAACATTAAGCACTACTTTTTCTTTGTGGTCATGTCTAGCAGCTGCAATAACATTATTAATATATTTAAGAGAGTATCCATTAGCTTGTAGTGATTTTATTATATATATATATATATATATATATATATATATATATATATATATATATATATATATATATATATGTGTGTGTGTGTGTGTATATTCATCTTTCAAAATTCAGGATCACAAATTCGGTTAGCACGATCCACTAAAGATTTAATTACATAAATTGTTTGATGTGGATGGTGTTTTGATAATTTATGAAGGCATCAATCGGCAAACCTTAGAGTTAATTCTTAGTTTTAGATAGTAGTATGTCAAGAAATGGTAAACCTCCAATAGTTTCCTTCTCTATGGTAAACTAATTACTTGGATAAATACCATTTATAAAAACTAAAAAATCATTAGTTTTTCCATGTCTCCAAATATCAAATGTGCCATCTACACATCTATACCAAACTAAACGTTTTTAGGTGCATTTTGTAAAGCTAATAATGTTTCAAATTTTTGCATGCAGATATTAGATACAAGAGGACTATGATAGCTACTCATTTCTACACCATTTATAGCGGATTTTAGCCTGACTTGACAGTACATGAAAGATAGCCAATGTTAAACATTATGGCCAGTGTTTCCAGTTCTATACAGAGAGAGAGCGGTATCTTAAGGCTCGTACATACAACCAGAAGTTTTATTTTTTATACCAGGTTGTATGTATATTTTATTCTTACAATGGTATGTAATAGTAATTTCCTTGCTTATTAAAATGGAACAAATAAGAGTACATTATATGAGTAGTCTGCGGATGTTTAACGCTTATAAGCTTATTGAAGTGTTATTTTGTAAAAAGTGATTATTTAAGGTTCATTGTGCTTTTATGTGCATATTTATGATTTTTTTTGCATATATTTAAGCAATGTTGAATCATTTATTCAAATCACAATCCAATTAAGAGAAAGTTTGGATTGTTTAGTATTTAAGGAGGGATTTTCTGTAAGTACTATTGTTTATTGAGGGACAAGGTTCCTGGGTTACGAGGAACTAACTAAACAATAATAACCTGAAGTACTTATTCAGTTTTGTATTGTGTTACTTATCTACGTCAACATACATTACAGCAGTTTTAATTTGGTAGTACATCTTACAAATTAATTTCTAATTAGCGCGATTATGCGGGTAAGGAATTTGTATGAACTGGAATTTATAAACTTCTAACTTTTGTTACTTTCTAAACTGAATTTGAAAGAATTATTCAAAGGTAACTAAATGAATGTAAATGAATTTAACAATTACGGGTAGGTAATTATCGTACTAATATAAATAAGAGTGGAGCATAGATCAAATTATTATTATTGTTTGTGTGTTCTTCAGGACACGTTGGTTCAAGTTCAAGTTCAGCAAAGTTTATTAGAATTTTTATAGTACATAACATTATATAGTATTCACAATACGAATTTCAAGATATAATAAAATAAAATAAGTAATATTGCATTGTGTATTGTTGGTGGTGCGCTGCTCAGGATTCTTCATCCTCTTCAGCGCGTGGATTGCGTGGTCGCTGGGATTCGTGATTGTGTGGTATGTCTGTTGACAACATTGTGTTGAGATTTGTGGTATTTCAAAAAAAAATCGTTGTAGTGGTTGGTGATGCTGTTGGTGGTGTGGTTGTTGTGTGGATTGTCCTGTTCTCGCTCGTTTGTGGCTGATGCTGTTGGTGCTCTGAGTATCTGAAATAAATAGAAATATGTGTTAGTTGTGTGAATACATTATCGTATGATTACCCGAAAAGGGCAACCACCTCTGAACCGTGCGTGGGGATCACTCCCCACAGGTCCATCACAGTTTGCGCCTGAACGAGCACCGCTGCCACCTTACGGATGACAGGTAGGACCTTCTCCATATCGAGACCTCCGAGAAGGCCAAATACGGCGTCGAACCCTAAGGCGGGTTGGGCAGGCGGGGCAACGACAGCGGCGGGAGCCGTTTTCGGTACTTCCGGCTTCTCAACCTTGCCTGCTGTCGCTCGGCCGTAACTGACGGCGGTCCGAGTTGAAGAAGGCGCCGCCGTCGGCGGTGTCCTTTTCAGTCGTTGTGGTACTTCCGTCATCTTCCGTTGTGGAGGCCGAGGAACTTCGGGCAGCCCCTGTAGCTAGGAGTGGTCCCCACCGCAGTTAACACACCTAGCCCGGTCTGTACGGAGATTCGTGCATTCACTAGAGTGGTGATCTCCGGCGCACTTTACACAGCATGCTGCCGCCCTGCAGCAATGCTGTGCGTGACGGAAATCTTGACACCGGTGACACTGCCCGATGCCAGATATCCGACGCAAATCCTCTACAGTCACGCGGAGGCGGGCAACGTGCTTCACCTCCTGGATCTTCTTGTTGTCTTCCTCGGTCGGCAACTCTACCATCACGAGGGGATCGAGCGTCCTTGCTTCTTTATTCTGTAAACAGAAAGTACATTAATGTTTTACATTTTTAGTTCTGAGCTAACGTCAACCTCGGTTAGTTCTACGGGCACGTCACGTATCACCACCTTAGTCAATCGCTCGCTCGTTGCCTGTTAAGCGTGATACGGAGTACCACACTTATCCATATACCCCATCAGCCTGTCTCTGAGGCAGGCTGAATCCGGATTCCCTCGCTGAAGGCCTTGGCTCTCGTGAAGGCGACCCGTTGTCGGTCCATTTCTCGGGAGAACGCGACCCAGTTCGCCTTCTGACGAAGGATTACCAGAGGCACTTTCTCCCTGATGTCCTCTTGTCTCGTCTGCTCCATCGCTGCAGGGCGGTCGGTGAAGGGTTCCGAATCCGCTGTTCGTGGGCGGCGGCGTAGACGGGCGAACCTTTGGGGTCTTCTCCGGCTTCTTCTTTTGCAACACGAAGTCGCCGGGGCTGGTAGATCCGGGCGGGCCTCTTCTTCGGTGTTATCGGTTGCGGCTGCGGCGGCGGAGGTGGCCGGCGTGTCTTCTAGGGGTGATACCTTCTAACGGTGGCGGTCGCGTCTTCTTTTGCCGCCTCCTCTTCTGTGCGGTGGTAGCAGGTGGCGCGTCGCTACTCGCTCGCTAGAACGGTAGATCGAGCAGTGACGGTATCGCTGGCGGTATCCGGGACTCCTGGGACTTCGTCGATGACAGCTCTCCCTGAGCTACCTGTTCCTCTAAGAACTGCTGGTAACAGCGCCTGTTGTAGCCGGCTCCAACATCGTGAAAACGATGTTATCTTTTTTCAAATGGACTGGCTAGTCTTGAATCTGTAACAAAGGTTATCAAAAAGCGTCGGCCATGTATTTCGGAGAAAATCCCTAATAAAAACAGAAAAATGTGGTAAATCGATAATATAATGGATATTATAGTACCGATTTTATAAATATAAACAATGTACATACCGATGATGATTTTAATAGCGAAATTGACAATAGTGACAGTGAATAATGTAACATTAAATAAATTACTATTTACAGTTGCCATATTTACAAATATATTAGATTTAATTGTATTTGAAATAGTATTTACTCTATTTGCGATGTTTATATTTACTTTTCATTATGTGCTAACTATAATTAATACTTGTACGAGGACAGTTTTGTAAGTCAGTGACTTTTAATTCTATACATTCAGTCCAGCGTTTTTTCAATTTTTTATTCAAATAGGCGTTTGTTTCAGTGATGATGTCTTCATTCAACCCAAATCTCTTACCGTCCAGGAATTTCTTCAGGTTTGGAAACAGGAAATGGTCGCAAGGGGCTAAATCTGGAAAACATCCTGGATGGGGTAGCAGTTAGTAGCCTAATGTATGGATTTTGGTGACTACACACGTATGCACGCGTATATTGTCTTGATGGAAAAGCGCATTTCATCACCAAATGTGATCTTTCCTACTTCAAATCAATATCGGATCCGTCGAAAAGCTCTGAATAATATTCGCCGGTGGTCGTTTCACCCTTTTCAAGGTAATCGATGTGAATGGCATCCCAAAAAAACTGTGGCCGTGACCTCGTTGACCGACAGACCCACCTTGACGTTCTTTGGTGCACGTTCACCCGGAGACACCCACTGTCTTGATTGTTCCTTGGTGTCTGGTGTGTTGTGATTGATCCATGTTTCATCGGTAACGAAGCGACGCAAAATTTCATTCGGATTGCGTCAGATGGTTATGCTGTATGGTCGAGTGTGAGCAATAGCGGCACCCATCGCGCGGATAGCTTTGTCATGTCCAAATATTCATTTAAAATGTGATGTATCCGCTCAGTTCAGATGCCTACAGCCTCAGCCACGTACCGCACTGAAGGAACTTTTGTAAAAAATGAAACATCAAGACCATTATATCACCCTCTTCAATTTTGAAATTAAGTAGTATTTCAATGAGGTCGGAAGAATTTTAATATAATGGCGTGTGTTACCTATATGATATTGTTATAAAAGTGTAAGATGCTTTGCAAGATTGTATGTAGGAGAACCAATTGCACTAACAATAGGCCTTCAAGGGGCATCAGATTTATGGATTTTTGGAAGACCATACAGTTTTGGTGGAAGGATTTCAGAGTTAGTTTCTTTTTTATTAATATTAATTCTTTAATTTTCAAAAGGAACATTTTTATATGATCTATTGGTACTTCACGGTAAGTCTGTGGTTTCAACAGTTGTTCCACTTTAATGCTATATTCATTCATATTTAAAATAACAGTTGCATTACCATTATTTGATTGCAATATAATTATATTCTTATTCATTTAAGATCAAACAAAGCGAAAGGATAAGTTGCTTTGCATAATATGTTAACAGTTTTATATCTAAATTAATTCGTAGCACCAAAAGATAAAGATTTAATAGAATTCTCAACATTGGAAATTATATATGGAATTTCTTGTTTCAAAAGTTGTTACAATTTTTTCTAAATTTAAACTTCGCGCGATTTTGTTTTCTTTTGAAATCAATGCTAAAGCAGCTAATCTGCTTTGGGCCATGGAACTTCGTAAATAAGGTTTAACTAATTTTAATTTTGAGAACGACCGCTCAGCAGAAGCTACCGTGACGGGTATCGTTAGAGATAAGAAACAGGCGGTTGTAATTTCACTAAAGCTCGTGCTGAACTATGCTTTTGTAACTATAAAATCGAGTTTATTAGGGTCATATTTTTAAATAGACAAAAAAACATTGACGTAATGAAATTAATTGTTGTGTGAACGTTTCCCTCGATTAAAGAACATGAAACTTGAATTTGCCCGGAATTGATTTTAAACCAGCACTTTTCGTCTGTAATTGCAAGATTATTATTTCCAACGATTTATACAAAGTTTCCACGCTTCGTATATTTCCAGTACGTGATGGTTAGGTATTTCATCAAAGTGTCGTTTCGATTTGCGTATTCCTTTGCATAGAGAGAACTCGACTTTTACACCCCACGAATTTGCCAGAGAAACAGTTACCTTTTAAGTTAATACTATATTGGATAGTGATTTTAAAACATCTGCATATCGAAATCTTATAGCGGCAAGAGCATCATGACGGCAAGAGCATCTTGTAGAAGTTAATTTTTTTAAAACAATTCTTGATGATTCTATGCACGAACCAAGAATAGCCCATCGCTTATTGCTATGACCAAAGAAAACATTAACGCTTTCTATTAAGTCATAAAAATTTCTGCAACGTTTTGAACAGAGTAATATTCAACATTAAATTTAAATTATACGCAGCGCAGTGCACAAAAGCAGCATTTGGCACTAAACTTCAAATTACGGCTTGTACTTCATTATTACACTAATGCTAGCTGAGTCATCGTATCATTGCCTGCGAAGTAAGCTCAAATTTTTTTGGATTGCAGCGACAATTTTATCTTTAAGAGTTTTGGCAGATTGGCTTTATGTCGGAATAACTCCAAGAAACGATTCATTTACTACAATTTAAATGGGTGTTTCATAGCCGTACTTGATAGTAACATAACGGAAAATAAGATTGATTTGATCAACTTTTGATGTATCCTGCGTTGTATCTATACTAATGCAAAATATCTGTTGTGGAACAACACACGATCTTCCAACCTACAAAGTGGCAATTAAAAGAAATGAAGTATTTTTAATAACAACGTTTTATTACCCATTTTTAATTCGAAAATAGGCAACACAGTAAAAACAAAACCAATAATCTATATCAGATGGACGTTTAAAACTTGATGTCAGTTAGACGGTTATAGATATATAACTTAAAACAAATCCAAAGCCGCCCGCTTCTATAAAATACTGATAATACATTTAAGTATTTTAAATTCTACTTAATTAATTTTTAAACCTACTTTGGTTTATATCAAGAAACTTTATAAAGAAAAGTTATGTAAAATAAAATTTGCTTTATATAATGTCTACACATTTTCTTATAAAATGTATCGTTATTCAGATATTGAAAAAATTCGAGTTAACACCACAATTCTATCTTAGGAATTTTTTGCCGCTAAATTACGCGTCGCACAGTGGTCCAACAGCTGGCCAAAACTCAAAAAAGGTTCGAATTGAAATTCCAATTTGTAGGTTATAGTTTTTGAGATCGCTGATTACAAATTTCAAAATTTATATTTAAAAAATGATGGATCCAAAATGGCTAATTCGAAATGGTCGAAAGTGAAAAAAATCGTCGGATTCGAATGAAAATTCGTAGACGTGGCGTTTCCGAAGTAATTCTTCATCTACGCCAGGAATTTTCGCAGATATGGAACTGTCGTCAAAAAATCGCTTGGCAGTGTTGCCATAATTTGAGCTGCAAAATCATTGTTTTAGAAAATCAATTTTAACCCCAAAATCTCTTTGAACCCATTCTGCATTGGTGCTTTACACTCGCTCGTTATTCGTCTTTATTCGTCTGAACGCGCCTGCCATTTTTTATTCCAAGTTTGTATCTTACGTGTAAAAAAATTCAAAAAATCTTATCCACGCATATAAAGAGGAGATTCCAAAACGCAGTTTAGAAACGTCCACTTCTTTGTAGGCGAGTTTACCGATATTGTTAACAATTTTAGATGTTTCGTTGCATAAGTGATACCGCAAAGTTAATTTATTTTCAGATAACGAATTAATGACTTTGCCATCTACCATCGACAGTATCTATTTGCAGGATATTTCAATTTCTTTCCCGTTAACAGCTTTGAATAGAGTGAGCGATTGAATTTGGATTCAAACAAGTCGATTGTACCGTCTCTCGGAGAAATTGTAATCTAATCTGTCGACAGTAGCCCGGAAAGGAAGGCCTTGAACTTTCCCAGATCGCTACTGTACAAATGTTTGTGGGTGTGAGCTCCAACGGGACAATTGACGTTAAAAAAATTGTGCATCGGAAAATTATTGTTTATATTCACTCGCCCAGAGCTACCATCGCACGCCCATATCAGAATCAATGTTAGTTTACTAGCCATTACAGGTGAAAGATTCTGGAATAGGTACTTTTGAACTTGCAAAAGTCTGATGAATATGTGGTCCAAAATTGACTGTAACAGAACTTCCGCTGAAACTTCGGTAACTGTAATATTTTGTGGGTAGCACCGAGTTTTGGCCTTCAACAAACATTCGTAGGACGGTAAAAAAATAGTCCCGACCTTTTTTGCAGATTTCTGATGTTCTAGTATAATTTTTTTGATAGTAGATCAATTACCAAAGCAAGTGCTTCATCACCGGATGGTGGTTTCTCCGCTAATTTCACAGCTTTCCGGTATTTCGAAACTCGGCTTGGTGACTTTCTTGTAACATCATTCACTACCTTGGCAGCTTCATTGGCTCCTACTGAGCGAATGCTAGTTCAGGCGTACTGTGACTAGCACGAAGGTCCTCCGTTCTTCTTCTTTTTGTAGGATCGCAGAGCGTCGCCCAATCTTCTACTCCGCTGATTGTTTATTGAGAGCACAGTTCTGGAAAATTACGTTTTTTGTTGCATAAGAATCAGACACATTAGAAGAAATGTCAAATTACACTGTGTCCAAGATAAGGATTCTGACTATGGGGATCTCTCAAATGGTAATATATACAACTCCAGTTAAGTGGGAAAAAAATTGTGTAATTAGGGGACCAATAAAATGACACAAAAAATCAATGGTGTGATTTATTGGTTTTGTCATATTTGAAAAAACTTGAATTTTTTTAATTTCTATCTTATTCTTTTTGCGTTATTATAAATGCTAGAGCAAAAATACAAGCATTTCTTCATGGCAACTTGTTACACGTTTTAACATGGCATAGTCGGTTTTTCGATAGGAAGTTTCCTATTTTTATAGCCATGCTGAACTTATTTTTTTTAAATCCGGTTCTGGTATTTTGAAAACTGATTTTTAAAGGTTTTTTTTAACTACAAATTCAGCAATGTATGATGTTTGATGGTCTTATCCCGTTTTGAACCTTTTATTAACCATCATTGCGATATTTTTGAATACAGACCTCCATTTTCAAAAAAGTTTATTTAGTTAACTTTACGGTCCACGGCGGAACTCTCGAGATCAAAAGAGATTTTTGGCGATTTTGGGTACCCACGGCGGATAATTAGTGACCGAGGTTAGGCGTTACGAGTAGGCTGTTGAGGAGTTGTGGCGGAGAAAGGCATAAGGCACGTGCAAACAGCGATAGCAACTCCTAAGGCGAATGGCCAGGTGGTAAATAGGTGAGAAGAACATCTCCCCGAAGTAATTTGGGGTATCGGTAACACGATGAACTAGAGTTCTGGGTACTCCCCTGCCGAGTTGATGCTCTATCACCGCCACGGTGGTAATTGACCTGGCTGACGAGGGCGAAACACTAGCTAGTGGTAAGGGCAGGGTTGACACAACCCAGTGAATCAGGTTGGATTTGCTGACGTAAGACCTTGCTAAAATAGCCAGGAGGGAAAGTGTCGAGGTGATGACTTTGATGCGAGTACTTCTAGTATGGATCAGTTATAGGCAAACCGTGGTACGGTGGCCCTTAGCTTAAGGTAGGTGAGTAGATGAATGCAAGCACGTTATGACTCAACTAGAGTTCTGGATACTCCTCCTTGCCGAGTTGACGTCATATTAAAAGGCGGAGAAAGGCTACCGAATAAGGTAAGTGAATTGGTGTTATAGCGAGCTGCAGCTACTGGAGTGGCGAATGCCAAGGTTAGTAACCAATTGGTGAATAAATTTGAGGGACCCTATACAGTAGCGAGGGCCTTACCTAATGATAGGTACATAGTCGATGCGATTAAAGGTGTTCGAGGTTATAAGCGCTTTAAGGCGAATGCCACGGTTGACTGTTTAAGACGGTACCCATGCATGGATGAATGAGATAAAATGAATGTGACAAAATGAATGTGGCAAAATGAATGTGACAAAATTAATGTGACAAAATGAATGTGATAAGGTGAATATGACGAATCGAATGTGACAAGAAGAATGCGACAGTGTGAATGGTGATGAGGAAGCAGATAGGCAAGACCTATCATACCTCCTTGTAAGTTAATTTTAGTAATGAGGGCATTACTGTTTCAGGAAGGCCGACTGTTACGCAGAAGAGAATGGCGAGGGGCGAGGTCGGACGACAGGAAGCAGGAGAAGCGCGGAGTAAGGGGGGAAGAATGAAGTGGACACTATTAACGATGGTGTAAAAGAAGACGGTTGTACGGCGTGCGTTTATGTATTTAAATTCATTTATATAGGCGTGTTATATATTATATTTACCCATTAAATAGTTTTTATTTGAGTACATTATTGATCTTTATAACAACTTATATAAAATATAAATAGAAAGATTCACTATTTAAAAAACCTAAAAGATCTATTTTAATTAAGCATAATAATGGTGTAAGTTTACATTTTCACAGTTACATTCAACATGTGTCTCTACAGAGTTATACAAAAACAGCATTGAAGATAAAACAGGTATGAAGTAGAATTGCAGTTAAAAGAATTTAATTACAGTTATGTATGTAATTAAATTATGATGCACATATTCATTACCTAGTAAACACAGAATATGCCGAAATAAGGAATAAAAACAGCATGGTATAGATATTGCAAAATAAACCGATCTTTTTTGTAAGTTTGGAGTATGAATATTCAAATTGTTAAAGAAATGATTATACCGAATTTACTTAAGAACATAAACTTTTGCATTTAGAAGATACTTCATTAGAAACATTTCCGGGAAGTGCTTTTTTTGCAATTTGTAAACTGTAAAGTGTAATAAATTTTAATGCAGAGGTTATTCACTTTTTAAGGAAGTTGTAATGGTGATTTATAAACTAAAACACCAAACGTTAATTTTAAAGTTTTATAAACCAAAGTACGTAACAATTAGAAATAGGTTCCCATGAGATACTTTCCATTAGGTTTTATGCGTAAATTTCTGTATGTATTCAATATACGTCTGTATACATACTTAGGTGATTGAAGTCTAGGTAATGTAACGTGATCATCTTAATATAAATGTACATCATTAAAGACATATTTTGGTGAACAAATTAAAATGTTAGTAATTCAATAAAACTTAAACGTATAGCATAATGTAAGAAATGATAAATTATTTTATTTCATACCAATAAATTATAAACAAGAAGTTGTAGTAGGGAATTATAGATCTATAACTCCCTCTAATGAAATATGAAATAAAATTATTTATCTATCACGTGAATTATGCATGTTAATAACTTCGGACAACTGACAATCCCTCGGGACTAACGTCCCTCGAGATTACAATTTGTTGCCCTCGGTAACTAACACCCTCACAACTCCCTTGATATACAAATAATTATAATGTAACGGGTTATCATTATGTAAGGGATATACTTCAACTTATTATATATTTTTAACAAATAAAATTAACGACAAAAAGTAAATGGAATCTAGCTGCTTAAATAATGGAATTTCTGATGTCAAACGCTGTTTATCGCAATTGTTCGATATGACCTCCATCGATTGGTAAAATTACCAACCGATCCTCCAAATTATATACAGCACTATGCAAACATTCTTGGTGTATTGCACGAATTTGTTACCTAATAACTGTCCTTTAATTCCTCCAGCGTTGTTTGACGTGTTCTAAACACCAAATCTTTTAAATACCACATAGCCAGTAATGACCTGGTTTAATATCAGGCGACCTTGCTAACCATAAATTTGTAAAATGTCTGCTTATAACACGATCTTGAAAAACCCCAGTTAACAAATATTTAACTGGTCGGTAAATATGCGGAGGTGCTCCACCCTGCATAAAAATCATATTTTCAATTTCTCCGAACCCGTTTTGCAACTGTGGAATTGCGTAATCCGTTAACATTTGCAGGTGTCGTTCACTCGTAACAGTTACAGATACGGCTTCTCTATTCTGTACTTCCTCGAAAAAGTATGGACCAATGATGAAATGAGCTGTGCAACCGCACCAAACGGTGACATTTTGTTATGAAGACCTTGCTGAATGATTTCATGTGGATTTTCTGTTGACCACATTGTACAGTTTTGAGTATTCACTCCACCATTAAGAGAGAAATGGGCCTCATCTGTCAATAAAATACGGGATAACCATTTAGGTTCAATTTACATCTGAGTCAGTGTTTGTAAAGAAAAATCGTACGTAAGAGCGAAATCTGCAGCAGTTGCAACTTATAGGGATAATTTTTTTAGGATTTTTCGTAAAATTTTCCCAATCGTGGTGTATGGCATTTGCAATCGCTTTGATATTGCATTTACACTGCTGATTCCTAGCGGATTAGTATTGGCTACGTTTTGTTTTCCTGAAGAACTTCTGCAACTTGGACATCATTCATCCTTGGTCTTCCTGATCTCGGAAGATCCGCTACAGATCGTGTTCTTTCAAATTTGCTAATCAAATTACAGTTCGCCTTCCTTTCGCATGACCTTGCTCTCAAACCAATTTTTGTACGAAATCTTCGGAAGACAGCAGTCTAACTTTTACCGCATTCATAATAACGTTGCACTAAACCAATTCTTGTTTCCAGATCCATGTTCAAATCGTTACAATTTACGTTTACGCGAGTTTTATTTTCAGAACAATTTTCTAAATTACGATGCTTTCGTTTGACACTTGTATCAGTAGTTGTCACGACAATTATTTTGTTTTCCATAGATACACTAAAACACCATTATGTAAGCATCCATTTCCATTTACTTTTTGTTATTGATTTGATTTGTTAAGAATATATAATAAGTTAAAATACATTCCTTACTTTATGATAACCCCATAGATCTTTATATATGCATTTTATTTAGATATATGAGAAAACATTCAACAAAGATTACAATTACAAGTACTGTTCGGTGTACCCACCAGGGGCCTTTCGGCCCTTACTTTATTCTGTGATCCATTATTGATCTTTTTACATCGATTCCACTTGTGGATTAATTGTAATAATAATAATTTCTTCAAAAAGTATCTAGTGTCATCTGAAATAAGTGTAGGCTTCCCCGGACACATAACTGCCGCTAAACAGTTTGGGTCCCAACGAATGGATATGAGGGTGTCATCATTATCCCACCCTTTTACCTATTCGTGTCATTCTGAACAACATACTGACACAGGCCCCCCACTTGCAGCCCAGTTCGAAGGTATGGCGCCGTTGTCACAACTTAGGGGTTTTCGACATAAATGTGCAATCAAACGATACCCTGCTTGATATCAACTCTCACATACCAACACGCTGAGTTTACCGCACTATCTTGTGCATACTCAAGTGACGTCACAATCTGTATCAGTGCTTACGTATTAACATGCATGTTTGCTATACCAATGCGTTATCAAATAACGCATGTAATGTGTACTTCTCAAGATACACTTCACATAACCAAAGTTTACTTTGACATAACTGAGTCTGCACCCTTTTTATGTTTCTCACAATCTCCGCCTTTCTTTCTGTTTACTTTAGACCGTCATAAATAACAAGAAATAGACCGTTAGGGGATTAAGTCGATTAAGAGACGTTGAATAATATAAACTGATATGTTGCCAACCACCTTACATTTAATACAGCAAGAACAAAAAAAACTACAAGAATATTTGACGCGCTACAATATTGTAATTTGATAAACTAAATTAAGTGATTAAATTTTTTTTTCGCTTTCATTCTTTTTCATGTTAGTTTACATTTACACTGTGTCACTTTTTCTAAATTGCGGTATGTGTTCACGTTTTTTACTCCATTTAATTGCGTTCCAATATGTATACAATTACACTTCCATAAGGCAGACTTTTTATATAACTTTAGTTTGGAGTAATTACTTTTAAGAGAAGCGATAGAAATAGTATTTACACCCTATCAACTCCTTTTATTAGCCAATATTATCCGTAAAGATCGTCGCCTTGTCTTTTTCTTTTCGTTTCAGCTTATTTCTTATTGAATTCAATTGCATCGTCTACCTATTTCCTTGTAGTATTTTGTTTGGCTGAGATGCTTTTCTCTTAAAAATGTTTCCGTGAAATATAATACGCTTAAATTACGGTGTTCTGTTTAGTTGAAGCTGTAAAAAAATTGCTATAAAAATCCTAAAGAACGAGAGATATCTGTAATTTCAGAGATGGTTTATCGTACATTGATCCAAAATGAATATTCAAGAGTTGCTTGTGAAGTTGAGTTTAAGTCGTATTTTCTAAGAACAGTTTATTAAAAAGTGATAAAGTTAGCGTAGTTTTGAAAAAAATCTAGTTTCATATTAGTAGCATCATTTAATTACTGAATATGTATGTGAAAGCAGTTATCGAATATATTTTGTAATACATTAAAACATAATTGCTATGCGTTCCTTTAAATATCGTAAAAAATTGTCACACAATTATAATAATAATAGTAATAATAATATTTGTTTATACTATTTACAAGCAAGCGCATTCCGTAGTATAAAAGCAAATAAGCAATGATTTAATAGCAAAGTTTCTAAGGGCCGGTTTTTCAATGGCAACCAGGGGTTATAGTACAGAACAGTGTATTTCAATTGTAGGTTATTTGGTTAACTGTTGGTTTGAGTTATCTTACGTTTGCCTTATGGTAAAGTAAAAGTAACATAATTACCACTGAAATCCAGTTGTGTTTGGAACTTAAAGTTCCTAAACTAAACAGAATTTAATGACTTTTGGTGAGCGCAAAACGTCAAATGTAAAATGCTTCGATAACGTGTAAGTAGTACCGGGACACCTTCCGCCGCCATTTTGTTTTTTGTGACGTCACCCATGGGACACCATTGGTCGCCATTTTTTATATGCCCACGTGGAGATCGTATTTTTTTCACCTGAGAATAAAAAGATTTAATCAGTTATTAATATTTATTAGGGTTGTTTTGATCAAAGGAGATTGCATAATTGTTATTAAAATTATTATTACATTTTTTTTAATTCCATCTACAGATTGTGACTTTTTAGCTATACGAAAAATGTATTTATGCATTGGGGGTTGCATTCTAATGAGGGGATCTAGTCTTGTAAGACGGGAATCTGTTCGCGGGATTCGTCCCTGTCATAAAAATTGTATTCTAATAAGAGGCCCTAGTCTCGTAAGGCATAGATACCGTAAGACTAAAAATTAAATATGGATGAAAATGATTAAATCGTATTATTGATAGAAGCAGGTGGATTTGGTATTTTTTGAGTTAACATGTCTATTTATTAAAATTATTACAGGTAGTGTAAACCTAAAAATTAAACCCGTATGAAAAATGATTAAATCGTATTATTGATAGAAGCAGATGGACTTGGTATTTTTTAAACCTGGTGTTTATGTCTATCTAACATGAAGCTTAAATATCGTTCTACCGGTAAATGTTTTTGTTTTTACAATGTGGTTTATTTTTCGTAATGCGTTTATTATAGAAGACATTGCATAATTGCAATTAAAATTATTATTACATTTTTAATTCCTTTTTACAGATTGTGACCTTTTACCTATACGAAAACTTATTTATACATAGTTTAAATGATTTCACTTCGATGTCATTAAAATAAAACGAGTAATTCAGTTATAACGAATTAGCTTTCCAGTGGTCTTTAGACCACTAGGTGGCATCACAAACAACCCTAATTAGTCTTAGAAATATATCGCTAGACGGCGACGCCTCTATTACAGAAAACATTCGCTAGTTTAAAAATATACCACTAGATGGTGCCACAAACAAAATCCTGATTAGTCCTAGAAGTATAACGCTAGGTGGTGCCACCTTTATCACAGAAAATGTTCATTAGTCCATACACAACTAGATGACGCCACAAATTCAAATTTCCCAATAAGGGGCCAAGCCAGGAGAGCGCTGGCCCTATCTCAAGTTCCTATGTCTGTCTTATAAGTTAGCAGTAGGCCCTTTATTAGAATACAAGTTCAAATTTCTCGCAATAAGTAATTAAGTAAATAAGTATAAGTAATTTCCCTTCATAGATGGCGCCACACACAAATTCAAATTTTTTGTCGAGGGGCGAGGACCTGAAAGTAAGTCGCGAAGCCCTATGTCTGCCCTATACGTTAGCAATAGGCCTCTTATTAGAATACAAGTTCAAGTTTCTCGCAATAAGTAATCAGAATGTAAACACTTAAATACAAATTCAAATTCAAATTTCCCGCCAAGGGGCCAGGGGGATAAGACCGAAAATAAGTTGCGAAGCCCTATGTCTGTCTTATAAGTTAGCATTAGGCCGCCTTATTATAATACAAGTTCAAATTTCCCCTCATAGATGGCTCCACAAACAAATTCAAATTTTTGGTTGAGCGGCGAGGGACAGAGTAAGTTTCTAAGCCCTGTATATGTCTTACAAGTTAGCATAATACCCTTTATTACAATACAAATTCATTTTTCCAGCCATTACCTGCAGAGACTTAAATACAAATTCAGATTTTCCGACAAGGGAACAGAGCCCCGAGAGCAAGTTGCGCAACCGTACACCTGTCTTACAAGTAAACATTAGCCCCCTTATTATAATACAAATTAAAATTTTCCACCAAAGGTACCATGACAATACACGAAGGCCCACTAACAAGTTCCGATCACGACAAAGGGCGAAAACCCGAGAACAAGTTGCGACGTCCTACACCTGTCTCACAATCTCGGTTATGTTCGGGGAGGGTTGGAGTGGGGTCGCCGAAACATCCTTCGCCGAAAACCTCGCGTCGCAAAATTTTACTTATATGAAGCGTAAAACAAACAACTGTAATGCATATATGTAACAATTTAGTGGATTTATTTTCTGCTTAGACCTTGTACACATAACTGTCAACCTTCAATATTAACTTTTAATTAATATGTGTAATCACTAACGTATTAATGCAATTTTATTTTCCACTTAAACCTTGAGCATATAATTTAGCAGTCGACCTTTAATATTTTACTTTTAATTGATAACACTATTAAAGTGAGTACACAATGAAGCGTAAAACAGACTACAATGCATATATGTAACCATTTATCGTATTAATGCAATTTATTTTTGCTTATACCTTGTACACATAATTTAACGTTCTCAAGTTACAAATCGTATAAAGCATGGCAACTTAGTTACTCATTTTCAGTTATACATAATGTTGAAGGTAACTTTCTCAAGGTAAAAATAAGCATGCTGTTGTAATAAAAATCATATACACTGTGACTCTTGGATTTCTGGACATAGGGAATTCCCATGTTAAAATAAACTATTGTAAATATTGGCTCCCCTAATTATTTTACAGTAAAATGTCAAATGTGAAACTTCTTAAGGAAAAAAGGCTGCTTCTTATGTTACAATTCCATTTACATTTGGTTCATCCGTTTTCGAGAAATTTAGGAAAAACTTAAGGGCTTTTTCGTAACTGGTCAAGGTGGCGTTGCTTTAGACAGACAATGCTGACAATAATTATTGATTGTCATTGTAAATCATTCATTGTTCAAAAACAATTCATTCATCATTAAAACTTTATTTGGGACAGATTATTACTTTTTAAAGAAAAATTTGTTTATAAAATGAATTATTACACCATTGAAGAAAAAGTAAAATTTATTGTTTAACTGCAAACGGAGATTTATTTGAACACTTGATCAAATAGTAGAAATGATGATTTTTTGTTATTTATTTTCCAATTTTCATAATTAATTTGTTTATTTAGAATATCATCTTCTTGTTTATAACAGACTTATTTTATTTGTGCTCCTTATTGTATTTATCCTGACACTTACATGGCTTATTAACGTTACCGGTTACGAAAAAGCCCTTAAGTTTTTCCTAATTTTCTCGCAAACGGATGAACCAAATGTAAATGCAATTGTACATTTTACTGTAAAATAATTATGGGAGCCAATATTTATAATAGTTTATTTTAACATGGGAATTCCCTATGTCCATAAATTCAAGGGACACAATGTATAAGCCTCAACCGTCAAATGGAACTCAAAAGAAATGTAATAATAATTTTAATAACAATTATGCAGTCTCCCTTATAATAAACCCTGTTACGAAAACACATTCATTTAACACGATGTCAATAGGTGGTTGTTACTTTCCGATTGCATTGTATAACAGCTTAATAAATGCATTCCATAGGTAAAATCATTTTAAGGCATGTTATTGCCGTAAGCAAGCTAATTCGTCATAACTGAATTACGCGTTTTATTTTGATGACATCGAAGTGAAACAATTTAAACTATGTATAAATAAATTTTCGTATAGGTAAAAGGTCACAATCTATAGATAGGAATTAAAAGAAATGTAATAATAATTTTAATTACAATTATGCAATGTCTTTTATAATAAATGCATTGCGAAAAATTAAACAAATTGTAAAAACAAAAACATTAATCCCCGGCAGAATGATATTTAATCTCCATGTTAGATAGACATAAACACCAGCTTTAAAAAATACCAAGTCCATCTGCTTCTATCAATAATACGATTTAATCATTTTTCTTACGTATTTAATTTTTAGGCTTACACTACCTGTAATAATTTTAATAGACATGTTAACTTAAGAAAATACCAAACCCATCTGATTCTATCAATAAATAATACGATTTAATCATTTTCATTCATATTTAATTTCTAGTCTTACGGCATCTATGCCTTACGAGACTAGGGCTTGTTATTAGAATACAATTTTTATGACAGGGGCGAAGCCCGCAAAAGGATTCCCGTCTTACAAGACTAGGGCACCTTATTAGAATGCAACGCCCAATGCATAAATAAATTTTTCGTATAGGTAAAAGGTCACAATCTGTAGATGGAATTAAAAGGAATGCAATAATAATTTTAATAACAATTATGCAATCTCCTTTGATAAAAACAACCCTAATAAATATTAATAACAGATTAAATTAAATTAAATTAAAAATAGCGACCAACGGTGTCTCAAGGGCGACGTCATCAAAACAAAATGGCGGTGGAAAGTGTCCCGGTACTACTCGTGTATGTTAACTGAAGACTGAAGTACTTTGTTTCCTAATAGAATACTGTGAATTGTGTTTATTTCAATAAATAACATGGAGTTATATGATATTAACGTATTTAGTAGTGATGAGGAAGTAAGAAGACCAAAAACAATTAGACATAGAACTCACCATTTTAAGGAATGGAATGAATACGATTTTTTTTGTCGCTTTCGTTTGTTGAAAGGACTGTAAAAAATATAGTGGAGGAAATTGAAGACACCATTGGGTATCCTACTAGGAGGAATGAATGTTTGTCACCTGAAAATCAATTCCTGCTAGCATTAAGATTTTATGCCACGGGCTCCTTCCTTATCACTGTTAGTGATTTCTCTGAAGTGCACAAATCTACGGCAAGTAAAACGATACGACGTGTAAGCCGAGCACTTTCACCTCCAATACCACGTTACGTAACAATGCCACAAAATGAAGAAATCGAAGGAGTGAGACAAAATTTTACGCCATTGCAGGATTTATCCCGACGTATTGGTACAGTCACCTGGTGGAAATAACGCCGAGTTTTTTTTTCATTAAATGTGCAAACTGCAGATCCGGATTTAAAAATCCGAGACGTGGTGGCGCAATGGCCAAGGTCAGCGCATGACTCACACATCTTTAGTAATTCTGTTATACATAATTCTTTTGAAAATAGTGTTTTCTGTCGAAGTCGTCTCGTGGGAGATAGTTCCTGTCAAACCTTATTTGATGACACCTTTGAGACGTACCCACAATGAAGCAGAATATTTATTTAACGTGTCGCAAATTAGGACACGAAACGTTGTGGAGCGTTCACATGGAGCCTGGAAAAGGCCATTTTCTGCTTTGGCTTTAGGTTTGAGGCTTCAGTTGGATACAGTTCAAGCTGTAATTACAGCAACTGCTGTATTACGCAATATCGCTTGTGATGAAAATGAAGAAGTACCAGCAGTGAATGAAGAACAAGAGGTAGCTATCGAATTAGTTAATAATAGAGGACATAAGTCAATCAAGTGGCATCAAGCAATGCCCTACGATCCACAGTAATAAATAATTATTTTGTCAGGTTAAGAAATGTATAAAATAATATACAAATATTTGTAATTTTCTGCTATAGTCCTGGCAATCCTAAATGCGTTGCACGTGACATATGACATATATTTAGGATTGTTATTAAAGGTAATATTCTAGGGTAAAATAATTCTACAACTTGGCAGCATCATAAATAAAATTACAATATTAGTTGTATCCATGTTTTAACTCAAAATGGGGTAATGGTAATAAGATAGACTTAAAACACCAAACCTTCCCACAATGTTTAATAAGATTATTTAAAATTCAAAAGACACAAGGTGACTAGTTTCGACATATCGTCATCATCAGACCTTAAATAATTGTTAAGATAAAAGCATAAAGCATTAGATTAAAGGTGTAACATTATTGTAAATTCACAAAAGATGGAATCCAAAATTTAAAATTTGAAAATTTGACATATGGTAAAAATTGTTTTAAATATATATTACGTAGAAAAATAATTAAAATTGAAAATATACAGATAAACCATATTTGTCAGAAGTACAAAACAACAAGAGCTGGTTCAACCAGTCACCAGATCTCGCGTGTACCCGAAACCCATCACTAATGTTGAAAACTTCTGCCAGGATGCGATTCGAAATTTGATTTACAGAATGTATGAGAATCGTAAGTGGATATCAATTTATTGACGTTGTAGCCAATGAATTTTTGTTTGGTAGGCGAACATATTACCGTACAAATTTTATGGGAGAAATTAAAAACGATCAACTTTTATATACTGTATTACGAAACAAATGATCCTTGAAGTGGTTTAACGGAGCTACCCGATATTGTTTCCTCAAATTGTACAATCGTTTGAAACACGAAGGGTTATACGAATTTGTTTTTCTAGACGAAACCTGGATATTCCAAAATGGCACTGTTTGTCATTATTGGCAAGATCACAGTTTAAAAACGGTTAAAAGTACAAAAGTAGATGGCAAAAGGTTGGTTCGAAATAATGTTCATGGTATATTTTATTATAATTTTTGTCATTATTAGATATATCCTTCTTCATGCTGTAAATAAAAATGGCTTTATACCTGGTGCGGAATTGATATTTAATTCAAAAACACCAAATTCCGATTATCACGGGGAAATGAACGAAAGAAATTTTTTACAATGGTTTGAGCACCAGCTGTTACAGAATTTAGCTCAACCATCCGTTATTGTAATGGACAATGCATCATATGATAGCAATATAGTTATCAAAATACCGAACAGTTCGTAGACAAAAGGTACTATTCAAGATTGGTTGTCGGAACAAAAAATTTCATTTGACGTGCAATTTTTAAAAACCGAATTATTACAAGTAGTTGCCGAGTACGTATAAAATATTATAATATTATTAAATCACTTTGTGTATAATTGTAGAAACAACCCACCAAAACTATTTTTTGCGGATCTGCTGGTGGAAAAGTATGGTCATAGAGTACTTCGACTTCCTCCCTATCATTTGCATGTTTAACCCGATTGAACATATATGGGGAATCACAAAATCATATTATAATAAACACATAGCTAGGGATGGAATATCAGTTGAAAATTGCTTAAACATGTGGCAAGAAGCATTAGCGCAAGTGACACCACAAATGTGGGACAACTCGATCCAACATACTGAAGGTCTTGTTCAGCAATGGTGGGATCGTGAAATAAGGTTCGATCATGGTGATATTGCACATATTAATTCGTATAAATCAAAATGAATTAGATAGCGATTATGAAGATATTCGTGATTAAGTACTTGAACATCGTGTGAATTAATTTCTTTTCATTGGCTGGTCATTCTAATAGTTATTCAAGGAACTTACTGTTTCAGTGCAATTTGTTTTAATTGTCTCGTAAATAATTAACAGAGAAATAAATAACTGCTTTATTTTATTTTTTCATATTTAACACGTTAGCGCCATGTTATTCTCGGATCAAATCAAGTAGTGTGATCACCGGGGGTCACGTAACAAGTAAAATCGATCATGCCCACCGGTAGTCTCTGCAACCCCTTTGAAAATTAAGATGTCCATTAGTGCGTGGGTAGGTGGGGCTTACATGTTACAAACGCACGCGAATACTTTCCACTGATACGTTTAGTCCCTTTGTTGTAACTGTATTTGTCATTCACATAACGATAATTTCAGATTAAACAAACAATTAAGAAACTTTTAACTGCTCAAGCTTTTTATTCCTTGGATGAATTTTGTGAGCACAATTTTAAGTAAAGTAAAATTAATTTAGGAGTCACTATTTTATATTTTATTCTGTAACTTTGACATGTGTAAATGGATTAATCCCATAATCACACAAATAAAGAACCGTAACCAAAAATAACATAATCCATATGACAACACTGTTGACATTTTATCATACTGGGACGTGCAACGCTTTTTGCTTTGCCCGAACTTTACTTCTGTATTTAGAATAATAAAAAAAATATTTACAATTATTACAAATTACATTTTCAATATTTGTTGTTTTTTTTAAGTCTTCGTTTTCTATTTGTTTTTTTAACAAAATTATTCGGAGGTTACGTTCCTTCAAAAAAAAAATCTTTTTGGAGGTGCATAAATTCTAATTTACTTTGAATTAATTCGTAATTTTTGCTGACATATGTGTTCCATTAATTTTTTTGTTTACTTTAAAGTAAACGTGTTCGCAACTTTCTTGTTGCCTTTTTTT